>JAMPIV010005230.1:665000-1201374 GCA_024509875.1 Oreohelix idahoensis | reverse complement strand
ATGTGGTTATCTGTTTGTGGGGGAGTGCTTTGTCACGAAGTGTTGAGTCATGTTGTGAAGTTTTATTGTAGTTTTTTAATTTCTTACCTATCGTTCACACATATCTTGTTTCCCACAGAGACTGGGATAATATAATGTGATGTGAATATACAAGTGCTTAATTAAGACTTGTTACACTTAGGTTTGAAATAAATTAGTTAATTATTTCAGGTTTTGGACTCATATGTTAGACAACATGTCTACATTTGAGCCCTTTATTGAGCAGGGTAAATTGCTTGGGAAGACTGGTGATAAGTTAGAAGAATTTGCAACTGCTCGATATGATAAAGCAATGGAAGCTGAACAAAAGAAACTGCATATGGAGGCTGAAAATAAAAGACTTGAAAAAGAGGCTGAAAATAAAAGACTTGAAAAAGAGGCTGAAAATAAAAGACTTGAAAAAGAAGCTGAAAATGAAAGACTTCAAAAAGAGGCTCAGGCTGAGGAAAGAAGATTACAGAGAGAGTCTGATGAGAGGAAAGAGAAAGCAAAAATGGAACATGAAGAAAAGGTCTTAGCTTTAGAGTTGGAAAAATTGAAATTGACGAGCATGAGTAATGGTAATGATTCAAACAAGGGTTCATCTTCTGGTAAGGCTAATAATGATACTTTTAAGATTAAGTTACCAACATTTAGTCCTTCCAGTGATGACATAATGTTCTATCTGGACAGATTTGAACAAGCATGTACAGCTCATAACATAGACAAAGCAAAATATGTTTATCAGTTATCAGGGATACTGACAGGTAAAGCTCTAAGTATATTAAATATGGTGGATGAACCTGACAAGAACAATTATGAGGTTGTCAGGGCCGCTTTGTTAAAGAAATATCAGCTTAACGAAGACGGCTATCGTCTACACTTTAAAAACATGTTACCTGAAAATGGAGTTGAATTCTCCGAGTTTATTGCAAGAATACGCATTACTTTCTCACGATGGGTTGAACTATCTAAGACGGAAAAAACTTATGAAGGACTTATGGATTTAATACTTAGAGACAAAGTCATGTCGTCTGTCAATGAGTCTTTCCTTGCTTTCCTTCATGAACGTAAACCTAAAACAATAAAAGAAATGGAAGATTTCTGTTGCCAATACGTAACTGCGCACCCACACATAACCATGGGTAACTCTAAGGTGAAAGAAGGTTTACCAGTTGCTTCGGCAGCTCCGTATGGCCAAAACTTTGCTCGTAGATCCCAACAAAATTTTGATAGAAAGAGTAGCGGTAATTTCTGTCAAAATCATGGAAACCAATTTCATGGTGATTCTTCTTCGAAGAATTGGAGACAACCTGATAGTACTCGTTACTATCACCCTAATAATTATAGGCATTTCAAAAGAGGATATGGTAATAGAGGTTATTCCTGCCGAAGACCTCAAACCAAACAAATAGATGTTCGCATCAATGTGAACATGATAGTAATCGTGGAAACTGGAATTCGAACCAGGATAACAATTACAATAGAGACAATAATAACTGCAGAGATAATAATAACTCTGATAACTTCAGAGGTAATAATAGTCGGGGTAGATCTCAACACAAAAAAAAGAGATATCAGCAGGCTAATTCTGTACAACAGGAAACTGAGGGAGCCTGTAATCATGTTGTTGATAATAAAAACTTTGACGCTGTCACTAGTTCTGCTTTTGACTTTGAGAGAGCAAACAAATGCCCCCAATGCAGTACTTTATTCGAACCGGGTACCATAACTACTTTGAGTTGTGGTCACCCACTTCCCGCTCTTCCTGCTGCTGTTGCGCATGACGGGAGGGGTTCTTTAATTCTACATAAGGGTCTTGTTAATGATACTCCGGTCTCACTACTTTTCGATTCCGGATGCACCACTATTGGTGTTAGACAATCGCTTGTAGATCCATCTTGTGCTACAGGAAGGGTTATTAAATGTGTCACATTTGGCGGCACTCTAGAAAAATATCCTACTGCTGTAATTCGCATTGCCACTCCTTTCTTTACTGGAGATGTGCATGCTTGTCTCTTACCTAATCCTATTGCGGACCTTATTATTGGTCGTATTCACGGAGTTAGGGAGTGTACCCCACAGCAGATTGCTGCTTGGGAAGATAATAACATGCAAGCTACAAATGCAGTAGTTACAAGAGCACAAGCTCTACAAACACCCGAAACTTCACTGAATAGTGATAATGAAGTTGATAGCCAAGATAGTCACTTAGTAATTACTCGTGACTCTTTCATAAAATTGCAAGAAGAAGATCCTTCTTTAAAAAAATTCTTCGTTCTTGCGAAGAAAGGTGATCCGAATCAGGATACAAATAGAAAATCTTGGATTGCAATGAGAAACGGCGTACTTGTACGTATGGTACAAGATTCGACTACGTCGGCACATTCGCAAATTCTTGTTCCCAAGAGCATGAGAGTGCAAATATTACAACATGCTCATGACTCGCAATGTGCTGGACATATGGGTTTTGCCGTACGAAGTCGAGAGTCCTTGCGGCTTTCTTTTGGCCTTTTGTCAATAAGGACATTCGTATTTACTGCCGATCATGCAAGGCATGTCAGGAGGTCAAATCTAGAGGACCACGACATGCTGCGCCTATCCAGGCTGCTGACATTCCTATTCGGCCGTTTCAGAAAATGGCCATAGATATTATTGGCCCTTTTAAGGTCAAGTCGGCCAGAGGACATCAGTTTATCCTTACATGTGTCGATATGTGCACACGTTGGCCAGAGGCTATTCCTCTTAAGAGCATATCTACTACAGATATCGCAGATGCTCTTTGGTTGATATTTTCTCGCTTGGGGTTCCCCAGAGAAATATTGTCAGACCATGGCACTCAACTCATATCTGACACTATGTCACAGGTAATGTCTACCTTACATATTGAACGATCTCTCAGTAGTATCTACCATCCTATGTCTAATGGGTTAGTTGAGCGTCTGAATAGAACGCTCAAGACTTTGCTTGGTAAGATAACTGAAGATCATCCTCAAGATTGGGACAGGGTTTTACCCGCGGCTCTCTTTGCCTATAGAGAAGTCCCTAATGAACACACAGGATTTTCTCCCTTCGAACTTGTCTTTGGCGCGCGTCCACGCGGCCCTATGTCTTTATTACACGATCTCATCACTGCCGATGATATTAGCGATGAAACTCAATCCTCATATGAGTATGTCATTGCTCTTAGACAAAAGATCATTGAGGCATGTAAGCTAGCAACTGCTTCATCAGAAATTGCTAAAGAGAAGGCAAGACAGTTTGCTAACAAGAATAGATGTCTACGACAACTTTGTCCAGGTGACAAAGCATTCGTCCTACTCCCCAGTAGGGAAAATAGACTTCTTATTGCATGGAAAGGTCCGTATGCAATAGTCTCTCGGATTTCCGATGTTGACTATGTGGTCAATATTGATGGAAAGCATAAAACTTTCCACATAAACATGCTTTCGGAATTTCACGAACGTCCGGACTATTTGCTGCCTATTTTCCAGGCAACGGATGATGCTCCTGCACCTCACGGTCATTATTCATCCCTGTCTGTCATACAGGATGAGGAATCTACCTTCTCTGATGTTAATCTTCCCCTTCCAGTGGTTCCATTACATTCTACGGAATCTTGGAAAAACGTTTCTGTTTCTCCTAATCTTTCTGGTGACGAACATCGACAAGTCTCGTCGATGTTACAAACATTTCAGGATGTTCTCACTGACATTCCTGGACACACAGATGTCATAGAACATGACATAATTCTTACCGACAATAATCCAATTAGGGTTAGGCCTTATCCTATTCCTATACACTTTCAGTCGCAAGTGGAAAAGGAATTGGATGAAATGATTCAATTAAATATAATTGAACCATCGACTTCACCATATTCTTCTTCCATGGTTATTGTCCGGAAGAAGGATAAGAACATACGAATTTGTGTTGATTATCGCAAATTGAATCAGGTCACAAAGTTCGATGCTGAACCGATGCCTTTGTTAGAAGATCTACTGATTAGACTTTCTAATTCTAGATTCTTCACTAAACTTGACTTGTCTAAAGGTTATTGGCAAGTGCCTTTAGCAGAGCATGCCAAACCTCTTACTGCTTTTTTCTACACCTAGGGGTCTATTTCAATGGAATGTTATGCCTTTTGGTCTCATGAACGCCCCTGCCACTTTCGTTCGCATGATGCGTCGAATTCTGTCACATCGTTCGGATGTCATCGCATACTTAGATGACATCTGTCTCTTCAGTGATACCTGGGAAGATCACTATTTAGGGTTATATGACTTACTGTCCACTCTACGTGAGAATAATTTGACAGCGAAACCTTCTAAAGCTTTTGTTGGTTTTGGTGAAATCTCTTTCCTGGGTCATCGTGTTGGTCATGGTCTCTTGAAGACAGAAGACCACAATACTTCCAAAATACTGAACATCTCTGTTCCTAAAACGAAGAAACAAGTTAGGAGTCTCTTAGGTTTAATTCAATTTTATGGGAGATTTATTCCAAATTTATCTTCGATCATGGCACCTCTCTCAACATTGTTGAAGAAAGGTTCGCCTAATCTGGTCCGTTGGTCTGAAGAATGCCAATCTTCACTAGACCAAATCAAGAATATATTTTCTTCTCCTCCCATCTTAAGATTACCTACTCTTGATAGGACTTTTGTTCTTCGGAGTGATGCTTCATCCACTGGGATTGGAGCAGCACTGATGCAAGAATATGCAAATACTCTGCATCCTGTTATGTACATTTCTAGAAAACTAAATGCGGCAGAGAGGAACTACTCGGTTTTAGACCGTGAGTTGTTAGCGATGGTTTGGTCAATTCTAAAGCTACAAAGATTCCTCCTGGGCGCACATTTCATTCTAGAGACTGATCAGAAAGCTCTTACAGCTATTCAGACTAAGAATTTGAAGAGTTCGAGATCCACTCGATATGCTATAGCTCTTCAACCTTTTCACTTCACGGTACGAGCTATCCGTGGTGCGGATAATGTGATGGCTGACATTTTGTCTAGATGCCCACATGACTCCAACTAATACTTCTGTCCTATATTTCCATATATTACAGAGTCATAACACACCTATATTTCTACAATAGATTAGCACATCTGTACTTACTTTATATGTACACACTATCGTGCTTTGTTGTCATCTTCTTCTGTTCGTTTTTTAAGATGATAGAGGAGGACTGAGTAGTTAATATAAGGGCCGTTAGTTTACTAAACAGCCACAATTATTAATAATGTATTGTACCGTATGAAGCATATTAGTTATTAATTAGCATTATATTGCTTGTACTTTCTCAGAATGTCATTGTTGAGCTGAGGACTTACCTTACTAGTATCAAGCATGACGAGTTCTAGATTGTGTACTTACCCTCGGAATACCAGAGCATATGTCCTGGATCGTCATGTAGTTTAACTTTACTATGTACTTATGTCATTACATGTCAAAGAATGTACTATTTAAATTTTCCTATCAGATTTGTACATCCATTTTTAAAGACAATATTAGAGTATGCTGTTTAATGATGATTATGGTAACTTGCATACGTATATTGTGTTTACATGCTAACGTGATGTGTGTTGGTGACACCTCCCCGATGTGAATATTTTTTGAGACATATTTATTTTTCTGTTGAGGTATATCCTCACCAGACACTCTATATTTAGCCTCATGTTAGGCAATTTAATTAATTATCAGCGCATAATTCGTGCGTTTTGAGCCGCTTATCGCATGCTCTTTGATATTTAAAAAAAAAAAAAATGTTCCACATTTTTTTTTTATCGGGAGGAGGTGGTGATATGTTGCGTGATAAATTCTCGCAACATCGTTTTATTACAATATCTATTTTATAACGCAAGGGCAACAACTGCTTGAAATTTATAGTCACTTTTCTCGGTAAGCATTTGTCTTCCCGCGTTGGTATTGAATGCAGTTAAGTTTTGAGCTGTGGTCTTTTTGCGCTGGACTGCGCATGACTGGTCTTGTTTTTTGGTCGATCGGTTTCCGCCCACCACTAGTGGAGTGAGCGATTTGAATGGCGAAAGAGATGCCTCGTTGAAGAGGGGATCTCCGCTATTTTTTGTTCTGTCAGGGATGTGTAGTCCTCTTAATGGATATTTCGTTTATTCGAGATAATACCTCTAGTGTTTCCCACATGTCGGGAGGCGTGATATTTCTGTGTACTTCCTGAAGGCAAGGTAAATTGACTTTTCATTAACTCTATCGATTTTGGGTCGTGAGCGATTTCGATTCATAGCCTGTCTTCGAAAGTCGTCGTCACGAGATGTTTTCCCAGCTCACATGTCGCTGTATTGTACTGCATCGGTTGATGCATGTCCCAAGGACCATTACTTGCTACTTTGTTAAATGAACTAGGTTTGGAAAACCTTTATTATCTAGAGGATATTTTTGAGGACATTATTTATACTTCGGCAGACGTGTCTGTCTTGCTGAAGTCAGACTAAGGAGAGTGAACTGATCTCATACATCTGGTTATCTCCTGGCTGTTATAGAAAAGGATGGAGTTTTTCACCTGACTACATTTACAGCACTATGAAATATAACATGCATCTGACTCATCATTGTAATGCTGTCTACCGTCTATTGCTGTATTGAATGTTGCTGTGATAATGACTGTTTGATGTGCCTACATATTCGCGTAACCATTTTGTCACTGTGGCGTCCACAATAAATAATGAAGAAAAACGTCAACGGCTGTTACAAGAATCATTGACTTTATACGTCGTGAGTTTACTGACGTTCTATGTGGATTGCCCTGTTATTTTTGTATGAACATTGTTTGACTGAACACATCTGCACACTACACAAAACCAGACATGCGGATACCATCCATCATCATATGGCATCACGCATCACTTATGTTATCCAAGATACAAATATTTGTAAACTAAATTCATTTTGGAAATAAAATACATATGGGTTCAAGTTTATACTCTAACTACTTTTCAATTGGCTTCGACGAAAAGGAAAGACACTCTTTTGTCACAAATTTTCTGCGGCACAGGCTTTTCATATAGTGTTACCATGTAAGTGTAAATTATTTCAAAGTTTTTAACAAATATAGTCATGTTATATATATTTAAAAAGGAAAATGAATGTGGATTCCGAATATGTTCAGTTTATAAATTAAAAAAAAATTTTATGAGTATGAAATAGTTGGAGACTGTGAAGAAAAACATTTTACAAAAAAAAAAAAAAAAAAAAAAAATATCAGAATTACCCACTCAAGATAGCAAATAAATCTTTTATGTTATCCAAGATACAAATATTTGTAAACTACATTCATTTTGGAAATAAAATACATATGGGTTCAAGTTTATACTCTAACTACTTTTCAACTGGCTTCAAGAAAAGGAAAGACATTCTTTTGTCACAAATTTTCTGCGGCACAGGTTTTTCATATAGTGTTAACAAGTAAGTGTCAGTTATTTCAAAGTTTTTAACTGAATATAGTCATGTTATATATATTTAAAAAGGAAAATGAATGAGGATTGTGAAAATTTTCAGTTTAAAAATTTACAAAATTGTTATGAATATAAAGTAGTTAAAGACGAGACAGACAAATATTTTACTAAACAAAAAACCAAACAAACATATCAGACTTACCAATTGAAGACAGCTAATCCACCATCCAATATAGAAATCACTGTAAACTATATCCATTGTGGAAATAAACCACACATCAAGTTTATACTCTAACTACTTTCCATGTGTCATCCAGAAAATGAAATACACTCTACTGTCACAAATTTACAAATAATTGAAAAAGATCACAAAATGTGATATATATGCTGAACTGCTCTCACAAAGAACACTCTTTACACCCCAACTTATATTTACAACTTAGCTTTAGTGTGCCATTTTAGGAAACATTTATCTATGTGCAGATGGGGGTGGCAAGTGCATCCGGCACAATAATAGTTTGTCCTTTTCCTGTCGTCAGGTGTACTGCAAACTTTACACCTATTGAACTTAGTGCTTCTTTGCATTATATGTTTTGCACCCTCCAGTCTTTCCAATGAGTTATCTGATAATTTACTTGGCCTTGGAGGATTTAGCTTTCCATCCTATAATCATCTCATCAATAGCTACGTCTTGGTTCGGAGTGTATGCCGCAACAAATTTAGAGCATAACATTTGAACGAAGGGCTCTATTTTATTTTTCCCTTCTGCAACTGGCTCACAGATATGCAACATAGTTTGCAATATAGACAAAAATCTGTCTCTCTCCATCATTTGGGAATAAAATGGAGTGTGACACATAGGCTCTTGTGAGGAGAAATAATCTTTTATGCTTGGCCTTTTGTCGATACCCATTGCTTGATGCAGAGCAAAAAATTTTAGCAGCTCATAATCGCTTACTGGATTCCATCGATTATATCATGATCTTTTCAGTGACGGTGTATGCTTCTGTACTTCAATTTCTGCAAAGCAGTTTATGCTTTTTAAAATTTCCTCCCTTACAGCTGATGATACAAGGGTTTCAAAACACTGGATCTGGGTAGATGATTCATTTAGACCTAAATTTGCGGACACACCCACTGCTCTTCCGTCTTTAGGTTGAAATCTAAAGCTATTCGTTGTTAGTGCCCTCAATTTTGCTTCCTGCCATTCTATATTTCTGACACACTCCTGTTTTCGTCTTTCCCCTTCTTGTAAAACTAAATTAGGTCCTACTGGGTCTGATGTTGAAGAATCAATGTTAGGTGATGGAACCACGCCCACTCTTCCTGATATAACACCTTCATTCTCTGAATCCACATCGCTGGAAGATGAACTAGACCTAGAATTATTAACACTGAAATCGCTACTGCTGTACCTGTCTTCATCTTCGCTGAAATGTTCTAGCAAACTAAGGGCCTGCTGAGCACTTAGACGAGCAGGTCGCTTGCGAGAATATGAATTAGATGCCATAGAAAATATGTATCGAAAATAGGTAACCCAAATTTTGTAAAACTTAAACGTGGTTGCAATCGTAATTCGCTTGTATTTACTCGAAAGAGTAACGCTAGAACTCTCCCACGTTAGAAATAATAATAATCAAAATGGCTATACTTCCGCTTCCCAGTCATCGAAAACTTCTAACTGTGATGAAACGAAACAAAAACTTAGTTCAAACATGTCGACCAAGATTCGGGGCCTCCCGTCATCTGAGGCTAGAAATATCGACCAAGAAAACTGGTCGATCGTTCTTTAAGAGATACACGTAACTCGTCTGTTTACACCCACTAGTTCTCCTTACACGTGCATTCACAGATACTTTCTCCAAACGTTGATGTAGACTTTATTAAACGAACGCACTCCTGTTTAAAACTTAGAAAGTTTGCTGTATTGGCTATCCTCGCTGTTACATATTTTTTAGTTGAACATTTCTCACACGCGCTAAAGAAAGCGTGGTTAGATTTGCGCATTGAACTGTTTTCCTGAACATTGTACTGTTTGCACGACAAACTTTACAGATGAGTTTGTCATTCTAGACAGTAAATCGATAACTGTACCAGGGATAGACAGGATAAGCTTGAAGTAAATTTGATTTGACACCAGGGTAAGTAGTGCTTCAAAATATGACAGACATTTGACACCAGATCGACTGCAAGTCAAATTGTACAAGAATTATGTCAGTTCTGAACATTGGATTGACTCCGGGGCAAAGTTCCAAGAACAGCGCCACCTGTCATGGGAGATTATATTGCTCTGTCTAACTTTTTCAGTTCTTTTTTGTTTTTTATTTTCAGTATGAAGTAATCTGGTTTAAGGCTCTTCTCTATACAGATCATTTCTATCTCTCTCCCCAGGGATCGTGAATGTTACATCTCGTCTGGCCCTTTCAGAAATCCCTTTGTGAATACGTTCAGGCTAAGTGTGATATGGAGGCAGCTAGACGCATGCAGCTGATGTATAATATTGTGATCTATAACTGGTGTCCAACATTAGAACTGATGTGACAGCAGGGTTGTTTTCCCACGCTTTATTTCACTGCATTTTCTCCTCTCCCTTCTTCTTTGTCTTTTTCAGCATATTTCTCCAAGCTTTACATCATTGCAAATTCTCTTCTGTCTTCTTCTTTGTCTCTCTCTGCATATATCTCCACCCTTTACATCACTGCATTTTCTCCTCTCCCTTCTTCTTTGTCTCTCTCTGCATATATCTCCACCCTTTACATCACTGCATTTTCTCCTCTCCTTTCTTCTTTGTCTTTTTTCTTCTTCATCTTTGTAATCCGGTTTCTTCGTCTCTACACTCACCTCCTTATTTATCTATCTTCTCGTATTTTTCTTTGTCTTCTTCGATCCCATCCTCCTTCTTTTTCCTTATATTATTTTTGTTGTTGTTCTGTCCACTTGTGCCTTTGAAGAGTAACAGCTTTCACTCTTAAGCGAAGTATGTAGCTCTGCCTAGCGTCATGCATTATTTCCTCAAGATTTCTTTAATGTTTTCTTTCTACCTGCCTCCTCGACGTCCGCTTTATTTTTCTCAAGATCCTAATTATTACTTTCCCGTTAGACGTTTAATTTGTTAACCGTGACGTAATTATTTCTAGACCTGTCAATATTTTCATAAAGCTGTTGTCATAGATATTTCAATAAAGTAGCTACTTCTGGAGCCGTCAAAGCTTTCCTTTTTCTGTTTAAAAAAAATAAATCTTTTAACAGAAATATCCAGACTATCAGTATTGAGAATTATACGGAAATCAAAATAAAGGGAGCCGCGATGGCGTAGTGGTTACCAAACTGCGTTGGCGACCGGGTGACATTTGACGATTTTTCGTCGACCGGGATTTGGACTGGATTAACTCGAGCCCTGGCGAAAACATTTGAAGGAGTGTCGTCCACCAGGGACTGGCGGCTCCTGAGCCGACCCAGCTCTAATGGGTACCTCCGAAATCGGCGAGTATCTGCCTGAATGGCGAGGGACACCTGTCTCTGTACAAGAAAAAGGGATACGCACGTAAAAATCAGTCTCAGGTTAGACATGCTAACCTCGAGACATATAGCCTCGAGCAATAGCGGGCGTACGCAAAAAAATAAATTAATGAAGCCCAAAAGTAAGAATCTTCAACTCGAATGTTACTTACTACCGTAAGTATCTGATACACGGAGAACAGAAATAAAGCAAGTACTAAAAAGTGAAAGACTTTCATTAATGAGCGCTTCCATACAATCACAGGATTGGAATAGTTCGACAAGGACTCACACCAGTGGGGAACTGATGACAAGGACCAGACAAGATCAAGTGGTACGAGAGATGAGAAGGAGACGATGGGGGATGGAACAAGGTCACACATTGAGCAAATCTGTTGATAACATTAAACAGCAGTCCTTGTTCAAGAATCCCACTGGTTAAAAAAAAAGCGGAAGAATACCAACAGAAGAATACCAACAGAGAAATACCTAACAGAAGAATACCAACAGAAGAATACCTAACAGAAGAATACCTAACAGAAGAATACTACAGAAGAATACCTAACAGAAGAATACCTAACAGAAGAATACTACAGAAGAATACCTAACAGAAGAATACTACAGAAGAATACCAACAGAAGAATACCTAACAGAAGAATACTACAGAAGAATACCAACAGAAGAATACCAACAGAAGAATACCTAACAGAAGAATACCTAACAGAAGAATACCAACAGAAGAATACCTAACAGAAGAATACCAACAGAAGAATACCTAACAGAAGAATACTACAGAAGAATACCTAACAGAAGAATACCTAACAGAAGAATACTACAGAAGAATACCTAACAGAAGAATACTACAGAAGAATACCAACAGAAGAATACCTAACAGAAGAATACTACAGAAGAATACCAACAGAAGAATACCAACAGAAGAATACCAACAGAAGAATACCTAACAGAAGAATACCAACAGAAGAATACTACAGAAGAATACCAACAGAAGAATACCTAACAGAAGAATACTACAGAAGAATACCAACAGAAGAATACCAACAGAAGAATACCTAACAGAAGAATACCTAACAGAAGAATACCAACAGAAGAATACCAACAGAAGAATACCTAACAGAAGAATACCTAACAGAAGAATACCAACAGAAGAATACCAACAGAGAAATACCTAACAGAAGAATACCTAACAGAAGAATACCAACAGAAGAATACCAACAGAGAAATACCTAACAGAAGAATACCTAACAGAAGAATACCTAACAGAAGAATACCAACAGAGAAATACCTAACAGAAGAATACCTAACAGAAGAATACCAACAGAAGAATACCAACAGAAGAATACCTAACAGAAGAATACCAACAGAAGAATACCAACAGAAGAATACCAACAGAAGAATACCTAACAGAAGAATACCAACAGAAGAATACCAACAGAAGAATACCAACAGAAGAATACTACAGAAGAATACCAACAGAAGAATACCAACAGAAGAATACCAAAGAACACACGGAACTGGAGATAGAAATGAAGATGATAAGGAAGACACAGAAAGACGTTTAGCTGATGTCACGTGATAGGATAACTTAGTAGACGTTTGTTGAAGGCCTATATTCCTTGGAGACCTGAAGGGTTGAGAAGGTAACATCATACAGTCAATGTTTCTAGAGATGTGTCATAAACGTGGTCATTGAATAATATGATAAAATCTCTAGACGTCGCAGAAATGTGTCATAAACTTGGTCATTGAATACTATGATAAAATATCTAGACGTGGCAGAGATGTGTCATAAACTTGGGCATTGAATAATATGATAAAATCTCTAGACGTGACAGAGATGTGTCATAAACTTGGTAATTGAATAATATGATAAATTCTCTAGACGTGGCAGAGATGTGTCATAAACTTGGTCATTGAATAATATGATAAAATCTCTAGACGTGGCAGAGATGTATCATAAACTTGGTCATTGAAAAATATGATAAAATCTCTAGACGTTACAGAGATGTGTCATAAACTTGGTCAATGAATAATATGATAAAATCTTTAGACGTTACAGAGATGTATCATAAACTTGGTCATTGAATAATATGATAAAATCTACAGACGTGACAGAGATGTGTCATAATCTTGGTCATTGAATAAAATGATAAAATCTCGAGACGTGGCGGAGATGTGTCATAAAACTGGTCATTGAATAGTATGATAAAATCTCTAGA
This sequence comes from Oreohelix idahoensis, assembly GCA_024509875.1. Lineage (NCBI taxonomy): Eukaryota > Metazoa > Mollusca > Gastropoda > Stylommatophora > Oreohelicidae > Oreohelix > Oreohelix idahoensis. The sequence continues at coordinate 1,188,194 of JAMPIV010005230.1, read as the reverse complement.
CGTGACAGAGATGTGTCAAAAACTTGGCCATTGAATAATATGATAAAATCTCTAGACGTGACAGAGATGTGTCATAAACTTGGTCATTGAATAATATGATAAAATCTCTTAACGTGACAGAGATGTGTCATAAGCGTGGTCATTGAATAATATGATAACATTTCTAGACGTGACAGAGATGTGTCATAAACTTGGTCATTGAATAATATGATAAAATCTCTTGACGTGGAAGAGATGTGTCATAAACTTGGTCATTGAATAATATGATAAAATCTTTAGACGCGACAGAGATGTGTCATAAACTTGGTCATTGAATAATATGATAATATCTCTAGACGTTGCAGACATGTTTATAAACTTGGTCAATGAATAATATGATAAAATCTCTAGACGTGGAAGAGATGTGTCATAAACTTGGTCATTAAATAATATGATAAAATATCTAGACGTGACAGAAATGTGTCATAAACATGGTCTGTGAATAATATGAAAAAATCTCCAGACGTGGCAGAGATGTGTCATAAACCTGGTCATTGAATAATATGATAAAATCTCTAGACGTCGTAGAAATGTGTCATAAACTTGGTCATTGAATAATATGATAAAATCTTTAGAAGTGGCAGAGATGTGTCATAAACTTGGTCATTGAATAATATGATAAATTCTCTAGATGTGGCAGAGATGTGTCATAAACTTGGTCATTGAATAATTTAATAAAATCTCTAGACGTGACAGAGATGTGTCATAAACTTGGTCATTGAATAATATGATAAAATCTTTAGACGTTACAGAGATGTGTCATAAACGTGGTCATTGAGTAATATGATAAAATCTATAGACGTGACAGAGATATGTCATAATCTTGGTCATTGAATAATATGATAAAATCTCGAGACGTGACAGAGATGTGTCATAAACCTGGTCATTGAATAATATGATACAATCTCTAGACGTGACAGAAATGTGTCATAAACTTTGTCATTAAATAATATGATAAAATCTCTAGACGTGTCATAAACTTTATCATTGAATAATATGATAAAACCTCTAGACGTGACAGAGATGTGTCATAAACTTGGTCATTGAATAATATGATAAAATCTCTAGACGTGGCAGAGTTATGTCATAAACCTGGTCATTAAATAATATGATAAAATCTCTAGACGTCGCAGAAATGTGTCATAATCTTTGTCGTTGAATAATATGATAAAATCTATAGACGTGACAGAGATGTGTCATAAACTTGGTCATTGAATAATATGATAAAATCTCTAGACGTGACAGAGATGTGTCAAAAACTTGGCCATTGAATAATATGATAAAATCTCTAGACGTGACAGAGATGTGTCAAAAATGTGGCCATTGAATAATATGATAAAATCTCTAGACGTGACAGAGATGAGTCATAAACTTGGTCATGGAATAATATGATAAAGTCTCTAGTCGTGTCAGAGATGTGTCATAAACTTGGTCATTAAATAATATGATAAGATCTCTAGACGTGACAGAGATGTGTCATAAAAATGGCCTTTGAATAGTATGATAAAATCTCTACACGTGACAGAGATGTGTCATAAACCTGGTCATTGAATAATATGATAAAATCTTTAGACGTCGCAGAAATGTGTCATAAACTTGGTCATTGAATAATATGATAAAATCTCTAGACGTCGTAGAAATGTGTCATAAACTTGGTCATTAAATAATATGATAAAATCTTTAGAAGTGGCAGAGATGTGTCATAAACTTGGTAATTGAATAATATGATAAATTCTCTAGACGTGGCGGAGATGTGTCATAAACTTGGTCATTGAATAATATAATAAAATCTCTAGACGTGACAGACATGTGTCATAAACTTGGTCATTGAAAAATATGATAAAATCTCTAGACGTAGCAGAGATGTATCATAAACTTGGTCATTGAATATTATTATAAAATCTATAGACGTGACAGAGATGTGTCATAAACTTGGTCATTGAATAATATGATAAAATCTTTAGACGTTACAGAGATGTGTCATAAACTTGGTCATTGAGTAATATGATAAAATCTATAGACGTGACAGAGATATGTCATAATCTTGGTCATTGAATAATATGATAAAATCTCGAGACGTGGCAGAGATGTGTCATAAACCTGGTCATTGAAAAATATGATAAAATCTCTAGACGTGACAGAAATATGTCATAAACTTTGTCATTAAATAATATGATAAAATCTCTAGACGTGGCAGAGACGTGTCATAAACTTTGTCATTGAATAATATGATACAATCTCTAGACGTGACAGAGATGTGTCATAAACTTGGTCATTGAATAATATGATAAAATCTCTAGACGTGGCAGAGTTGTGTCATAAACCTGGTCATTGAATAATATTATAAAATCTCTAGACGTCGCAGAAATGTGTCATAAACTTTGTCGTTGAATAATATGATAATATCTATAGACGTGACAGTGATGTGTCATAAACGTGGTCATTGAATAATATGATAAAATCTCTAAACGTGACAGAGATGTGTCAAAAACTTGGCCATTGAGTAATATGATAAAATCTCTAGACGTGATAGAGATGTGTCATAAACTTGGTCATTGAATAATATGATGAGATCTCTAGACGTGACAGAGATGTGCCATAAACTTTGTCATTGAATAATATGATAAAACCTCTAGACGTGACAGAGATGTGTCATAAACTTGGTCATTGAATAATATGATAAAATCTCTAGACGTGACAGAGATGTGACATAAACTTGGTCAATGAATAATATGATAAAATCTCTAGACGTGACAGAGATGTGTCATAAACGTGGTCATTGAATAATATGATAAAATCTCTAGACGTGACAGAGATGTGTCATAAACGTGGTCATTGAATAATATGATAAAATCTCTTAACGTGACAGAGATGTGTCATAAGCGTGGTCATTGAATAATATGATAACATTTCTAGACGTGACAGAGATGTGTCATAAACTTGGTCATTGAATAATATGATAAAATCTCTTGACGTGGAAGAGATGTGTCATAAACTTGGTCATTGAATAATATGATAAAATCTTTAGACGCGACAGAGATGTGTCATAAACTTGGTCATTGAATAATATGATAATATCTCTAGACGTTGCAGACATGTTTATAAACTTGGTCAATGAATAATATGATAAAATCTCTAGACGTGGAAGAGATGTGTCATAAACTTGGTCATTAAATAATATGATAAAATATCTAGACGTGACAGAAATGTGTCATAAACATGGTCTGTGAATAATATGAACAAATCTCCAGACGTGGCAGAGATGTGTCATAAACCTGGTCATTGAATAATATGATAAAATCTCTAGACGTCGTAGAAATGTGTCATAAACTTGGTCATTGAATAATATGATAAAATCTCGGGACGTGACAGAGATGTGTCATAAACCTGGTCATTGAATAATATGATAAAATCTCGGGACGTGACAGAGATGTGTCATAAACCTGGTCATTGAATAATATGATACAATCTCTAGACGTGACAGAAATGTGTCATAAACTTTGTCATTAAATAATATGATAAAATCTCTAGACGTGTCATAAACTTTATCATTGAATAATATGATAAAATCTCTAGACGTCGTAGAAATGTGTCATAAACTTGGTCATTAAATAATATGATAAAATCTTTAGAAGTGGCAGAGATGTGTCATAAACTTGGTCATTGAATAATATGATAAATTCTCTAGACGTGGCAGAGATGTGTCATAAACTTGGTCATTGAATAATATAATAAAATCTCTAGACGTGACAGACATGTGTCATAAACTTGGTCATTGAAAAATATGATAAAATCTCTAGACGTAGCAGAGATGTATCATAAACTTGGTCATTGAATATTATTATAAAATCTATAGACGTGACAGAGATGTGTCATAAACTTGGTCATTGAATAATATGATAAATTCTTTAGACGTTACAGAGATGTGTCATAAACTTGGTCATTGAGTAATATGATAAAATCTATAGACGTGACAGAGATATGTCATAATCTTGGTCATTGAATAATATGATAAAATCTCGAGACGTGGCAGAGATGTGTCATAAACCTGGTCATTGAAAAATATGATAAAATCTCTAGATGTGACAGAAATATGTCATAAACTTTGTCATTAAATAATATGATAAAATCTCTAGACGTGGCAGAGACGTGTCATAAACTTTGTCATTGAATAATATGATAAAACCTCTAGACGTGACAGAGATGTGTCATAAACTTGCTCATTGAATAATATGATAAAATCTCTAGACGTGGCAGAGTTGTGTCATAAACCTGGTCATTGAATAATATGATAAAATCTCTAGACGTCGCAGAAATGTGTCATAAACTTTGTCGTTGAATAATACGATAATATCTATAGACGTGACAGTGATGTGTCATAAACGTGGTCATTGAATAATATGATAAAATCTCTAAACGTGACAGAGATGTGTCAAAAACTTGGCCATTGAGTAATATGATAAAATCTCTAGACGTGATAGAGATGTGTCATAAACTTGGTCATTGAATAATATGATGAGATCTCTAGACGTGACAGAGATGTGCCATAAACTTTGTCATTAAATAATATGATAAAATCTCTAGACGTGGCAGAGACGTGTCATAAACTTTGTCATTGAATAATATGATAAAACCTCTAGACGTGACAGAGATGTGTCATAAACTTGGTCATTGAATAATATGATAAAATCTCTAGACGTGGCAGAGTTGTGTCATAAACTTGGTCATTGAATAATATGATAAAATCTCTAGACGTCGCAGAAATGTGTCATAAACTTTGTCGTTGAATAATATGATAATATCTATAGACGTGACAGTGATGTGTCATAAACGTGGTCATTGAATAATATGATAAAATCTCTAAACGTGACAGAGATGTGTCAAAAACTTGGCCATTGAGTAATATGATAAAATCTCTAGATGTGATAGAGATGTGTCATAAACTTGGTCATTGAATAATATGATGAGATCTCTAGACGTGACAGAGATGTGCCATAAACTTTGTCATTAAATAATATGATAAAATCTCTAGACGTGGCAGAGACGTGTCATAAACTTTGTCATTGAATAATATGATAAAACCTCTAGACGTGACAGCGATGTGTCATAAACTTGGTCATGGAATAATATGATAAAATCTTTAGACGTGACAGAGATGTGTCATAAACATTGTCATTGAATAATATGATAAAATCTCTAGACGTGACAGAGATGTGTCATAAACGTGGTCATTGAATAATATGATAAAATCTCTAGACGTGACAGAGATGTGTCATAAACGTGGTCATCGAATAATATGATAAAATCTTTAGACGTGACAGAGATGTGTCGTAAACGTGGCCATTGAATAATCTGATAAAATCTCTAGACGTGAAAAAGATGTGTCATAAACGTGGTCATTGAATAATATGATAAAATCTCTTGACGTGACAGAGATGTGTCATAAACTTGGTCATTGAATAATTTGATAAAATTTCTAGACATGACAGAGATGTGTCATAAACTTGGTCATTGAATAATATGATAAAATCTCTAGACATGACAGAGATGTGTCATAAACTTGGTCATTGAATAATATGATAAAATTTCTAGACGTTACAGAGATATGTCATAAACTTGGTCATTGAATAATATGATAAAATCTCTAGACGTAACAGAGATGTGTCATAAACTTGGTCATTGAATAATATGATAAAATTTCTAGACGTGACAGAGACGTGTCATAAACTTGGCCATTGAATAATATGATAAAATCTGTAGACGTGATAGAGGTGTGTCATAAACTTGGCCATTGAATAATATGATAAAATCTCTATTCGTGGCAGAGATGTGTCATAAACTTGGTAATTGAATAATATGATTAAAACTCTAGACGTGACAGAGATGTGTTATAAACTTGGCCATTGAACAATATGATAAAATCTCTAGACGTGACAGAGATGTGTCATAAACTTGGTCATTGAATACTGTGATAAAATCTCTAGACGTGACACAGATGTGTCATAAACGTGGTCATTGAATAATATGATAAAATCTCTAGACGTGACAGAGATCTGTCATAAACCTGGTCATTGAATAATATGATAAAATCTATAGACGTGACAGAGATGTGTCATAAACTTCGTCATTGAATAAAATGATAAAATCTCTAGACGAGGCAGAGATGTGTCATAAACTTGGTCATTGAATAATATGATAAAATATTTAGACGTGACAGAGATGTGTCATAAACATTGTCTTTGAATAATATGATAAAATCTCTAGACGTGACAGAGATGTGTCACAAACGTGGTCATTGAATAATGTGATAAAATCTCTAGACGTGACAGAGATGTGTCATAAACTTGGTCATTGAATAATATGATAAAACTCTCTAGACGTGACAGAGATCTGTCATAAAAAAACTGATCATTGAATAATATGATAAAATCTCTAGACGTGACAGAGATGTGTCATAAACTTGGTCATTGAATTATATGATAAAATCTCTTGACGTGAGAGAGATGTGTCATAAACTTGGTCATTGAATAATATGATACAATTTCTAGACGTGACAGATATGTGTCTGTGATGAATTTACCGTGATACAACGTTAAAATATCTCCAAATATAAAGATAAATGTAGGGATAAAAATAATGCGTAAAATACTAGGAGACATGCTCGCCCATGCCCGCATTTCCTACCGCCATTCAAAATAACTAGTTAGACGTGCAGACGAAACGGTTTACACTTTGTAGACGGGAGGGAAACGGAGATCTAAAAAGGAAAAATATGACTGAACACGTGTTTGAATCTAGAAAGGCTAACAGACGCAATTGGTAGTAAAAGAAAAAAAATTCACGTCACTAGTTGGCACAATGTAAGGAAATGGACAAAAAAAGACCTTGGCTCTTATTCGAAACAGTCATTTCTTGGACGTTTTACGATACTTGGTTGTTTTATTTGAATTCGGCGGCAAACGCCGTGGAGAAGGTTCGCGAACAAATTTAAAAAACTACCCTTGAGAAAAAATATGTTTTTTCTTAATAATAGAGTTATGAATATAAAACCTAGCTAGTTTGATAGCCCATCTTAAGCAGAGAAATAATATACTTTAAATTATACAGACGGATAGATAACAAGGAAGATATTGACAAAAGACTGTATTGTTCATATCAGACTAGCGACTGTACTGTTCATACTTTCACAAAAGTTTCAAAATTTCGTCCTTGAGACACGCAAATGCAAAAATCAAGCTGTAATGGACGAGAGGGGGAAGGTGGAGAATTGTGGCTAAAAATAACTTAGGAGGCAGATTTGTGTAGGGTATTGCATGTAGAACCAAGTGTGTTTTTGTGAAAAACCAAGTAGAGACAGACGGACCAACAGACAATAATACATACTTGACTGAGATCTGACTGAAATTTGACTTTTGGTTGTAGATTTGAAAATGTTAGGGGGGAAGTCTGTGATTAGACAAATGTAATCATATTAGCGGGACAAAGACGCGCATTTTTGCCATTTGATACAATTCTGTCCAGGGACACAGTCGGTTATTGCCTGTGGTGTTTTCCCCAGAAGATATTACATACATTTAGTGGGACGCCATCATATAGCCAGCAGCTCAGCTGAGTTTTGCTAGCAATTAACTGTGTTCTCAATTCTGAATTCTGAATTGTGAGTTTCTGTTGTGGCACTAGGGTAGTGCCACATAAGTAATCAAGATTACACAAGCAGATGTGTGTGCCGCCTAACATTGGTGTCGGTGCAGTCTAGCATTGTATCCTAGCTACCGAGAGGAGTGGGCCACCGGAATCCAGCATCAGATCTTCACAGACAAGATGAGTGAATTAGTGGCCTGCTGAGGATTCACCATAACTCCTAAAGATTTATAAATATTTCCCCATCACAAATATACTGAATTTTGGGAAAGATAACATTTATTACAGTCTATAAGACAATGGACAAAGCTTGTTCTAGTCACAGAGTGGGTGTGATGACACCACCCCAACAGCACATCCAGTAATGGTTCTCCCAGAGACATTATAAATATAATTAATATTAACCAGTCTTATAAAATACCTATGTACACACATTCCATTTTATTATGCCATATATTTATGCATTCCATTTATAACTCCATAACATTTCATATGTTCTGACCAAAATAAAACATTGGTTCAGAACAAATAAATTTAGAAAAAATTTTAATATTGAAACTAAAACAGTCTGAGTTAGTTCAGTGTGTTATAGGTCTTATTAATATTATTAGACTTATTAATTATCTGTGTGTGTTTGTATATTCTACTACAACACATTACATTTCAGTACCCTAGACTTTTTAACGTAGCTACATTCATAATAGTAAAAGAGATATGTTTGAGGTCGTAAGTGGTAGCAAGAAGGGCCTTCTGTAATTCACATCTACATAATATGATCTCTAGACGTGACGTAAAAACTTGGTCATTGAATAATATGATAAAATCTCTAGACGTGACAGAAATGTGTCATAAACTTGATCATTGAATAATATGATAAAATCTCTAGACGTGACAGAGATTTGTCATAAACTTGGTCATTTAATAATATGATAAATTCTCTAGACGTGACAGAGATGTGTCGTAAACGTGGCCATTGAATAATATGATAAAATCTCTAGACGTGACAGAGATGTGTCATAAACTTGGTCATTGAATAATATGATAAAATCTCTTGACGTGACAGAGATGTGTCATAAACTTGGTCATTGAATAATATGATAAAATTTCTAGACGTGACAGAGATGTGTCATAAACTTGGTCATTGAATAATATGATAAAATCTTTAGACGTTACAGAGATGTGTCATAATCTTGGTCATTGAATAATATGATAAAATCTCTAGACGTGGCAGAGATGTGTCATAAACCTGGTTATTGAATAATATGATAAAATCTCTAGACGTGACAGAAATGTGTCATAAACTTTGTCATTGAATAATATGATAAAATCTCTAGACGTGGCAGAGACGTGTCATAAACTTTGTCATTGAATAATATGATAAAATCTATAGACGTGACAGAGATGTGTCATAAACTTGGTCATTGAATAATATGATAAAATCTTCAGACGTTACAGAGATGTGTCATAAACTTGGTCATTGAATAATATGATAAAATCTATAGGCGTGACAGAGATGTGTCATAATCTTTCTCATTGAATAATATGATAAAATCTCTAGACGTGGCAGAGATGTGTCATAAACGTGGTCATTGAATAATATGATAAAATCTCTAGACGTGACAGAGATGTGTCATAAACTTGGTCATTGAATAATATGATAAAATCTTCAGACGTTACAGAGATGTGTCATAAACTTGGTCATTGAATAATATGATAAAATCTTTGTCATTGAATAATATGATAAAATCTATAGACGTGACAGAGATGTGTCATAAACTTGGTCATTGAATAATATGATAAAATCTCTAGACGTGACAGAGATGTGTCATAAACTTGGTCATTGAATAATATGATAAAATCTATAGGCGTGACAGAGATGTGTCATAATCTTTCTCATTGAATAATATGATAAAATCTCTAGACGTGGCAGAGATGTGTCATAAACTTGGTCATTGAATAATATGATAAAATCTCTAGACGTGACAGAGATGTGTCATAAACTTGGTCATTGAATAATATGATAAAATCTCTAGACGTGGCAGAGATGTGTCATAAACTTGGTCATTGAATAATATGATAAAATCTCTAGACGTGACAGAGATGTGTCATAAACTTGGTCATTGATAATGTGATAAAATCTCTAGACGTGTCAGAGATGTATCATAAACTTGGTCATTGAATAATTTGATAAAATCTCTAGACGTGACGGAGATGTGTCATAAACGTGGTCATTGAATAAGGTCATTGAATAGTATGATAAAATCTCTAGACGTGACAGAGATGTGTCAAAAACTTGGCCATTGAATAATATGATAAAATCTCTAGACGTGACAGAGATGTGTCATAAACTTGGTCATTGAATAATATGATAAAATCTCTAGACGTGACAGAGATGTGTCATAAACTTGGTCATTGAATAATATGATAAAATCTCTAGACGTGACAGAGATGTGTCATAAACTTGGTCATTGAATAATATGATAAAATCTCTAGACGTGACAGAGATGTGTCATAAACGTGGTCATTGAATAATATGATAAAATTTCTAGACGTGAAATAGATGTGTTATAAACTTGGTCATTGAATAATATTATAAAATCTCTAGACGTAACAGAGATGTGTCATAAACTTGGTCATTGAATAATATGATAAAATCTCTAGACGTGACAGAGACGTGTCATAAACTTGGCCATTGAATAATATGATAAAATCTCTAGACGTGACAGAGGTGTGTCATAAACTTGGCCCTTGAATAATATGATAAAATCTCTAGATTTGACGGAGATGTGTCATAAACTTAACCATTTAATAATATGATAAAATCTCTAGACGTGACAGAGATGGGTCATAAACTTGGTCATTGAATAATATGATAAAATATCTAGACGTGACAGAGATGTGTCATAAACGTGGTCATTGAATAATATGATAAAATCTCTAAACGTGACAGAGATGTGTCATAAACTTTGTCATTGAATAATATGATAAAATCTCTAGACGTGACAGAGATGTGTCATAAACTTGGCCATTGAATAATATGATAAAATCTCTAGACGTGACAGAGATGTGTCATAAACTTGGTCATTGAATAATATGATAAAATCTCTAGACGTGACAGAGATGTGTCATAAACTTGGTCATTGAATAATATGATAAAATCTCTAGACGTGACAGAGATGTGTCATAAACTTGGTCATTGAATAATATGATAAAATCTATAGACGTGACAGAGATGTGTCATAAACTTGGTCATTGAATAATATGATAAAATCTCTAGAAGAGACAGAGATGTGTCATAAACTTGGTCATTGAATAATATGATAAAATCTCTAGACGTGACAGAGATGTGTCATAAACAAGGTCCTTTAGTAAATTGATAAAATCTCTAGAAGAGACAGAGATGTGTCATAAACTTGATCCTTGAGTAAAATGATAACATCTCTAGAAGAGACAGAGATGGGTCATAAAGTTGGTCATTGAATAATATGATAAAATCTCTAGAAGAGACAGAGAAGTGTCATAAACAAGTTCGTTTAGTAAAATGATAAAATCTCTAGAAGAAACAGAGATGTGTCATAAACTTGTTCTTTAGTAAAATAATAAAATCTCTAGAAGCGACAGAGATGTGTCATAAACTTGGTGATTGAGTAAAACCATAAAATCTCTAGAAGCGACAGAGATGTGTTATCTCACAAGACTGTTGGAGATCTAGTCAACTAATGAATAATAAAATGGAGAATCACAGAGACTGGGTAATGAACAAAACAAAACAAAAACAAACAAACGAACAAACAAACCAACACAAAGCACACAGAGAAAAAGAAGAAGGCAGAGTTTTTAAAACAAAAAAACATGTAACAACGAGGGCAGAAAATATATATTATATTAGAGATAATAATGTTTGACAAAGGACGTTTTTCTAGAAACGCCCATACTTAAATAAAGTAGTTATTTGTAAGTCTGACAGTACTTGCGTAAAATAGTTACTTTTATAGCTGTGAGTACTGCTGACCCAAGTAGAACTAGTCCCAATTACGATGGTTTTACCATGTTTGCAGAATGGGAGAAGATCGGCTACCACGACAAGTATGGAAAACTAAGAGCCAGGGATGCAGAACTCCGCTGGGAGGACAACATTAGACAATATCAGAAGGACAGAGAACTAGATTTGAACCATGCCAGGAGGAAGACAGCCGATAGGACAGTATGGTGCTCTCTCTGGCAAACTTCTACACCCCTGGGTAGACGAGGATCGACTAAGTCAGTAGTACGAGTACATCCATGACGTATTTATTTGTATAGCTGTCAATTCTTGTATAAAATAGTTGAATTTAAAGCTATCAATACTTACATAAAGTAGTAATTTATAAAGTAGTTAATATTAAAGCTGCCAATACTTTCTAGAGCAGTTTTTTTTATTTAACTCTCAGTAATTATATGAACTGGCCATATAAGCTGAAAATGCTGCAAGAACTGGTAATAGCAGGTGCCTTTATCAAATTACAAAACAATTATGCCACCAGCCTACTGATATGGAAACACCTGTTAAAGATAAATTAGGGAATTCAATACCAACAGGAAAAGAACAAATGAAGAGATGGGCTGAGCACTTCATGGAGGTGCTTAACAGACCACCACCAACAGTAACACCTGATTTTAATAATGAAACACTCACAACCACCTTGCCAATAACTTGCGATGAATTCACGCTAGACGAGATTAAACAAGCCGTTAAAAGATTAAAAAATTTTAAAGCTGCTGGAGTTGACGAAATTGCAGGCGAAATGATTAAAGCAGTTAATGACAACAACCTCTTGAGAATTTTAGATATTATAAATGAAGTATGGAGAGAAGAACAACCACCGCAACAATGGAAAGACAGTATTATTGTAAAGTTACCGAAGAAAGGTGATCTATCAGACTGTAATAACTGGCGTGCTATATCTCTATTATCAGTACCTGGAAAATTATTATGTTGCATGATGTTAGAAAGACTTAAATTGCATGCTGACGAAAAGATCAGAGAAGAACAAGCGGGTTTCAGGCCGAAACGATCATGTATTGATCAAATATTCACACTAAGAACAATTATAGAAGAATCAGTTGAAATGCAATCACCACTTATTATCACCTTCGTCGATTTTCAAAAAGCCTTTGATAGTCTACACCGCCCATCATTGTGGAAGTTACTTACAATCTATGGTTTTCCAACAAAATATGTGAATATAATCAAAGCGCTATATGACAATGCAAGATGTTGTGTTAGAACAAATAAAGGGAATACAGAATGGTTTACAGTAGAAACAGGGGTGAAACAAGGCTGTATTATGTCAGCACTACTTTTTGGAATAGTTATTGATTGGGTTATGAAAAACTATACCCACAACGAACAATTAGGTATAAAATGGACAGATGGAAAGTTCCTGGAAGACCTTGATTTTGCAGATGATTTAGCATTCTTAAGTCCAACACCCAGACAGGCCCAAGAAGCAGTAAATAATCTGTGTCATCTCTCGGTTAAAATAGGTCTCCAAATAAATGCCTCTAAAACTAAAGTTATGAACTTTTCTAACGAGACCTTCGATATCATCCTGAACGGAGAAAAACTACAGAAAGTTGAAAGTTTCAATTATTTAGGCAGTAAAATGACTCAGGATGGTGACACAACAAGAGAAATTCATACTAGAATTGCTTTGGCAGCTAGCGCCTTCAATAGATTATCTAACATTTGGAAATTACGATCACTGAATATACATACCAAGCTTCGTCTGTTTAATTCGAATGTTATCTCAGTGTTAACATACGGCTGTGAAAGTTGGAAAATAACAAAATCATTGGAGAACAAGCTGAATACATTCGAGAACAAATGTCTTAGAAAAATCATGAACATCAGTTGGAAAGAATTCAAGACTAATCGACAAATAAGAGAAGACTCTAAGCAGAAATATGTCTCCGACTATATAAGGAAAAGACGATGGTCATATATCGGTCATGTCCTACGAATGCAAAACAACAGAATACCACTACAGGCGCTCACTTGGGTTCCTGAGGGTAAGAGGAAAAAAGGAAGACCAAAAGAAACACTTAAAAGAACAATAATAAGAGAAGGAAGAACGTTGGGCCTAAATAATGTGCAAGAGCTAAGAGGAGTAGCGTCACAACGAACAACCTGGAGATCACTGGTTTCTGCCTTATGCGCCGTGTTTGGTGCTTAAAGAAATTATTATTATTATTATTATTATTATTAATTATATAAAGAAGTTATTGATAGCTGGAGCTAGCATTTCGTTTGTAAAGCAGAAATGTCCAGAGTTGTATATATATATATATATATATATATATATATATATATATATATATATATATATATATATATATATATATATATATATATATATAGATAGATAGATAAATTGATTGATAGATTGATTGATAGATAGATAAACTGATTGATGGATAGCTAGATTCTAATCCCAGCTAGTCTAATGGCTAAATTTACACTTGTTATAACTGATATTTTACCAACAAAAAATTGGAAATGACATCTAGTTACCGACAACTAGCTTATTAACCTTTCTTTATTTAGCAGCTCTACTCTCTAACACAAACAATTATTTTGCTATCTTATCCCTTTATCAGCCAATCGTGTAAGGGAATAATGAGAACTTATCTGAATGATTTTCTTATCTTTAAATTCTTCCTTTCTCTGGCACTCTCACGTTCCGTTTACTTTTTTTTTTCTTTAGATAATCGCTAAACGCATGAAAATAAAAGAAATATTCGCTACAAGATTTTTCCTTTCCTCTTAGGTCTCATCCCCGCTCTCATCTTATTCCCGGGGCTTGAACATCATTGCACGCTGACATTAATATCAAACAGCACGTAGGAGACGGGCATTGATGAAAGCACGTCTCGGGTTGAGCATTTCCTGGACATGGAACTTGAAACTCATTTCAGAATTTGGGGAGACAGACTTCAAAATTGATCAGCCAAGAAATGAAAACTGAACAAATTTCCAGCAGTCTCTCCAGCCGATAGATGTGACCAATGACTCGCATTGTTGCTTTTTGTATTAAAATTATGGTACATGTTTTCTTTGTCACGTATGGGACTAACTAGAAAGGAAATACGATTACAGCGTCACTGTCCTAATGTATTTCATAGTTGAATATAAATATTTGTCAAAGTTCTTTATTACGTCGGTGTTCTGGAAAAACTGGCCTCTTCCACACCCCTCCCTTTCTGTCTATAAATAATATGGGACAAAAGTAAGCAGCGGTATTGAAAGAGAAAAAAAAAAAAGGTTTGAAAAAGACGAACAAGAATTTATTGACACAAAGGAAGAAAGTTATGAAGAAACTTATTTAGGAGAGAATTAACGTGCAGTGGTCAGGAACGTAGTCAGTAATAAGATAGATGGGAGAATGCTCTTCTCTTCTGAGTGAGTTTCAGTAAAGGCAAGGACAGACTGCCAAACCACCCAAATAGTACACTGTCATTGATTTCTCTGGAGTAAATGGATAATCCTTCGGGAGTTCTCTTTTGCCCCTTTTTCATCCGTCTGCTGATTGAATCATCTGCACTTCTTTCCTTCTAGAGACTGCTAGCCCGGATATTTGGTACGTACTTGAGAAGTTCGCCAGTTTTCACGGATCTCTTAGAAAGAATGTGTGTCTTGCTTAACGTTGATGAACAAACTTTAGAAAGTACACATAAGCTGTTTTTTTTTCTGCAGGTATAGTTTCGGTTTTTTAAATATTTGTTTCTAAAACAGAAATGTTTGTCGGTGGATTTGTGCTGAAGTGGTAACTTGCCACCCTTATCGACACCTGGTGTTAAAGTGTAAGATGTAGGTGTCTTCTCTGATTTAGGATGTTGCCTGTGTATGTGGTAGTGGAACAGTTCACAGGGTTATCACACAGGCAACATGACGTGTAGAGTCATAGAAAGGGTAACTTCGTTGTATAAGTTTCTTTCATTTATTGCACGCCACAAAACAGTCATGATACTTATGACATCAACATGGTTAACGAGTTCAGCAAGATGATATGGCACATTGAAAACAATTTCTGTAGTCAGCAATGATAGCTGTTGTATATATGCGTCATAAGACATCACAGTTCAATAGATTCAGAAATTCATCAATCATCGAGTGCTAGTTCGTGAAGCTGTATAAATAATAATAATTTCTATAACTTCTGCAACAGTGTCAGCTACAGATCTTCAATGTTCATAAACAATAATAAATGCTCCCATTCTGATGCTAGCAGATCAGTTGTATACAATAAGTCCGTTCACTGTCTGCACGTGAATAGCATACATGGGCTACAGGTCAGCTCGACCTTTATAATGTTCCTAAGTCTAACCATCTGACTTGGACGTGATCTCTGATATAACGAATCCTGGAACACAGACAACAGTCTTGTTGGTCTAGAGCGACCCATATATATTTAACTAGTTCAGGTATACAGATACTGGTGACTTAATCCTAGTCAAAGTACCTCTCCATTTTGCATCACACAGGCGAGCAAATAGGCGACAAAATGACGAACCTCTAGATGATAGCATAAAGTTCGATACAAGAGGAATTACCTTATTTCGGAAAATCAACCATGAACATATGCCTCCAGGCAGGCTGCATAATACTGGGAAATAGTCTAGTTAGCTAACTAACTCACTAAGACACTGTATTTCCCTCAGAGAATCACAAGACGCAGTTGCGTCTGCTCGCTTCTTAAACCATTTCTAAACTCCCCCAACTGGGCGGAACACACAGAACGAACTCCCGGTTTGACATGCGCAGAACGACAATCTCTGAGTTGCCGTTCACAATAAGACGATTCGAAGAACATTCGAGATAAAAGTCTTACACAGTCGCGCCTTTTATGGTCATGAAAAGAAGCGTTAAGAAAGGTTTCAGACATCTACCATAGTTGACTGATACTACCAAATAAGGAGATGTGGTCACGCTTCGTTCAAGAAATTATAGACCGAACGTGTCTCTATACAAGAGAAGGCAACTCCAAACAAATTGTAGTTTCGATAACTCGGATTATGTCCCTTTGACCATAGAAAACATAATACACACTTCAGTCAAAAAAAATGATCATACATATGAAAAAATGTTTATACAAACGAAAAATAATAATGATCCGTGCGTAACATTACCGCACCCTCCCTGGAAAAAAAAAAAAACATTTTTTTTTTTTTTTTTTTAAATCCTGGAGCCGGAAAAAATCTAGGCTCCTAACGCACGTATGATGCGTGGATATATCCCTAACAAATTAGCTCAACGCATGGAGCGACACTGAGATCATATCTCAGATCCTTAGAGAAAAAATTTATCTAAGTATACGCTGATATATTCCAGGAAGGTGCCACCAACACACGCCACAATGATGGCAACAACATAATGACAATCAAATTATACTCATACCAATATATGAAATTAAATATATTATGTGTTATCATACAATGTGTTGCAAATAGCGGTGTAATTTACTAATATACCGCACTATATTATTACATTATATAAAGTAACAGTAATTAATAAGTAATACATGTGTTGCTCTTCGGTGACATAAAACATTCAATAGAAGAAG
Source organism: Oreohelix idahoensis (assembly GCA_024509875.1). NCBI lineage: Eukaryota > Metazoa > Mollusca > Gastropoda > Stylommatophora > Oreohelicidae > Oreohelix > Oreohelix idahoensis. Next base: position 1,170,912 of record JAMPIV010005230.1, on the reverse strand, counting down.
ATGTGGACATCATCCGCTCCCAATGTAGGACAGGACTTGATATCCTCAAAGTTCCACAATGGACATAAACTCGCAGACTTCAATGATGTGCTGCGAAAATATCAATAACACAAATCTTAAAGACAACTGGTAAATTTCTTAATACAATCCTGAAAATAATTTATTTAAATGTGGCCGAGTGATCTTTTGGCCCGTATATCACTAACTAAGCCTTCTTAGATAATTACATGGTACAATGTTATAAATTTCCCTCAAAAAAAAAAAAAAAAAAAAAAAAAAAGTGAGACAAAATCTACTAACATGTCATTATAACATTGGACTGTATATCAGGAAATATATATATATGACAGAAGAATCATGTGGAATCGTGTGGACATCTGGACAGAATGTCTGCCATTACATTATCCGAACCACGGATAGCTCGAACCGAGAAATGAAATGGTTGAAGAGCTATGGCATAACGAGTGGACCTCGAGCTCTTCAAGTTTTTGCTCTGAATAGCAGTAAGCGCTTTCTGGTCGGTTTCCACAATGAAATGTGCGCCTAGAAGAAATCTTTGTAACTTCAGAATAGACCATACCATAGCCAATAACTCACGGTCTAAAACCGAGTAATTCTTTTCTGCAGCGTTTAATTTCCTAGAGATATACATCACCGGATGCAAAGTATCAGAATACTCCTGCATTAGTGCTGCCCCAATCCCTGTTGACGAGGCGTCACTTCGAAGAACAAAAGTCTTCTCAATAGTAGGTAACTTAAGAATAGGTGGAGATGAAAATAGGGCTTTAACCTGGTCCAATGAGGATTGACATTCTTTAGACCAGCGGATCAGATTAGGCGACCCTTTCTTCAATAAAGTAGAAAGCGGTGCCATAATGGAGGACAGATTCGGAATGAATCGTCCGTAGAATTGAATCAAACCTAATAGACTCCTTACTTGTTTCTTCGTCTTAGGGACCGAAATGTTAAGTATTTTTGAAACATTGTGGTCCTCTGTCTTTAAAAGACCATGACCAACCCGATGACCTAGGAAAGAAATCTCGCTAAATCCTATAAAGGCTTTAGAGGGTTTTGCAGTCAAGTTATACTCGCGAAGAGTAGACAGTAATTCGTATAAACCCAAATAATGATCTTCCCAAGAATCACTGAATAGACAGATATCATCTAGGTATGCTATGACATCTGTACGATATGCGAGAATTCGCCGCATCATGCGTACGAATGTAGCAGGGGCGTTCATAAGACCAAAAGGCATGAAATTCCATTGGAATAAACCCCTAGGTGTAGAAAAAGCTGTAAAAGGTTTGGCACGTTCAGTTAGCGGGACTTGCCAATAACCTTTAGACAAATCTAGTTTGGTAAAGAATCTAGAATTAGAAAGTTTATTGAGTAGCTCTTCTAATGAAGGCATAGGTTCAGCATCGAACTTCGTAACTTGGTTCAATTTGCGATAATCTACGCAAATGCGAATGTTATTATCCTTCTTTCGAACAATAACCATAGACGAAGAGTATGCTGAAGTGGATGGTTCAATGATTTCCAAACGTATCATTTCATCCAACTCTTTTTCGACTTGAGACTGGAAATGAATAGGTATTGGATATGGTCTGACTCTGATAGGATTGTGATCAGTTAGCACAATGTCATGTTCTATGACATGTGTGTGTCCCGGGATGTCTGTAAGAACATCCTGAAATGTTTGCAACATCGAAGAAACTTGTCGATGTTCCTCAGCGGAAAGATTTGGAGAAACGGTCACGTTTTTCCAAGATTCCGTAGAATAAAGTGGGACCATAGAAAGAGGAAGATTGACATCAGAAAAAAGTAGTTTTCCTCATCCTGTATAACTGACAGAGATGAGTACTGACCACGAGTTTGCTTGTGAATTGTCCGTAGCCTGGAAAATAGGCTGCAAATAGTCAGGTCTTTCATAAAATTCTGTGAGCATATTTATGTGGAAAGTTTTATGCTTTCCATCAATATCGACAACATAGTCGACATCAGAAATTTTGGAGACTATTGCATATGGACCTTTCCATGCAATTAGAAGTCTGTTCTCCCTTGAAGGAAGTAGAACGAGAGCTTTGTCACCTGGACAAAGTTGTCGTAGACATCTATTCTTATTTGCAAACTGCCTTGCCTTTTCTTTAGCAAATTCTGAAGACGAAGTTGCTAGTTTGCATGCCTCGATGATCTTTTGCCTAAGAGCAATGACGTACTCATAAGAAGATTGAGTCTCATCGCTAATATTATCGGCAGTGATTAGATCGTGAAGTAAAGACATAGGGCCGCGCGGTTGCGCGCCAAAGACAAGTTCAAAAGGGGAAAACCCCGTATGTTCATTGGGGACCTCTCTATACGCAAAGAGAGCCGCGGGTAAGACCCTGTCCCAATCCTGAGGATGATCCTCAGTTATTTTACCAAGTAAAGTTTTCAGAGTCCTATTTAAACGTTCGACCAACCCATTAGACATTGGGTGATAGATACTGCTGAGAGACCTTTTAATGTGTAGCATAGACATTACCTGTGACATAGTGTCTGATATAAGTTGAGTGCCATGGTCTGACAATATTTCTCCGGGAAAACCCAAGCGAGAAAATATCAGCCAAAGAGCGTCTGCGATATCAGCAGTTGAGATGCTCTTGAGAGGTATTGCCTCTGGCCAACGTGTGCACATATCGACACATGTAAGGATAAATTGATGTCCTCTAGCCGACTTAATTCTAAAAGGACCGATAATATCTATTGCCATTTTTTGAAAAGGGCGAATAGGAATGTCAGCAGCCTGGATAGGCGCAGCATGTCGTGGTCCTTTAGATTTGACCTCCTGACATACTTTGCAAGAGCGACAGTACATTCGTATGTCCTTGCTCACAAATGGCCAAAAGAAAGCCGCAAGAACCCTCGACTTTGTACGGGAAAAACCCATATGTCCAGCACATTGCGAGTCATGAGCATGTTGCAATATTTGCAATCTCATGCTCTTAGGCACAAGAATTTGTGAATGAGTGGACGTAGTCGAGTCTTGTACCATACGTACAAGTACGCCGTTCTTCATAGAAATCCAAGATTTCCTATTAGTGTTCTGATTAGGATCACCTTTTTTTGCTAGAATGAAGAATTTTTGTAAAGAAGGATCTTCTTCTTGCAATTTGATAAATGAGTCACGTGTAATAGTCAAGTGACTATCTTGGTCATTTACTTCATCATTATTAGTTAATGAAGTTTGAGGTGGATCCAGAGCATGTGCTCTTGTGACCACCGCATTGGTAGCTTCAATGTTTTGCTCTTCCCAAACAGCAATCTGCTGTGGGGTACATTCCCTAACTCCGTGAATACGACCAATAATAAGGTCCGCAATAGGGTTTGGAAGTAGACACGCGTGGACCTCTCCCGTGAAGAAAGGATTAGCAATGTGTATTATAGCAGTAGGATACTTTTCTAACGTGCCACCAAATGTGACACATTTGATGACTTTTCCTGTAGCACAGGATGGATCTACAAGAGATTGCCTAACGCCGACAGTAGTACATCCAGAATCAAACAACACTGAGACTGGATTACTATTTACTAGCCCCTTATGTAATATAAGAGAACCTCTCCCATCATGAGCAACATTAGCAGGAAGAGCGGGCAAAGGATGACCACAGCTTAGAGTACTAATGGTTTTCGGATCAAATAAAGTACTGCATTGGATACATTTATTTGCCCTACCAAAATCAAAAGATGAGCATCCGATAGCATTATGGTCTTTATCATTATTAACCTGTTTATCTGCTCCCTGAGATTCTTGTTGAACAGAGTTTGTCTGTTGATATCTTTTTCTCTTATGTTGCGATCTACCGCGACCATTATTGCCTCTGCAATTATCATTAAAGTCCCTACTGTAATTTTTATCCTGGTTTGAGTTCCAGTTTCCATAACTGTCATTACTATCTCTATGCTGTTGAGAACCTCTATTATCTTGGTATTGAGGTCTCTGCATAATATATTTTCCTCTATACCGATTACCTTTGTGAAAATTTCTAAAGTTAACCGGAGTAGAATAACGTGTAGTATTAGGTTGTCTCCAGTTCTGGGAAGAAGAATCACCCTGGAATTGATCACTATGGTTCTGGGCATAATTACGATTACTCTTTTTATTGAAATTTTTCTGGCTACCCTGAAATTTACGCATAAAATTTGGGCCATAAGGTGCTGCCGAAGCAACTGGCAGACCTTCTTTCACCTTAGAGTTACTAATGGTTATGTGCGGATGCGCAGTAACATACTGGCTACAGTATTCTTCCATTTCTTTTATGTTTTTAGGCTTACGCTCATGAAGAAAAAGATAGAAAAGCTTCATTAACAGAAGACATAACCTTATCTCTAAGTAGTAAATCCATAAGAGCTTCAAATGTATTTTCTGTCTTAGACAACTCAACCCATCGTAAAAAAGTAAGACGGATGCCTGAGATGAATTCAGAGAATTCAACTCCAGTTTCTGGTAACATGGTTTTAAATTTAAGACGATATCCGTCCTCGTTAAGTTGGTACTTCTTTAACAATGCCGCCCTGACAACCTCATAGTTGTTTTTGTCAGGCACATCTACCATACTCAACAAAGTCAAAGCATCACCTCTAAGTATCTTGGACAGATGATACACATATAATGTTTTATCTATATTATGCACATTACATGCACTTTCAAATCTATCTAGATAAAATGTTATATCATCGATTGAGGGATTAAATGCTGGTAGATTAAGCTTGAAATCCTTAGCATTAGTCTTATTTGACACCTATTTGCATCATTAGCATTACCAGTGTTCAATAACTTTAACTTCTCTAACTCTAAAGCTAAGATTTTTTCATCATGTTCCATTTTTGCTTTTCTCTCATCAGCCTCTCTTTGTAACCTTCTTTCTTCAGCCTCAGCCTGTAACTTTCTTTCTTCAGCCTGGGCCTGTAACTTTCTTTCTTCAGCCTGGGCCTGTAACTTTTTTCCTTCAGCCTCTATTTCAAGTCTCTTATTTTCAGCTTCTTTTTCAAGTCTCTTATTTTCAGCTTCAGCCTGGGCCTGTAACTTTTTTTTTCAGCTTCTTTTTCAAGTCTCTTATTTTCAGCTTCAGCCTGAAGCCTCTTCTCCTGAGATTCTGCTTCTCTTTTTTGTTTTTCCCTTTCCATTTGAAATCTTTTTTCCTCCACCTGCATCTGCAGTTTCTTTTGTTCTATTTCAGCCTCTATTCTCTTTTGTTCAGTTTGTTCTTTCATTTTCTTTTCTTCCGACTTCAATGCCTTGGCATATTGAACAGTCGCAAATTCTTCTAATTTATCACCTGTCTTCCCAAGGGCTTTACCCTGCTCAATAAAGTACTCAAATGTAGACATGATGTCCAAAATGTGAGTACAGAACCTGAAATAATTAATTATCTTATTTCAATGTTAAATAGCAACAAGACTTAATAAAGTGCTTGTATAATCTCTATGTTGAACCCAATCTCTGTGGGAAACAGGAGTTGACACCAACTTGTATTATCAAATGTATAATAATATCACAAGTCACCTCTTAATTAACAGTGCACTACCCAAATCAGTGCATAATCATCAGTTATTTATCATAACTGCACTACAATAGTGCATAAGCAAAAACACCAGTTTGTTATGATAAGTGCACTATAGACCAATAGTGCATGAGCATATATCAACAATAGTGAAAGCTAACTATGCAAGAACTATGTAAACAATAACAAGACAATGTAAACAATAGCAAAGGTCATCACCAATGTAAACAATAACAAAGATCAAAGTCAATGTAAACAACAACAAAGATCAGAGTCAATGTAAACAATAACAAAGATCAGAGTCAATGTAAACAATAACAAAGATCAGAGTCAATGTAAACAATCAACAAAGATCAAACAATACGAAAACATTCGCATAAGTCAAATACACAAACAGCAAAACTAAAAAGAAATATGCGAAGATATGACTAACAAATGACGCTACAGTGTATACACAAAAATATACGTAAAGAACTGAATAATAGCAAAGGGGAGACCTACAAATACAAACAATCGAAATCGAAACTAAAAACACAAAGAAAGAGAGAAAAGAAAAAAGAAAAAAAAAAAAATATATATACAAGAAACAGAAATAAAGCACAACTCGTCACAACTAAACAGATATAGCAACGATTGTCGCTAGCAAATTTCACTGTAGGAAATTCGCACAGTCCCTAACGAAAACGCTAACAGTAGAACCTCTGTGACGTGGTATCTTCTACTGTAAGACTCCGCCCAACCGAGAAAACCCGCTGAAATATAAACATATAAATATACAAATAACAAATAACATATAACATATAAACATGTATCATGAAAACAATAGGAGAAAGTGTGAAAGTACAGAAGGCTCAGTTAGAACATAAGGGCACAGTTCACAAACAAAACAGGCCACTTAACTTCTATAAATCCAGCGTCAGCACGGTGCAGAACAGGATGTAATCAGCATTCTGAGGATAATGATCCAACGTTGATTAACTTCTGCTCCCATAAACAGCCATGACGAAGGAAATGAGCTTCTAATACTGCAACAGTTGTTACGGCACTTGACCTTCTGAATCTTCTAAATTGATTTAACCGGCACTTGACCTTCTGAACCCGCAACAGTACCCCTGAAACCGGAACAGTTGTTACGGCACTTGTCCTTCTTTTCACCAGATCAGGAAATCCATTTGCTCGGTACTTGTCCTTCTAATTTTACATAAACTTCAATATTGCCGAGCAGCGCCGGGTAGTTTCAAAATCAGCAACTGTCAGAAAATCCGGATACTTTCAATAAAATTTCTTGTAAGGTGGTAGTTGATGCTGTAGTTGTATCTAGTATGATGATGATGTCTGGGTTTGCTGACCCCCTTGATAGCTGGAATCAGAGTGAACCAACCTATGGCCACCAAAAATGATATGGTGCGCCAAAATATCAGATGATAGAACCAGCTCTGGCCACCAAAAATGATAAGGGTGGATTTGTGCTGAAGTGGTAACTTGCCACCCTTATCGACACCTGGTGTTAAAGTGTAAGATGTAGGTGTCTTCTCTGATTTAGGATGTTGCTGTGTATGTGGTAGTGGAACAGTTCACAGGGTTATCACACAGGCAACATGACGTGTAGAGTCATAGAAAGGGTAACTTCGTTGTATAAGTTTCTTTCATTTATTGCACGCCACAAAACAGTCATGATACTTATGACATCAACATGGTTAACGAGTTCAGCAAGATGATATGGCACATTGAAAACAATTTCTGTAGTCAGCAATGATAGCTGTTGTATATATGCGTCATAAGACATCACAGTTCAATAGATTCAGAAATTCATCAATCATCGAGTGCTAGTTCGTGAAGCTGTATAAATAATAATAATTTCTATAACTTCTGCAACAGTGTCAGCTACAGATCTTCAATGTTCATAAACAATAATAAATGCTCCCATTCTGATGCTAGCAGATCAGTTGTATACAATAAGTCCGTTCACTGTCTGCACGTGAATAGCATACATGGGCTACAGGTCAGCTCGACCTTTATAATGTTCCTAAGTCTAACCATCTGACTTGGACGTGATCTCTGATATAACGAATCCTGGAACACAGACAACAGTCTTGTTGGTCTAGAGCGACCCATATATATTTAACTAGTTCAGGTATACAGATACTGGTGACTTAATCCTAGTCAAAGTACCTCTCCATTTTTCATCACACAGGCGAGCAAATAGGCGACAAAATGACGAACCTCTAGATGATAGCATAAAGTTCGATACAAGAGGAATTACCTTATTTCGGAAAATCAACCATGAACATATGCCTCCAGGCAGGCTGCCTAATACTGGGAAATAGTCTAGTTAGCTAACTAACTCACTAAGACACTGTATTTCCCTCAGAGAATCACAAGACGCAGTTGCGTCTGCTCGCTTCTTAAACCATTTCTAAACTCCCCCAACTGGGCGGAACACACAGAACGAACTCCCGGTTTGACATGCGCAGAACGACAATCTCTGAGTTGCCGTTCACAATAAGACGATTCGAAGAACATTCGAGATCAAAGTCTTACACAGTCGCGCCTTTTATGGTCATGAAAAGAAGCGTTAAGAAAGGTTTCAGACATCTACCATAGTTGACTGATACTACCAAATAAGGAGATGTGGTCACGCTTCGTTCAAGAAATTAGAGACCGAACGTGTCTCTATACAAGAGAAGGCAACTCCTAACAAATTTGTAGTCTCGATAACTCGGATTATGTCCCTTTGAGAATAAATGCAGGTAGGCCTAATGATAACAAGGTTGAACTTGAAGAAACACCACTACAAGATGTAGAATCGTATACATATCTTGGCAGCAATATAGACAACGTTGGAGGGACAGACAATGATTTCAAAATAAGAATACAAAGCAAGAGGAGCTTTCATTGCATTGGGAAATATATGGAGATCAAGAGAAATCGGATCCAACACGAAAATAAAAATTTTCAACTCAAATGTGAAGTCAGTGCTATTATATGGCTCTGAGACATGGAGAACAACAAAGACAACAACCAAAAAGCTACAGACTTTCATAAATGGGTGCTAACGTAGAATAGAGGGATTAAAATGGTATGACAAGGTTACCAACGTGGAACTAATGACAAGAACTAGACAAGTGCCAGTGGAACAAGAGATGAGAAGAAGACGATGGCGATGGATAGGACACACACTGAGGAAACCTGTTGATAGTTTTACACGGCAGCCCTTGTTCTGGAACCCCCAGGGCAAGAGAGGCAGAGCTAGACCAAGAAGCACACGGAGAAGAGAGCTGGAAACAGAGGTGAAAATGATGAGGATAACGTGGAAAGAACTTGAGATGATGGCACGTGACAGGAGGACTTGGCATGTGTTTGTTGAAGGCCTATGCTCCTTTGGGAGTGGAGGGTTATGAATGAATGAATGCATGAAAGAGCCGAGCACAATTACGATTTCTACTGTTTTGTAGTGATTGTTTTTCTAACCAACTTGTGCTGGTCTGAAGTGATATGTCTGAGTTGGCTACTGCTAATCTGGAGTGATACGTCTCTAGTTAATTTCTGTTTCTATATATAGAGCTACTTCCTGAATTATCAGTTTAAATCAGTGCATCTCAAACAATACGATAGGGCAGATCTGCATTTTTTTTTCTGTGTGCCGGGTACCAGCTCCACATTTGTGCTATATTATTGTTTTCGCATTTTTTCTACGTGCTGGGTACCAGCTCCACATTTGTGCTATATTATTGTTTTCGCATTTTTTCTGCGTGCTGGGTACCAGCTCCACATTTGTGCTATATTATTGTTTTCGCATTTTTTCTGCGTGCTGGGTACCAGCTCCACATTTGTGCTTTATTATTGTTTTCGCATTTTTTTCTGCGTACTGGGTACCAGCTCCACATTTGTGCTATATTATTGTTTTCGCATTTTTCTGCGTGCTGGGTACCAGCTCTACATTTGTGCTATATTATTGTTTTCGCATTTTTTCTGCGTGTCGGGTACCAGCTCCACATTTGTGCTATATTATTGTTTTCGCATTTTTTCTGCGTGTCCACATTTGTGCTATTTTACTGTTTTCACATTTTTTCTGCGTGCCGGATACCAGCTCCTCATTTGTGCTATATTATTCTTTTCTCATAGGCACATAGCACATCTGATCATAATAAACCGTCATGCTTCACTGTATTAATTGGCAGGCATGGAGGGACGACGTCAGCCAAAGGCCTAAAGACTATTTGGAGAAACTCAAGTGAGAGAAACATTGCACAGTGGATGACTTTCAAGCGCCCAGCGAAGTGGATAGGGTGGGGGATGAATCCACAACTGGACAGTGATAAGTGAATCGGGAGTGCGAAGGACATGTTTAGTCTACTGTTTTTGGTCACGCCAACCAAAACTAATTAAAATGAGATGGAACAAGAAATCCCACACACCGAGAAGAGAACTGGTGACATATACGAAAGGAATAAAATATTAAAAGACATTGAACTTATGGCACAGTATAGGAAGGCATTAAGTGTATTTTATGAAGTCCTGAGAGTCACAGGGAGCTGAAATGAAGTTGCTTGAATACCCAATGTTCAAATTAAGTGTCCGCACCTCACAAGACTTAAGCATTCGAACCACCCAAGACTCAAGTGTTGGAACACCACGTTAAACTCGTATATAAATAAATCATGTGACCAGCGTCCGTTTTATTGATCGGTTAGAGCGTTGGCCTCTCTCAGCTAAGTTACCGTGTTCAAAACCTGGTCACACCACCTCATAAAGCTGGACTTAGTATAGTGAAGTCTCTAACACTTAACTCCCTTACATATCGGGCCAGGTTTATTTGTTTATATCAGGTAACACTAATGTCTTTTATAACATAATTTTACTGAACACCTTTGAATCCATGCAGTTTCGTCTAAACCAAGAGGATACTTTGAAGACGAAATAAACAAATTAAAAAACGACATTTTAAACTTCATTTCAAATTTCATAATTTAAATTAAAAAGTGTCTGAACATTTCCACGAGGCACCAATCACGCGTATCATCACCTCTTTGAATGTCCAGCTCTCGATGATTTTAGGAAGATGCTGCTTAATCCGAGGCCAGAAAAATGCAACATCTTATATGGAGCAAAACAATAGCTTGCTGATACCAATACATGGCATTTGGCCGAAGGACGAAAGCCCAAACGCCGCTGTATCAATAACAACAACAACAACAACAACAACAAAAAGAGGTCACATCCACATAAAACATTCGAGGTATGTCTTACTAACTTGCTTATTCGTTTATTTGTTACCGTGCTGTAGGGATTTTCCAGAGAGAGCGACATTCTATCCTATCGGCTGTCTTCCTCCTGGTCAACTTCTTCTTCGTACAGTCTCAGACAACTACTCGTACTTGAATATTTACAAAGACAGCAGTTCTCAGTTTCAGGCTATTTGTATCTCAGTAGTGTTTTTCGGACAATGATACTGGTGACGGTTATATATGTTTTATATGTTCCTCATATGTTGTGCATCTTGGAAGCAGATATTCAGCAGTTATTTTATCAGGGACACATTTACACTCATCGGTAGTTCCTATCTTTAGCTTGTTGAGTAGATGATATCCCAGTCTGTTGTGGCATCACAAGATTATGACTTATTTTATTCTGCTGAGCTGGTAATTGTGGTGGGTTTTGATGTTAAAGAAAAGTAGTCAGTATATGTCTACAGAGTGAGGTCAGCTATGCAAGTCCCTGAGTCTAATAGTTGAGGATGATGTTCTCAGGCTACCTGACTGCTACCACCCTACGATCTCACTCTGCGATTTCTTTTGGGTATCTAGTGTTTGTGATGTTATTTATATGGCTTGGTGTCTAGGGTAATGAAATTGTAGTGATAAATGCGTTAAACAAATACAGTTTTAACTTACTAAAATCGAATAAAACAAGACTGGGTTTAAAGTTATGATATATATGTACAATTTTAATTTCCTGTCCCTCAAATTTTTTAGGACAGGAATGTTTAAAACTTAAAAGTGAAAATATGGTTTTGTACCAAATTAAATACACATGAAGGACATCTGTCCAATATATCTTAATATGTTAATGTTTATAAACTTTTATTCCCTGTTGGAAAATACTGTTTTATGAAGAGTCAATATTGGGAAAAACTGGTTTTCGCATCATATCACAAACTGTTTCTGAATAGGGTGGAGATTAAACACATTTGAGTTTGCATATAAGCCCGCAAGATTTTGGCTTATCTTAAAATTCTTGTAGACACTGGATGACTTGCTCGAGAAAAACTGCACACTGCTTCACTACAGTGTATACCGGAGACTGCTAATACTCTTATGCTTTGATATAGAAACAACCGGTATGTTGCCTCAAATTCTGCAGCTCCCGCTTCTGACCAACTTGATACTGGGTGATGTAACCCTGAAACAAGAGGAACAAGCCTCCCTAAGTCTCTAGTTAATTATCTCCACCACTACCAATTTAACATCATTAAACATGTATTGTGATCAGACAAAAGAGCTAACCAAATTAGCTACAGTCTTTAACTTTACTGTGACTTCTTCATAAACAGTGGGTATCTTCTTTTCTACATAGTCTCAACGCCCCTGTCAATATACATCATCTTCATCTTCAGCTGGAATACAATCTTTTCTTTTTCTCCAGAGTTAATATAACAATAGCCCTGCCAGTGACTTTCTGGTCTTACAGTCCCATTAATGTATGATAGTATTCAACTCAAGTTTATTTTGATTTGCTTCCTAAATCTGCTTAGACATGTCGGTGCTCCTAGTATGTCGCAAACTTCCACAAAGGCATAATGTCGTACACACACAATGTTAAAGCGCCCTATCTGGGTTGGCCTCTACATCTAATAATGTATTAAAAAAGGTTATTCATCTTACCGCAATCAATGAAATGAATCACACAATTTGTTAAAGGTTAACAGGCTATCAATTGGTCACTTTTAGATAGCTGCTGCTTCAGACGCAAAGGCAATTTGGTCATTAATTGCTCTGCTTTAAACCTTGCTTGTAGGTAATCTTTGTCAAGTGGCACCCTCCGTAGCAGAAGCGTTAGTATTATTCTCTCTATGTCTATACTAACATTAGCCAATCAGTTTAAACTACGCCAATTTGACTCTTTTTTGAAAATCCCAAACATATGTGTACGTTTATCAATAAGTTCGTCAGTCTGTTTCTAGTATTACTGTTTAGACTATGTGTCGCTTTAGGCTGGCAAAACTTCAAAGTTACCTCTCCCTTCCTCACTAGTAGTGCCTATCAAAATGAAGCAAGCCAATTTGACTTGTTTCCAACCCACGTGAATAGAAAAATGTTACTTTTAAATTGAGCTGGGATATCAGTGTGTCCGTATATCTGTTGTCAATTTTTTTATGCCATAACTCAGTCAATTTTGAAGCGATTTAAAAGATGAAAAGTGATTGTTAATCAGGCTAGTGTCCTTTATCTAGCCAGTATATTTTCATATACGTCTTTATCTAAGTTTTCATCTTTGTACTTTTCTCTTTATTTATTCTGAACAAAATACTTTTACTCTAAGTCTAGATACGTTTTCATAGGAAATAATATAGTATTGAATAAACAACATTAACGTTTTTAATTCCATTCTGTCCTTTCCTTTTTATTCATCCTTCTATAGAATGCAGTACATTATCTACGTTTTCTGTCTTTCGTTTGCCCCTTTTCTCTCCCCTGCACTCATTTGTTTCAGTTTGGTAATACCCAAGTGGGTTTATACTTTTTCCATGCTAACACCCCTCTTCTCTCTCTATCTCCCGTCTTTTTTTGAACGAAACACGTGTTGGCCGACTGCCAAAACGGTTTTATGTTATATTTAAAAATTAGTACGGAGTAACGAAAAAGCCTTTTGTAATAGGGGTGGGTACCATCGCGTGCCGTTAATAGTTTCAAATCGCAAGCCGCTCGCTGGCGTTTTTTGAAAATGCGACGTTCTAACGACAACTGTCGCATGTTGTAACTAATAATAGATTCTTAGAATACGTTAGTTAAAAAAAATTCAAGGAGTGTCCAATATTTTGCATTAGATTTTATCGACCTTGACAATTTTCAAATTTTTATAGTAGCGGGTTATAAACGGTAACTTTACGTCACTAGAATTTGACTTTTGAGAAATATGAGCAGGGTAGGGAAATGGTGGCGGGATGTGTAGAGAATCTATTTTGGCGTATTGGAACAAAAATTCAAATACAGTATTATCATTATAATTTGAGCTGGAGGGTTAAAACGGTGTATTTTACCACAGTAATGTGGCATCATTTTTTGTGTGTTCTGGATTATCTGCATCCCATTTGTTTCTGCATCTGATTCTGATAAAACTCTTTGCCTCTTCGAAAATTATGCTTGTATCAGGTTGAAGGAGTTTGCGCCTTCCTTTGCAGTCAGTCAGCCTCTTCATAGTCGGGAATGCTACAATGAGATGGGATCCATTCTATCACAACCCGTTTGAATCGTTGACATAGTTTGTGGAGCACTACTCTTGGGTCATCTAGGTCTGCATTATGCTGGCTGTTCATCATTGCAATTACTGACAGTGTGTCTGTGAAGAAAGCTTTCCTCTACTGTAGTTTTTAAGGTCTCTCCCTCTTCTCTGAAGTTACTTAAGTATTTGCCTGTCACTGACATTTTGTGTGTGTGTACCAGTGCGTGAGCGCAGACCTCCACCTCCATCTTCTATTGCATTTGTTGCTGATCCATCTGTGTATGCATGGTTCCTGGCCTGGTGTCGTGAAACATTCTAAATCCACATATATGAATTAAAAGGTAAATGTAAAGCCTAACACATAAATTCAATAAAAGGGAAAGAGAAATGGTAAAAGTACAGTGCTGTCACAATGGCGTACAAAAATCCCCTTTTTCTACTTCGTCTGCAAATTGTAACGTTTCCACGTTGATAGTAAAGCCTATAGCAGCATACACGCGTTTCCACAAAACAATAAAACGTGTACTGTATTTCTAAGAAAACCTTGAGATACGCAAGCTGATTAATGACCTAGATTAATCCACTGCGTAATGAAAAGACAGATGGAATTAGGATAGAGAGAGGGAGGGCTGAAAGCAGGAACGCCGGCAACACTAACACGCGTCTCGCGATATACAATTAATGCCACCCCAAGCGTAAGGCATGAAGCACTAGCTTTTTTTTTTCAAATAGACAGTGATAAAAAACACTACCCATACGAGAGTTAGGTTTAAAAACCTGTAAAATGCTAATTGGGAAACATAACATTATACTGGTTTACGTTTGAAAGTCTGACAGTACAGCAGACACCATAAAGTTTGGAAGTGAGGAGGTGGTAACAGCACGACTATCCTAGAAAGAAAATACATATTTTGAACGCCGCCACTTAGCTCCCTTCAAGCTTATATATTTGGGTTCCTTAGGACTTGCTGAAAAAGAATATGTTAAGTGTTACGCAAATAGTCTAGGAATTAACAAATTATAGCCAAAAGAAAATAGTGAGAGTGTCAGACAACACCAAATAATAATCGCACAGTGGCATGTTTTGAAACCACCATTTTACGGGAAATAGGCCACCATGTTAAATCCTATTTGATTGGATAGAAGTAAATGTAAGGCGAAACACGATTAGTCGGACTACAAATACTAATTTTTTGTCTTTAGGGGAAACGGTAGTAGGGGTACTTTTTTTGAAAAGCTGTGTAAACATGGCCCGATTGGTTAGACCCGCCAATATAGTCAATTAGGAGCGTCAGTTCAGTGCCACATTTTAAAATAAACTTACTCAGAAACAGTGCGTTGAGAACCAGCTTATATTTTTTTTCTAAATAAAAGCCTGGGACAGAGGCAGATCGGAATTTGTGCCATATTCATCGCCAGTCAACGTATTTGTGTATTATTTCCATGAATTGTGGTAAGCTTGACATATTTGATATCTTTTTAATGAAACTTGAATGTAAATTAATAATTTATGTCTGTATATGTGCGTGGTTTAGTAGCAAACATGAGGCAAGGCCTAGATAGTGCTCCAACCTGAACAGGACGTGTCGGAGAAAAGTAAAACTGCATGGAATTGCCAAACAGTACACTGATACCTATCTTATTGACTAGATAGAACTAATGCTGGAATTGCAGAGGCGTAGTAACCATTAGGGAGGAGTATACTGGTGTAAATTGTTTCAGATGAAGCTAGCAGTTGGCCTACCGCTCTGAACTCAGTGTTTGTTATGTATGGTGTTCAGTGTGGAAATAGATTATAAATTAGTTCTGAAGTAGGAGGTACAACCTTCTTGTTTCAGGGACCGTGGTCCTAAGTTATTGAAGCAGCACCTGGTCTGAGTTTTGCTGAATCCAGAAGCTGACAGCATACTCCTTGGTCCAGATAGCGACCAGTGAGGTTGTAGTGGTGTTTGATGGTATTGTATGATGGTGATATTACTAAATGTAATGTATGAGGCCAGCTGTGAAGGCTCCTGAGATAAAATGTAGTTGAGAATTGTCAGAAGGCCTTTCTTGCTACCACTACGACCTCACACTTAATTTTTTTTAATGAATGTGGCTACGTAAAGTGTCTAGGGTTATGATATGTAGTGTGGTGTAATAGGTTATAGATATACCCACAGATATTTAACAAAACTAATAATATTTAACAAATATTACAACACACTGAACTAACTCAATAGTGTAAAATTTTTTGATAGAATTATATTACATTTATTTTGTTCTGTGTCAATTTTTTAGGTTGACCAGAACTTAAAAGGATTTAGAGATTATAAAAGAAATGCATGGAATATTATATCATAAATGCAATAGTGTACATATATATGTACTATACTAGTTAGTTTTATTAAAATGTTCTAGTAGTCATCTACTTGGGAGGATAGTTAATGTTTGTGCTGTTGGGGTGGCCTCATCACACCTGTCTATATTGACTACACAGTGTCCAGAAAATGGTGGGAATTTTTATGGGGTATTAGTAACTAAACGGTGTTGGTGAATGTCCAGCAGACCAGAGGCTCACTCATCTTGTAGTTCTAGCTCTGGTGCTGAAATCTTGTGGTCCCACCTCTCCGTGCTGGCGGGCAATAATGGTGGTCTCTGTCACAAGTACTGCACAGATACACTCGAGTAAAGTCACCAACTGAATAGACACTGCTTGGTTGACAACAGAAACTCACAGCTCTGCAATCAAAGTATGGGCCATGTGTCAAAATCTATTCTCTACCCACGTCTGGACACAACACTGACACAACAACCACATCATACAGACAGGTCAGATCTCTCTGACCAAACAGCACATTTACCATGGTGGGTTTACATCAGATAGATCCTCCCAGACTATAGATTCTGAAAAATATTTATTAGTTGTCTGCCCTAAAAGAGGATAGGTAATATGTTTCATTATTCTCAACACTTGATCTGTCTTGCCTAACCCTTGCTGGAGTTTATGTACATTGTTGGTCCCTAGACCCTGACCTGGGCGGGGGGTCTAGAGCAAATCCCTACTTGTTTGTAAGGCTAGATTTCGATATGGCAGTATCAAATCACTCGAACATGAAACAATATTCAAAATATATAAGGAAATAATTTCAATCTTACCAGATTATGAATAAATAACACAGAATTGCTAGCAAAACTCAGCTGAGCTGCTGGCTATAGTATGGCGTCCCTAAACTTCTTACACTTTCTTTCATATGGAAATCACCACACTTTAAAATCTGTGTCTATCACTGAACAACTATTGAGAAATGACCCCAAATCCGCGTCTAAGCGCCGACAATATGCTTGTCTGTGGCCAATCACTGCCTAGGTTTATTTGAATTTCAAATTTCCTACACTAAAGTCATTTCAGTCATGCTTCAGTCAAGTATGGATGTTTATCTGTTAGTCTGTCCGTCTCTACTTGTGTTTCTACAAAATGTACTTGATTTTTGAACCAACCTTTCTCTCCCCTCCAAAATTTTGTCGTTAAAAGTTATTTTTAGACACAGCCACCACAATATCCCCTCTCCTCCATACCAAGTAGATTTGAACACCTGCGTCTCGAGGTCGTGTTTTTTTGTGCAAAATAGCGACACTTTTAGATTCAATACAGTCTGTCGATGATGTAAACTACACTGTCTTTTGTCATTATCTTCAATATTATCTATCCGTCTGTAAAATTAAGAACATATTAGTTCACTGCTCAGAATAGGCCATCCGGCCAACTAATTTTTATATTCCTAACATTAATATTAAGAAAAAAGTACTTTTTAATTTTTGTAATATTCCTAACATCTGCGTTTAGCCGCTGAATTCAAATCAAGGGCTTGGTATCGCAAAAGCGTCCAATAAATGACTGTGGCGTAACATATCTATGGTCCCTTCTGTCGAGTTGCTTACTTTTTATGTCAACTTGGGAAACGTGACTTTTCTCCCTTCCCCCCCCCCCCCCCACCCCCCCAATTGCGTCTCCTTAGCCTTTCTAGTCTCACGCAATCTTTCCAGTCATATTTTTCCTTTTTGATCCTCCGTTCCCCTCCTGTCTAGCAAGTCAATTTTTATGGAGGGTGCCAGGCCATGACGTATTGTATGGTTGCGAACCATGTCTTTTCTTTTCTAGTTATGTGATGAAGCCAAATTATTTTAGATTCAAGCGTTGACCACTAACTACATACACTATACCAACATATTTCATGTACACATTACGTATTCAATAACAGAACTTTTTCTGGGTATTAATTGGTATCATCATTTTTCATTGTCTTCTTTATGGAGTAACTCCTGCAGCTGGTCCACTTGAAGGAAGTCTGCATCAAACATTGACATGCTCATACATTGTTGGTTTATATAGCAAGTGTTGAACATGATGAGGTGGCTAGCCCCACACACAAAATCGCATTAGTCGCCTTCAAGAACGTGTCTGAGGGGATAGTAATCCATTTCTTTCTTTGTCTCATAAGAGACCACCACCCTCAGAATGTACATAGCACGATTGTCCACGTCATTTATACCAATGATCTGGTTTTATAGCGCACAGCATATTCGAGAATAACTAGACCCGGACTTCTGATTCGCTGATTAAAACATTAACAATATCTACTAACAAATATACTTAACTAGAATACAACTTATATCATTAAGCCTGTTTAAAAAAAAAAAGTACATAAATTCAATGCAAAAAAAATTGTTCAGTCACTTGTATGGTAGCCACAACAAATTACTCAGTGAAAAATAGAATACTTTGATTATCACGATCATCGTCATTATCATCTTCAAAAACAGTGTTTTGTCTGAAGACCAGACGAGACTCAAGTAAGTGCAACCTTTCTTGATCTGCAGATCGATACGCATTTATAACACATAAGGAAGGGAAACCACGAGGCCTGTAAACAGTAAATTAATATGAAACAAATATAAAGGTATGTTATAAGGCACTCGTAGGAAATAAAGAAGTAGAACACTAGACAACAGAAAAACAACAGACATGAGTGGCTTACCCAGGATTTGAACCCTGGACATTCCGTGCGACAACACCGCCTAGCTATGCAAGCGGATCGATACGCTCCCATTGTTCCAATATCCTTCAGAAATACTACTGAAAACGTGTATTCAAGACATCATATTTTCTTCTGGCGAAGACTCATTTGTACAGCAAGATCAGCACATTTGTGCTCTGTTCAGAATCTATTTCTTCCATCATTTTTAACAATATTCGTGCAACTAGTTTTTCAATTTCACTATTTGAAAAGGCAAAACAAGAAGACGAGGAGCGAGCGCACTTAGTTCACGTGAAAGATTTTTATTGCAGAAATCTCCGTACCTTGAAACCTCTGCCAAAACATCCAGTTGTCTGATCTCGGCATTTCCGTTAATGTAAATTAGTTTTTGTGATATCCTCTTCCTTAAATCGCATTAGATCGGCAAGAGGAGTGATGGGTTCTTTGAAAGGATTAACACAGTTCGTTGCAGAAGATAGGGTCAGGCCCGGCTCTTAGGCAGCGCGAGGGGTGTTGTCGGCACTGGGCGCCGACTTGGGAGGTGTCGAAATTAATTTTTTTTTTAAATTAAAATTTTAGAAGAACAAGGACAAGAACAAGAACAAGGACAAGAACAAGGACAACGACAAGGACAAGAACAAGGACAAAAACAAGGACAAGAACAAGGACAAGAACAAGGACAATGACAAGAACAAGGACAAGAACAAGGACAAGGACAAGAACAAGGACAAGAACAAGGACAAGGACAAGAACAAGGACAGAACAAGGACAAAGACAAGAACAAGAACAAGGACAAGAACAATGACAAGAACAAGGACAAGAACAAGGACAAGGACAAGGACAAGAACAAGAACAAGAACAAGGACAAGGACAAGAACAAGGACAAGGACAAGAACAAGTACAATGACAAGAACAAGGACAAGGACAAGAACAAGGACAAGGACAAGAACAAGGACAAGAAGAAGGACAAGGACAAGAACAAGAACAAGGACAAGAACAAGGACAAGAACAAGGACAAGGACAAGAACAAGGACAAGAACAAGGACAAGAACAAGGACAAGAACAAGGACAAGAACAAGGACAAAGACAAGAACAAGGACAAGGACAGGAACAAGGACAAGAACAAGGACAAGGACAAGGACAAGGACAAGAACAAGGACAAGAACAAGAACAAGGACAAGGACAAGAACAATTCAAGAGCAAATTTCAAAGCAAAAAAAAATTTGCTTACATAAAACTGATCGATTTCCTGTTTGTCAATAATATTCCTTTTTTTAAAAACAGCGCGTTGAGCCCTTATCAGTAATTCATAATGAATAAATAAACAAATACCTATAATAAGATTTGAGAAACATAAATGTATTATGTTCTTGCAAAATGCTACTGTGAATATCACTAGCTGAAATTACAGTGTAATCCAACTCAGTAGCATAAAAGTGAGTCTCCTAAGAATAAATAGTTCTGCACTGTGGGATACCAGATGGGGGAGAGAGGCTAACACGAGAGATCCCGCCACATTGAAATGCCTTAGCCCCAGATTTGGGTCGAGCAATCTCTCGTTTTTTTCCAAAGAAATAACAGTGCTTGGTGTCGTCAGGTAGGTCGATCTTTATCACTCTCTATCTTTTCCAACATCTTTCACATCTTTCTTTTGTCATTTTCATCCACATTTTGCTCTTTCATCGTTGTTCAGGTAATCTTTTAATTACTGTATCTTTCGGAACCCCACATTTCCTGGTTAGAAATCTTGTGGAACACCAGCTTGGTTATAGACAACTTCTTTGATATTTAAGTCCCCGTGTAAATATCGTCAGACATACCACCTTGGAATATTTATTATTTTTGAACACGCCCAGCTGACACAATATGGTATTCTTTTCATGGCTAAGCCGCTGTTTAAACGAACACCGGTCACTGCCTCGCAATACTATAGCCGGCGCGACAATGGACTCGGTAAATCAACTACCTCCTTCACCTTTCTTTCTTTCTGCCTAGTAGGGCGTTGCCATAGTCCAACGAGGAAAGCGGGATACGATCAAAGGCAGTAGTGGTCCCCAAAATGGACGAAGCAGTTTCCGCTGTCGTTTAGCACTTCAGTGTGAACCACAGAATCGCTCGCAAGACTGAGACGAACGGGGGAGACGAGCGGTCAGATAGTTAGGTAATAGAGCGGGGACTGGCGGCGCTGGAATCAGAAAGTTTCCTGATTTCAAATAAGGCGTTAAACTTAACATCTAGATATTACCTCTCATTTCATTTAATATATATTGAGACCACCGAAGAATGCAGTTTATCATTCGTTTTAAAGAAGCACTAGCTTTAATGTTTTAATCATTAGACTCGCGGAGAGTTTTTCTTAAATATATATATATATATAACTGAATACGCGAGTGTATAAATTAGTCTTAACTGTAAATTTATCGTGCGTCAGAATATGATACGTATTGAGCATACGATTTCATGTTTTCCATTTTTTCACATAGAATGATCATACACCTTTGCGTCCCAGCAAAATTATAGACTCCTCCAGACTCGGTTCTTCAACATCCATAATTTTTTGAACATTGAAATATAATCTTGTGGCGGCCTGTGCGGTCTCTCTGTCTAAATTTACATGAGAGAAAGCAAACCCAAGAACATTTAAATTATAAATCAATATAGTCTGTAAAGATTAACTGGAGAAGAACAATAGCCAGAGCGATATATTTCATTTTTTACTGGTCTGATGTGGAAAAGTGTATATCATCTATGTACACTGGCAGTCACGTATTTTTCACTGGTTTAAAAAACCCCGAAGAAAAACATACCCCACTGTTCAGTCCTTGTCATCACGCTATAGAAGTTTTCAACCACCAGCGGTGAAATCCAGGAGACCACACCATTCTCATACCTGTATCTGTGACAGTGCCATCCCATAGAAACGTTAGATAAAACCAAAAGAAAGACTAAGGCTTCACCTTCCAGCGATTACGGAACAATCTGTTAAACGCCAAACCCACTAATCTGGGGCTGGAAAACGAAGGAAAAGACTCATACCTTTTATTGAGTAATTTAATTACTGTTTGTGTTATTCTATGGAGTGCCAGATTCTACGATCGGTAAGTGTGAGAAAATATGTGATGGCCATCGCTAGCGTGCATGAATGAATGAGACCTATTAGCTAAACTTATAATTCTCTTTACTTGGAAAGTATCCTTATACTGTATTCCTTGTATTGTTCTCCTTTTTTAAAGTGGGATTGCTTACCTTTGCTTATTCCCTCTCCCTTAATATTCTTAGTCAAGGGATAACTTGGAGAATACCAGGACTCTGTTCCTACACCACATACCAAATATTGTAAAACCCCCTATCAGAATAAATTAATCTATTTTTGGGTTAAATTATCTCTTTCTGATAACCACTTGTCTGTGGACTGGGTTTTCTTTGTCTATACAAGCGGGAAGGGCATATTGGGATACTACTCCTCAAACCCCCCTCCCCACCTTGTTATTTGTATTTTTCTGTAACTATGATCTTTGACTGTACCATGCTAAATGTTGTGATTTTGGTTTAATGATAGTAAATACCATCATCATGTGACGTATTCTTTCCAGAATGTTGTCTCCATTACAGCTGCTCTGAACGCATCACGATTCTGGGCAAGTCGACCTGCATCAGCCAAAGACAAGTTCAGACTCTCTGTGATGTCCGGGGTCCACCGTCGTCTAGGTCGACCCCTTCCCCTTTTTCCAGGGACCATGCCTTCCATCACTGTTTTTTCCAGACTATATGTCTTTTTATATGACCGAAAAATTTCAGCTTCCTTATTGCGATGGTATTTAGGAGCCAATGTTCCTGTAAATAAATACCATAACCTTTTATTACTGTGTTGGCCGACCCATTTCCTATATCTGTTATATGTAGTTTGTATTCACGTATGTGTGTTTGTAGCACCAAATTGGTGTGTGTACATGAGTGTTTGGAAACTGGTAATAATTGTTTAGCCAGGAGAGATTTAGGAGTCTATCTTTATAAATAAAATTGTCGTAAGATTGGCAAATCGGAGAAAATACCCGATTTCAGAGACTGTCCTTACTCTTTCCGACACCTTGTGAATCAACTATCTATTTCTTACCCCTTTCTATCATAGAGCCTTCACCATCATTCTTCACTCTGACGGGACCACTATTTCTAAGACCTATCTCAAATAAAATTTACGACAGCCAGGAACAGTCGCTGACAGAGCGTGAAAGACGTACATGCGAAAGGTCACAATATGGAAGCCTTGCGATTGGTTTACAGGCGGAATTTCACGCCACATGCAAGATTTGGGAACATATAGGCGATTCAAGAATATAATGTACCAATAGGCTCATCAAAGGTCAGTACGAAATTACCAACCGTGTGGCGCAGAAGACTTTGCCCAAAAGCATAGCCTGCTATTAATTCGGTGTGGATAAGTAATTCATATATGTGGTAACTTGTGTTCTTAAAGAAGTTTGCGAAAGGGAAAAGAAGGTTAGATCTTTTAAAAAACTATTAATAATTTTCATTAGTCTTTACGTTAAGATTTACTTTTGCACTTAGCATCATAGCTAAATGTGCGGAAGACATCTTTTCAATTATCCTTCTCATAAATGATTAATTAAATCAAAAGAATGTTCTCTTATCCATCTTTGTTTCATAGATCTGGAAGAGGCGTTTGACAGGGTCCCATGGAGCAAACTTTGGGACTGTTTGGCAAGGAAGAACATTCCAGCACCTCTGATTCATGCTATACAGAGCTTCTACAAGTCTTGCAGAAATTATGTGAGGACAGCAAACCATAAGTCAGAAGAGTTCAGGACCACCACTGGTGTAAGACAAGGTGATATCCCGTCACCTTATCTTTTCATACTCCTCATGGACGATGTCATCAAGGCATGTAAGGATAGAAGAAGAAAGTATTCAGTGGGGTACTGGAAGATGAGACAGGTCTGTATTTCAGAGCTGGCATTTGCTGATGATGTTGCCCTGATTGCTAAATCAGAGGCACATCTCCAATCCAACCTGCAAGTCTGGAAGGAAGAGCTGGAGAAGAGAGGTATAGTCATAAGCAGCTCTAAAACAAAATCCATGGTGATATCACGAGAAGAAAGAAGACATCAGATTAAGCTGGGAGAACAGGTCATGGAGCAGGTCGACCACTTTAAATATCTCGGAGCTATTATAGACCGAAAGGGAGGCATCAAAGAAGAGTTGGCCACTCGAAAAGCAGAAGCTGTGAGACTTTTTCAGGCCATAAATTGAGGATTCCTCAGCAAGAGAGAGGTTGGTAAGAAAACGAAGATGGCTGCATACTGCTCCACCTATGTCCCAGTCTTGACATATGAATTCGAGTCACGGGCAATGACTACAACCCATAAAAGCCAGATCCAAACCTCAGAAATGAGGTATCTGAGGAAAGTGGTTGAAGTAACAAGAAGATACATGGTCCGCAACCAGACGATACGTCAAGGCCTAAAATCCCACCCCCTGCAGACCCAAGTAGAACAGTCCCAACTAAGATGGTTTGGCCATGTCTGCAGAATGGGAGAAGATCGGCTACCAAGACAAGCATGGGAAACAAAGAGCTTGGAATCCAGACCCCCAGGACGACCCAGAGTCCGCTGGGAGGACAACATTAGACAATCTTTGAAGTACCGAGGACTAGAGTGGAACAAGGCCAGGAGGAAGACAGCCGATAGGATAGTCTGGCGCTCTTTCTTCCAAACCTCTGTACCTCACGGTAGAAGGGGAACGACTAAGTAAGTAAGTAAGATTTTCCTCTAAGATGATAGGAGGTAATTGATAGTCATACTTCACTTTCATCTAGATGTTTAGATCATCTTTACAAACTTACATGTCATATAAAATTACTCGAGAATTAAACTCTTAGAGATCAGTAGTGAAGAGCATTATAAAAGAAAGTCAACCATTGATATTAGAGCTGAAACTTACGAAGCCACTTTGTGTGTCTGCAATGTCAACATAAGTCTGAGTCTGCACCTTATGTGTTTGGCGTCTACCCAGAAAGCAACTAGCAAAGTGTACGTCTGGATAGCCGAATTCGCAAATTAGGACATCCTTCACTTCCTCAGTTAAGAAGGAAGATTTCTCGCACACGTTTTACACTAGGATTACACAGAATTTTATTCACCTGCTTATCAAGTGCTCAGAAGTTGATTCTCTTATTTACATCAACTTCAACTCTCTCAATAACGTATTCCCTGAGTACATACTCCCAAGCGGATTCTCATAATTGTATGAAGTTCAACGCACTCTAACGCATATTTTATGAATCAAGATTTCATATTTACAAGTTTAGTGGCATATACAG
Organism: Oreohelix idahoensis; assembly: GCA_024509875.1. Classification (NCBI taxonomy): domain Eukaryota; kingdom Metazoa; phylum Mollusca; class Gastropoda; order Stylommatophora; family Oreohelicidae; genus Oreohelix; species Oreohelix idahoensis. The sequence continues at coordinate 1,145,572 of JAMPIV010005230.1, read as the reverse complement.
CTAGCAAGTTAAACTCACTCCAAAACATATTTTGTGAATCAAGAGTACATACTCAAGTAGATGAGTCTACTTACCAAGATCATTTCGTGAAAATCTCCAGTCTAGCCAGTACCTTTCAGAGATTAGGCAGCAGACATTTTCCTAAGGCAACTGTCAGCGGTTTGTCAACGCTTCAGAGATATTGCCAAACATTTAAGGACTGTATATCGTCAAAGTTCTCATTACATCATCAATTTTCATCAGTACATCCTCGTCTTGGAGATAACACGCACAACATACCATTCACCTAAATTTGACAGTCTATATATACCCGTGTATCATCATACATTGGAGCAGCATTAAGAGACACACAAACAGTGTAGATTGGACATTAGTGTGGTAACGCTTAGTATATCACATCATTACTTCCCTCTTCACATAGTTTCATTCTCATAGTTAACTAACTACATTATTTATATCTCATTTGTGTATGTGTGTGTGAATTGTCTTTCACCATCATCACTTTTTGTTTCTCTACTAACCATATATGTGTAAATATTTAGTTAATAAACCCAATAACCGTTTGATCATTATCTAGTTCGTTAATGTATCACTCGTGCTGTCAGTGTTAAATATTTACATATAAGTAAAATTCTACATTTAGACGAGATTGGAGGCTCTTCCTTTCTTTACGAGATCTGAGGACAGAAGCTAAGAACATGGGGAAATAAAACACTTTCCATAATTTACTAGAACACACTATCATCTAGTGGACAGCATTCACATTCTCTTCTTCTTGTCCTTATCTCGAATAGATATCTTTTTTTAAATTAACGAGCCAATTTCTGGAGATCTTCTTTGTAACATTTCATAGGCCATCCCCAGCGACAACTACTGTTGTAGCTACACCAATACCAACTTACGTCAATTGGCACGCGACTGTGGAGGTCTATACAAACAGAAAGGCTATCCAAAGACCTCTCATATCTCCTGCAAAGGTTCTCTTAACTCCGTCATTCATAATTATACTCAATAATACTGAATAGGTCACAGAGGTATTCTTTAACAATAACTTTTTTTTGCCATGCCAGTTATGAGGAGTAACACTCTCATACTTTTTCATATTCATTGCTCCAGCAAGAATTGCGAGGAGAAACTCAAATTATTATAACACACTTGGTAAAGTTTTCCAGCAGTGTAAATCACGCTTATACAACAACACTAAATCTACTTATTTAAAAAAGTGAGATAAAAATAGCATGCAGCCCATGCAAAAGCAGTCAGTGCCTGTAGATGACATCATGATCTAGCATCACCAAACAGCATTCATGAAACTATAAACTGCTGACCGAATTGATCAATTTTATATCAGAAAGATCTTTATAAAATAATAAATACACGTGACATGAATTAGTACTATACTGATAGAGAATAAACTACTAATGACAATTCATCGAACAATGAATCTTCAACAGTGATCAACTGAATCAACATTAGAATATTAAAGAATAATGATGAACAATAGAACATGTCTACAGTTGGTATCTGAAATCTTGTGGTAGTATTACACTGCAGTAGGCTAGAATACAGAGTAGGTTATAGGGAATACTAATAAAGAGGTATGCACAATGGAGATTAAGAGTTTTAAAAAGAAAGCATGCGTTTAACGCGTAACTTGAGACAATGAAGTAGTCACTCCGTGGCATCGATCCGTGAAAACCAAAGACATCAGCGCCCCATGATGCGTAGCAGATAATTGTCATTAATGTTGTCATAATGGAACATGTACTCACAGCCAACAAACAGTACATAGTAGCTGAAATGCAACCTGAAGGTTAAGAGATAATGGGTAGAATAATGTTCCAGATAATAGTCTAATATAAATAAAGTAAGAAGCATTAATAAACGGTTGAACGTTTCCAATCGGAGAGATAGGGTAAATACTAGTACTTACGGTCAAATGAACGTTTGACTTTACAAATTCATAATTGCCATTTTCCAGAGTTTTTTTTTTTTTTTAAACTTTGAAGCAATTAAAAGTTTTGCTTCGTTTTAGCGAGGACTGCACCATTCAACCTAGAGACAATGTCCATCAGTTACATTAGAGCGCATTTTCAAATATAAAAGACTTCGTGGTGAAGCGGAAGAGTGTTCTAGAAACGATTTGAGAAGATTTGTGAGTCTCTTTTCTACGGGATCTGAGAGATAATATTGCACACGTAGTAGGGAAGAACATGTTTAAATTATAAGCAATATATTTAGTGGAGGTGTTCTGTAGAACAAGTTTATAAGTAATAGATTTAGTGGAAGTGTTCTGTAGAACAAATTTATAAGTAATAGATTTAGTGGAAGTGTTCTGTAGAACAAATTTATAAGTAATAGATTTAGGGGAAGTGTTCTATAGAACAAGTTTTAAAGTAATAGATTTAGTGGAAGTGTTTTGTAGAACAAGTTTATAAGTAATAGATTTAGTGGAAGTGTTCTGTAGAACAAATTTATAAGTAATAGATTTAGTGGAAGTGTTCTGTAGAACAAATTTATAAGTAATAGATTTAGTGAAAGTATTCTGTAGAACAAGTTCATAAGTAATAGATTTAGTGGAAGTGTTCCGTAGAACAAGTTTATAAGTAATATATTTAGTTGAAGTGTTCTGTATAACAAATTTATAAGTAATAGATTTAGTGGAAGTGTTCTGTAGAACAAGTTTATAAGTAATAGATTTAGTGGAAGTGTTCTGTAGAACAAGTTTATAAGTAATAGATTTAGTGGAAGTGTTCTATAGAACAAGTTTAAAAGTAATAGATTTAGTGGAAGTGTTCTGTAGAACAAGTTTATTGGTAATAGATTTAGTGGAAGTGTTCTGTAGAACAAATTTATAAGTAACAGATTTATCAGAGAATAAGAGAGGAACGGCGAGAGGGAAGGATAATAAAGAACTATAGGAGAACTACAAAGAAGCCATAAACTTAGATAAGAGCACAGAGCTCTTAAGTTTTGATGTTCAGTATCAGACTAAACAAGCTCAAGTCAAACATTTCAAGATTGATAGTATAAGCCAGCGCAGACAAAGTCAAGATTAGCCAAGTAACCTAACCACGTATATACTAATGGACGGTCGAAAGTACTTTAGTCCGGACTTTCTTGGAGAAAGATATTTTTGTTTACCCTCGCGAAAAGAAAACTCAACCATAGTGCGTGTTTACTTGCCGTTATAGCCCACGATAGAGAGACTAGATATTAGACCTGTGGTGGGTTTAGATGATAAAAGGTTAAGTATTAATTGTCTACAGATGTGAGGTCAGCTATGCAAGTCCCTGAGTCTAACTGTTGATGAAGTTGTTCTCAGGGTACCTGTCTGCTACCACCCTACGACCTCAATCTGCTATATATTTGGAGCCTAATTATATGTTATGGTGTCTGAATGTTATCTGGCTAGGTGTCTAGGGTAATATGCAATGTAGTGTTAATAAAATGACAACAACTGACAACAACTAAACCTATAACTTAATGAACAAGTAATTAAACAAGTCACTGGGTAGATTTTGAATGATAATATTTTTTACAATTTTATTTTCCTGTATCTCAATTGCTGGGATACAGGACTGTTTAAACTCAAAATATAAGGCAATTTATTTACAGCAAAGTAATTTAAAACAACAACTGTGTCTGTTAATATTAATCTAAACTGTTTCTGACTGGAAGTGTTCTGATGAAGCAATAACTCCTATGAAGGGACACGCTTCTGAGGAACGACTTGTATCATCATGTCAAGAATACTGATTGATATAATAATGATGGAGAGTATGGTTAAATGAACTAATACACGCCCGTGGACAATTGGGCTTAACTTTATTTCCTGGAACACTGTGATGTCCTTCTCACAACCACCTTCTTCACGACTGCAACGTCTGAACACTGCTTCAGAACTCTTTGGATTTAAGGCAAACAGGTAATTTTTGCCTCGAGCTTGCAGCTTCAGGAGTACGTATATTTTGGTATGTGGCTCACTGATTGTTTCACGATGGAACCCTGAAATCAGAGGATTAAGGCCTCCTCAGAACATCATATACCTATCTTCATCTCTAAACAATTATACATTATCAACAGTTTCAAGATCAGTGGAGTTGCTACATAAATAGCTATCGTTCCTATCTGATTTGGTGCCCTATTCATCATCATGCAATCTTCAAACATCCGTTTGATACATTCCTTGTCATAGAAGAAATTATAGTTAATTATGTTAAGTCATGTGCAAACACTGTGACTTGCTGAAGACGGCCAGTAGTTTTCTGGCCTACCAATAATAATAATGTCATATTTTATTTCCAACTATGTCTTTTCATTCACTCCCACAGTTTAAGTAAGCCTGCCTGGCTTTTAACAGAAATGGTAATCTTCCCTACTAACCTTTGTGGCATAACACAAAGTGTTGAGTTGGGCGCCTTTCTGGTGTTACCTCTACCCATCAATAATGCATACACATTCAATAATACAAATACATATCAATAATAAGGTGTACATAAATGTTTATCTTACCGCATCAATGAAATAATACACAATTTGTAGGTTAACCGGCAATCAATGGTCACATTTATATCGCCACTGATGCAGAACAGCGAAGGCAATGGTCATGTATTTCGTGCATCTGATGCTAACACTACTTGTGAAATCTTTATCTTTGAGTGGCAACTAACGCTGGTTTCAAATCGTTTTTATTACTCCTATTAGTCTATTCTGCCACAGACAATCGAACTATGTTATGCCCATGTTACGTGCAGTCTTTGATATCTTACAATATTATACATTGGTATTCTTGTTATCTTCGCAAATATTTTGAAAGCAAAATAGTGCTTAAGGGAAAGTCATTATTGTGTTACTTCCCTTGAAAGTTGTGTCGGCTCTTTCGATCAAACTCCGCGGATAAATCCATTTTACTGCGATTTATTCGTTGTTTGGGTAATAATAGATTGTTCTTGCTTCAGAATATCTATGGCCTGAATTTATGTGTATTGTTTGTCTGAGTAGGACGAGTCTGTCTTATATCTGTATATCTTTACATATCTAAGTCGAACTATATGTTCTGTTGTCTCTAGAGAGGTCGAAGGCTATTCGGCGGATGTGTCGCTAGAGTGTGGTGTGATTTGGCTTCGTCCTGATAGGGACTGTGTTTTTCCATGTCGGCCTGTCGCCGGGGAAAAAGTGATCTCAGTATTTGTGGGGAAGGTGATAGTCGTCTAAACCTATCGTGTATGCTTTACCCCAGTGTTTAGTCGTATTGCCAAGGAATGGCAGTTTCATATTTCCTATACCAAGGTAATCAAAGATACTCTTATGAACTCTCGATCGAAGCCACCATTTTCGATAGTTACGATTTGAATGTCTAAGAGAATATATTTGACTCGATGAAAACGACTTCGATTCCTAGCAGCACTATATCCTGTAGATTGCAGTCAATTGTTCATGATCAAATCTACAGAGCAATGAAATGTTTTATGAATGACTAACTTTAGGACAGATTCATTATCTGTATCCAAACGTGAGTGACAGCTCACGAGTGAAGCCATCTTGGAACCAAAACATGTAGTGACTTTCAAGAAGAGAAAAGGGATGCCCGTATTATCGCTTGATCAGTCCAGAGATCACTGCTACACATGAGAACCCATTGCTAGCGGTTCAATATTATTATATGGAAAAATATGTGCTGAACATTATGTTGAAGAATCGTCGCTAGACGAGATTAGGTTTAGAAGCCATCTGAAATATTGTTTATAAGCTGACGTGCTCAGTCAGTGAAGTCAGATGATACATGTATGGGCGATACTGAGTGCTTGGCTACTGACAGTCCATTATACACTTATTCTACATGAGTGCCCATGTAACATTGCAAGACCATTTATCCACTGTACTATGATGTATTATGGCAACCTGTGATTTGTCACTATCTGTGCTGTCGAGTGTGTACGTCCAATTAAACTTTAGAAAAGGTACACAGTCGTTGGTGTCGATGACTTCCAGCCATACATGAGTGTGAGAAAAGAACATTTTTTGTCAACACCACGAACCTTTATCATCATTCGCACATTATACACTCAATCCATGTCTACACACCACTGCGTAGGTCAAGTTGACATTCCATACACTACAGTGGAGCAAACAACACCATAGAGATCTTATCAACTGATGATGATGATGATGTCTGCTTCCATCCACTTATATCTATCTTTTGGTGGATATCATTAACGGGAATAAAAATCCAACTTTATCAACCTTATCAACTGGTGGACCAGCTTTCTGGGTTTGACCTCGCAGAAGTTCAGAAGTCAACAGATTACCGATACCAGACCGTTTCCTGTGGCTGATACGACACACTTGCAGTATTGGTTTGCTCTTTGTCAACACTTCGTCACGTGACCTGTCAGGTGAATGCAGTATGTAGGTCAGCGTTGTTGACATTTTTTTTTTTACATTAGACATTATAGAGTTTCACAGAACAGTTGGATCAATTCTTGTCAATGTTAACAGGAAGACAGTATGAGTGAACTAAGAAGTCCTATTTTCATCGATGGATCTTCTTGTTTTCCATATATGAACTTTAATATTTAAGGCCAGAATGTTTAATTGAATAAAGTGGCAGTTTGTTTGTTTTCATAAAAATAACTTTGCCATTACTGTAAGACTGAGCCTATTTTGCAACACATACTATCATACACATAATTTATATATATTTATGTTTACATGTTATTTGTTTGTATAGTATGTTAGTTTCTATGTCAGCGGGTTGTGTTTAAGGTTGGGCGGCGTCCTCACAACAGAATATCCCACGTCATAGAGGGTCCGTTGTGGGCGTTTTCTATAGGTGCAATTTTCTTGATTGAAAATTTGCTGCGACAACTGTTGCTTTTGTGTTAGCTGTGAAGTCTGTAATTATTGTTATTTTTGTAATATTTCTTTGTTCTTTAGTTTTGTTTTGATTTGTTTGTAATTTGTTGGTCTAACCTTTTCTATCTTTCAGTTCTATTCACAATTTATATTCATATTGTGACGTCATTTGTGTTGTTATTCTTTGCAGATTCAGTGATTATTTTCATTGATTTCCCTATTTGATTTATTTTGATTTCTGCAAACGTTCTTGTATTGTCAGTCCTATTTGTACTTTATGTATTCTGTTGGTTGACATATGTTTTATATAGGTATATTTCATAAGACACAATTGCCTGTGCACTGCACTTGGATTATGGTATAAACCAGTACCTGATTATTATTACTATTATACAAGACCTTATTAAAGGCTTGTGACCCACAGATATTGGGATAGTATACTGATTAATCAAGTCATTGAGAACTTGTGGTATTATTATTGATTCAGGTGATTAGTATTATTGTTAGACATCATGGCTACATTAGAATACTTCATTACACAAGGGAAAGCCCTTGATAAGACTGGTCAACAATTAGAACAATGGGCAGTTGCTCAGTATGACAAAGCATTAGCTGCAGAAGAGAGAAGAGCTATGGCGGAAGAGAAAAGATTAGAAAGAGAAGCTGAGGCTGCTGCTGAACAAAAGAAATTGCAGATGCAGGTAGAGGAAAGGAGATTTGAAGCTGAACAAAAAAAATTGGAAAGAGAAGCTGCGGCTGAACAAAAAAGATTAGACAGTGAAGCTGAACAAAAAAGATTAGACAGGGAAGCTGAACAAAAAAGATTAGACAGTGAAGCTGAACAAAAAAGATTAGACAGTGAAGCTGAACAAAAAAGATTAGACAGGGAAGCTGAACAAAAAAGATTAGACAGGGAAGCTGAACAAAAAAGATTAGACAGAGAGGCTGAAGAAAAAAAAGCAATAAGAGAACATGAATTTGAGTTGGAGAAATTAAGATTGACAAGTATGAGTAATGTTAATCAGGCATCTAGTGGTAATGATAAACCTTCTACTTACAAGGTTAAGGTTCCACCGTTCAATCAGTCCAGTGACGATATTACATTCTGGCTGGATAGATTTGAACGTTCTTGTCGTACACATAATGTGGATAAATCACAATACGCTAATCAATTATCAGAAAACTTGAAAGGTGAATCTTTGACTAGATTATGCCTTGTAGGAGAAGCAGATAAGGATAATTATGATGTCATTAGGGCGGCTTTGATAAAAAAATATCAGCTAAGTGAGGAAGGCTATCGCCTTTTATTTAAAACGATGGTACCTGAGACGGGTGTAGAATTCTCAGAATTCACTGCAAAGGCACGTCTCACAGTTGATCGTTGGATTGAGCTTTCCAAAACAGAAAAAACGTATGAAGGACTTATGGATTTGTTGCTCAGAGATAAGATTATGTCATGTGTGAACAAACCTTTCCTTGAATTTATACATGAGCGTAAACCTAAATCTCTAAAAGAAATGGAAGAATATTGTTCCCAATATGTCACTGCACACCCCGACGTGACTTTTGGCAACACTAAGATTAAGGAGAGTATGCCAGTTGCTTCAGCAACACCATACAATCCCAATTATTCACACAGATTTCAGGGACCTCAAAACAGATTTGATAAAAAAGGTAACCATAATAGTTATCAAAACCAAGGTAACCAATCATTTCAGGGTTCTTCTTCAAAGAACTGGAGACGACCTGATAGCTCTCGACACAGGGGTGGTCATAATTATAGGAATTTCCGTAGAGGAAGTAATTATAGAAACTATCAGGGTTATCCGTCTTGGAGTCAACAAGATCATAATTACAGAGATACTCATTATAATGAATATGATAATGGTAACCAAAGGAACTATGACTCAAACCCAAATAGGGGTTACAATAGAGGTAACAATAACTACAGAGGTGATAATAACCGAGGTAGATCTCAAAACAAAAGACATAAACCACATTTTCAGGCAAACTCTGCACAACAAGAGTCCCATGAAGCCTATAAACAGAGTAAAGATAATAATGATGCTAGTAATATGGCATGTGCCGCTTTTGATTTTGGGAGAGCATCTCAGTGCCCCCAATGCAAAACGTTATTTGAGCCAACCACAGTGTCTACTTTAAGCTGTGGCCATCCTCTTCCTGCTCTTCCAGCATCAGTCGCGCATGATGGAAGAGGTTCTCTTGTCTTACATAAGGGTTTAGTGAATAACAATCCAGTCTCTGTGCTATTTGATTCTGGATGCACCACAATTGGTGTTAGGCAGTCACTCGTAGATCCTTCCCGTGCCACTGGACAAGTAGTCAAATGTGTAACATTTGGCGGCACATTAGAGAAATACTCTACTGCTATCATTAGGATTGCTACTCCTTTCTTTACAGGAGATGTACACGCATGTCTTCTTCCGAATCCGATCGCTGACCTCATCATCGGTCGCATTCATGGAGTCAAGGAATGCACTCCGCAACAAATTTCCACGTGGGAAAGGCAAAACATACAGATTGCTAACGCTGTAGTCACTAGAGCTCAGGCTCTTAATATGCCTCAAACTTCATCTACTGAAGATAATGAAGTGCATAACCAAGATAATCCCTTGGTAATTTCTCGTGACTCGTTTATAAAACAGCAAGAAGATGATCCCACTCTGAAGAAATTCTTCATTCTTGCAACTAAAGGTGATCCGAATAAAGACACAAGTCGTAAATCGTGGATTACAAAGAAGAATGGCGTACTTGTACGTATGGTTCAAGACTCCATTACGTCAAGTCATTCTCAAATCCTGGTTCCCAAGAATTTGAGAGTTAAAATTTTGCAGCACGCTCACGACTCTCAGTGTGCTGGACACATGGGTTTTTCCCGTACTAAGTCAAGAGTCCTTGCGGCTTTCTTTTGGCCATTGGTAAACAAGGACATACGTATTTATTGTCGATCTTGTAAAGTATGTCAGGAAGTTAAATCCAAAGGTCCACGGCATGCTGCACCCATTCAGGCGGCGGACATTCCTATTCGGCCGTTTCAAAAAATGGCCATAGACATTATTGGTCCATTTAAGATCAAGTCTGCCAGAGGACATCAGTTTATCTTGACGTGTGTTGATATGTGCACACGTTGGCCAGAGGCTATTCCTCTGAAGAGCATTACTACTGCTGATATTGCAGATGCTCTTTGGCTTATATTTTCTCGTCTGGGGTTTCCCCGGAGAGATATTGTCAGACCATGGCACCCAACTAATATCAGATACCATGTCTCAAGTAATGTCTACTCTGCAGATAGATAGATCTTTAAGTAGTATCTACCATCCAATGTCTAATGGTATGGTCGAACGCCTTAATAGAACACTTAAAAACTTACTGGGGAAGATAACTGAGGATCATCCTCAAGACTGGGACAGAGTTTTACCTGCGGCCCTCTTCGCTTACAGAGAGGTACCCAATGAACATACGGGATTTTCTCCCTTTGAACTCGTCTTTGGCGCGCGTCCGCGTGGCCCTATGTCGTTGCTTCACGATCTCATAACATCTGACAATATTGACGATGACACAAAGTCATCCTACGAATATGTCATCGCGTTGAGACAAAAAATTATCGAAGCATGCAAATTAGCAACTTCTTCTTCTGAATTTGCGAAACAGAAGGCAAGGCAATTTGCCAATAAGAAGAGATGCTTACGACAACTTTGTCCTGGTGACAAAGCATTTGTATTACTACCTTGTAGGGAAAACAGATTACTTATTTCTTGGAAAGGTCCGTACGATATAATATCGAAAATTTCCGATGTCGACTATATTGTCGATATTGATGGGAAGCATAAAACCTTCCACATCAATATGCTTACTGAATTCCATGAACGTCCGGATTATTTGCAACCCATTTTCCAAGCAACGGACAATTCTCCAGTACAACATGGTCATTACTCATCACTGTCCGTGATACAGGATGAGGAAACAAGTTTTTCAGATGTAAATCTTCCTCTTCCAATGATCCCACTTCATTCCAATGAATCATGGAAGAACGTTACTGTCTCTCCTGATTTGTCTCTAGGAGAACAGCGACAAGTTTCAACTATGTTGCAAACATTTCAGGATGTACTCACTGACATCCCTGGACAAACGAATGTCATTCAACATGACATTGTTCTAACCGACCATACTCCTATTAGGGTTAGACCTTATCCTATACCTATACATTTTCAAGCAGAGGTCGAGAAAGAGTTGGATGAGATGATAGATTTGAAAATAATCGAACCATCCACCTCTGCATATTCTTCGCCGATGGTTATTGTGCGTAAAAAAGACAATAACATACGTCTTTGCGTTGACTATCGAAAATTGAATCAAGTAACTAAGTTCGATGCCGAACCTATGCCTTTACTGGAAGAGCTACTTACTCGACTCTCCAAATCTCATTTTTTCACTAAACTTGATTTGTCTAAAGGATATTGGCAAGTTCCTTTATCTGAACGCGCCAAACCTCTCACGGCTTTTTCAACACCTAGAGGTTTGTTCCAATGGAATTTTATGCCTTTCGGTCTTATGAACGCACCAGCTACGTTCGTACGCATGATGCGCCGAATCCTATCTTATCGGTCAGATGTCATTGCATATCTAGACGACATCTGTCTTTTCAGCGATACTTGGGAAGATCACTATTCAGGGTTAGATGAATTGCTGTCTACTTTGCGTGAGCACAACCTGACAGCGAAACCCTCTAAAGCCTATATTGGTTTTAGCGAAATTTCTTTCCTAGGCCACCGAGTTGGTCATGGTTTCCTAAAGACAGAGGACCATAATACTAGTAAGATACTTAACATCTCAATCCCTAAGACTAAAAAACAGGTGAGAAGTCTGTTAGGTCTTATTCAATTTTATGGCAGATTCATTCAGAATCTATCCTCTATCATGGCACCTCTCTCAACACTTCTAAAGAAAGGTTCGCCTAATGTGGTCCACTGGTCTCAGGAATGCCAATGCTCTCTGGATAAGATTAAAACATTGTTTTCAACACCACCGATTTTAGTGCTACCTACTAAAGATAAGACATTCGTTCTTCGTAGTGACGCTTCATCCACTGGGATTGGAGCGGCACTAATGCAAGAGTACTCTGGAACTCTGCATCCTGTAATGTATATTTCCAGAAAACTTAATGCGGCAGAAAGGATTTATTCGGTTTTAGACCGTGAGCTATTAGCTATGGTTTGGTCGATCCTCAAACTACAGAGATTCCTTCTAGGCGCACATTTCATAGTAGAAACCGACCAAAAAGCTCTTACTGCTATACAGAGTAAGAATTTGAAGAGCTCGAGGTCTACTCGATATGCAATTGCTCTTCAACCTTTTCATTTCTCTGTGCGAGCTATTCGTGGATCAGATAATGTGATGGCAGACATTCTGTCAAGATGCCCACATGATTCCACATAACTATTAGGGCTTAGACTTCTTGATATGTCTAGTTCTATAGTAGTTCCTTTTCTATATCATGATAGATACACATTTGTAATTTAATAATATAATGATTGTATCACTACATAGCGGTTCATTGATGTTTATTCACCGCTGTGCTTTGATGATTTTTTCTTCATAAATCATAAATTTAAGATATCTAATACGAAATGATGATATGAATTTTTTAGGCATTGTGTAATTGCCAGAATTGTATTATACTTTGATGACACCTTCCTGGAAAAATATACTTGTAGAGAAATAATTTCTCTCAGTTTATGAGACACATTCTCACCAGTCGCTCCATAAGTCGACTTAGCCTCATATTAGGCGTTATAGGTATTCCTGATATTTTCATCTGCGCATTATTCATGCGTTGTGAGCCTATTGTACGTTGCTCCTAGATGTATTTCAAAAAGAAAAAAAAAATGTTCCATTTTTTTTTTCCCGGGAGGTGTGGTAAGACTGTTACGTGCAGTCTTTGATATCTTACAATATTATACATTGGTATTCTTGTTATCTTCGCAAATATTTTGAAAGCAAAATAGTGCTTAAGGGAAAGTCATTATTGTGTTACTTCCCTTGAAAGTTGTGTCGGCTCTTTCGATCAAACTCCGCGGATAAATCCATTTTACTGCGATTTATTCGTTGTTTGGGTAATAATAGATTGTTCTTGCTTCAGAATATCTATGGCCTGAATTTATGTGTATTGTTTGTCTGAGTAGGACGAGTCTGTCTTATATCTGTATATCTTTACATATCTAAGTCGAACTATATGTTCTGTTGTCTCTAGAGAGGTCGAAGGCTATTCGGCGGATGTGTCGCTAGAGTGTGGTGTGATTTGGCTTCGTCCTGATAGGGACTGTGTTTTTCCATGTCGGCCTGTCGCCGGGGAAAAAGTGATCTCAGTATTTGTGGGGAAGGTGATAGTCGTCTAAACCTATCGTGTATGCTTTACCCCAGTGTTTAGTCGTATTGCCAAGGAATGGCAGTTTCATATTTCCTATACCAAGGTAATCAAAGATACTCTTATGAACTCTCGATCGAAGCCACCATTTTCGATAGTTACGATTTGAATGTCTAAGAGAATATATTTGACTCGATGAAAACGACTTCGATTCCTAGCAGCACTATATCCTGTAGATTGCAGTCAATTGTTCATGATCAAATCTACAGAGCAATGAAATGTTTTATGAATGACTAACTTTAGGACAGATTCATTATCTGTATCCAAACGTGAGTGACAGCTCACGAGTGAAGCCATCTTGGAACCAAAACATGTAGTGACTTTCAAGAAGAGAAAAGGGATGCCCGTATTATCGCTTGATCAGTCCAGAGATCACTGCTACACATGAGAACCCATTGCTAGCGGTTCAATATTATTATATGGAAAAATATGTGCTGAACATTATGTTGAAGAATCGTCGCTAGACGAGATTAGGTTTAGAAGCCATCTGAAATATTGTTTATAAGCTGACGTGCTCAGTCAGTGAAGTCAGATGATACATGTATGGGCGATACTGAGTGCTTGGCTACTGACAGTCCATTATACACTTATTCTACATGAGTGCCCATGTAACATTGCAAGACCATTTATCCACTGTACTATGATGTATTATGGCAACCTGTGATTTGTCACTATCTGTGCTGTCGAGTGTGTACGTCCAATTAAACTTTAGAAAAGGTACACAGTCGTTGGTGTCGATGACTTCCAGCCACACATGAGTGTGAGAAAAGAACATTTTTTGTCAACACCACGAACCTTTATCATCATTCGCACATTATACACTCAATCCATGTCTACACACCACTGCGTAGGTCAAGTTCACATTCCATACACTACAGTGGAGCAAACAACACCATAGAGATCTTATCAACTGATGATGATGATGATGTCTGCTTCCATCCACTTATATCTATCTTTTGGTGGATATCATTAACGGGAATAAAAATCCAACTTTATCAACCTTATCAGCCCACTAGCATCTTTTTTTCAAAAATAAATTACACTTTCAAAAATGTAACGTCCCCCCTTTCCCAAGACTGGCAAAGTTGAGTGAGGACATCAACGCGTCTGTCTCTCTGTCTTTTATTTACAATATTTCTGTTATTATCTAAGCGTTTTTACTGTAAGATATTATAACATTATGGGTAGTATTGTCTTCTAATAAACAAATATTATCATTTTATTTGTCAACTGTCCTTGCTTTTATTTTATTATTCATCGAGGTTTCTTGGGCCACCCTTTCTCTACCCTACTCAATTTCAGTATCACACTGCATAAGCTATCTTTTCAAATATGCCTCCATGCAAATCCCCCACTTACATTTCTCTCTCTCTCTTGCTTGTACGCATTTTGCCTAACGCAAAACGGTTTCGTTAGATTTAAATTGTCACTACGGGTAGGAGACAAAGCGGTTGGGTTTCCTCTCATTCAATAGCAGATACTTTTTTTTGTGGAAAAAAAATATGCCATAGCAACAACGTAACTAACGCCAAGTAGTTTTATTCAAACTCCCAACCATTCATTCCCGTTTAGTGTTAGACTAAGCACGTCTGTGACGTCAGCAGTCGCCTGTCGTTCTAGTTCAAGATTCAAAAACCAACGCTTGTCAAGGTTGCATTTTACCGTCTCTCATTTCACTCCTCCGTTTCTTTATTCTATCACTCCGTTTGAAACTAACTATGCATTTCGGTCTGTCAAAAGGCTTTCATTTTAGTGGAAATTGGTATTGCGGAGAGGGGAAAAGCTAACAGTTTTGTGTGTATCGTTTACTATGGCGTTACTGCTTGTTAGAACCAACACGACCGCGGGCGATGGTGACGATGTTGAACACAACTCCCTATTTTATCTCTATAGTATTTGAATTTATAAGCAGTAATATTTTATCTATTTGATCGGGGTATCAGGGATCTTACTACAAGACCTAAGTATCGTTATGCTTTTGATCAACATATACATACATTTTGAAGGCAGAGTTATCAATACAGCGGAAGAGACTTTGGTTAACTAGTCCAAAGAACCAATCCTATAATAGAGTTGTGTGGTGGGTTTTGATGTTATTAAGTGTAGTTGCTAGGTTACTTAGTGTACTGAATGAGGTCAGCTGTGAAGGTCCTTGAGGATAACAGTTTATGTGAGTTTACAGAGTACTTTACTACTACCACCTATGACCTCAAGCAGACTTATTTGTGATTTATATGACTGATAGCTACGTTTAATGTCTAGGTTAATGAAATGTGGTGTGCTGGTAATTAAGTACACAAACACTCACACACAAACACTAATATTAAGCTCTATGATCAATTCAATTAACACTGTGTTTAAAATTTAGAAATTACATTTTTTTTTTTCAAATTTATTTTGACCTGAACCACGTTTTTCTTCTGGTCAGGACTTTTAAATCAATATGAATTAATGTCAATAGAAGTACATATAATTGAATAATCACATGAAAGGCTTGTATATATATATATATATATATATATATATATATATATATATATATATATATATATATATATATATATATATATATATATATATATATATATATATATATATATATATATATATATATATATATATATATATATATATAAGTTAAATTTGCTAATATTGGTACTAACTAAAAGTCTTTAGGAAAACTAATGCTGGATGTCGGGTCGGGTATTTGCATCATACCCAGTCTTTGGTTAACAATGTCATTTGCTCGTTATACAGGATTAATGGTGGACAAAAAGTTTCTTATTATTCACAATGTAGTTTAAATTATAATTTTATAGTTGATGAATCTCAGCAGGCCAGGTCTTTAATACTTAACTGGCCTGTGACGATGAAAGAAAGTTGTTCCTTAGGCCCACTCCTCACATGCTCTGAGGTAGTATGGTAGGCATCTCATTTCGTACAAAGTTGGACTTCTCCAGAACATCTGGCACTAGCACAGTGCCAGACAAAGAAACTCACAATTCAGAATAAAACACACAGATACGCTGAAATAGCACAAACTCAGCTGAGCTGCTGGCTAGACTAGGGCGTCCCACTATTATTAGTATATATTCAATGGACGACAACTTCTTAGCCTCAACGATCTGCTCGTATGGACAGTCTTCAAAAAAATGGCAACTTGCCGGCAACTTTTTTCCATAACATTAACTATTTCGTCCAATGAGAGTACTGCCCCTTCTAGAATTTAAAATTTCAAACTAACTGTCCAATTTTTGGTCAAATGTGCAGTGTATTTCTGTCTGTCGGTCGGTCCAAACTTGGATTTTCCCAAAATTGCACTTGGTTTTGGGCCCAACTACAAAAAAACTATTCAAAATTTTCCCTCACACCCTGCTTTGATTTCTACTGCAAAGATATTTTTAGATTCTCTCCTCCTTGTCTCCCCTTGTCAACATGTACTTGTTTTTCTGCCTTCGTCTCAAGGACGCGTCAAATGTATCGTTAGTGAATGCAAAACTAACATGTGTTTGCGAGTTTGCATCGAACAAATCAGTCTTTTGTCAATAACTTCCGAATTATCTGTCCGTCTTTTTATTTGAAAGCATATTATTTGTCAGGAAAAGATAGGCTATCAAACTAGCTAATTTTTGTGATTCTAAACCTATTAATAAGAAATTCAATATTTTTTTTCCATGTTAGTCTTGACATCTTTCTACCACGCGTTCACTTCTTTTCCATGTGCTGTCCAGCTATTTTCGAGAGTTTTACGTCATTCTAAATAAGAGCTAAGTCTGTTTTCGTAACCAATTGACTACATGTTCTTACTTTACCTCGTATTTCAAACACTAACTACGAGTTCACGCGTATGTTAGGCTTAGATTCAAACGCTTGCAGACAGCATCATTTTTTTTCTTTTCTCCTTTCCTACCCCGTCTAAACGAATAGGCCTGTCGCGTCCCCATGTTATAATTAATTTTTTCTTTTTCCAATGACACTAGAAACGATAGTACGATCTACCAAATCAACGCGCTTGTGGCGTAGGCGAAAAAGCCGCAGCTTAACTTAACTATATTTTATCCCTACAATTTATTTTAACCTTTATCTTTATAAATGGAGGATTTTAGCGCTGTATCAATGTATTCCATCACACATCTCCCCACTTGTGAACATACACTAATGCAAGTTCCAAAACTAGTGATACACATAGATAAAATCAACTCCTTACGCCTGCTGAATACTCTAAATTTGATCACAGGGGTGCCTACTGAGGAAATATGCACCGACGTTCTGTGACCCCGGAATATATTCAATGGTAAATTGATATGGCTGTAATAATAAAGACCATCGTAATAATCTGGCACTTTCATGCTTGGCCTGTGATAAGAATACGAGAGGCTGATGATCCGTCTGGACCACGAATTCCCTCCCATATAAATAGATTTGGAACTTTTTTATCGCCCAGATTAACGCTAAACACTCTTTTTCGCTTGTGGAATAACCTTGTTCCGCTTTGTTCAACTTGCGGCTAGCATAAGCGACTGGGTTCAGTTCCCCATTGGGTGAAGAGGACCTTTGCAACAAAGTAGCCCTCAGGCTTACATTGCTTGCGTCCGTTCTCACCACAAAATCCTGAGTCAAATCAGACAAATTGAGAATAGGCTTGCTAGTGAGTTTTTCCTTTAACTCTTGGAATGCCAACTCACACTGCGCTGACCAAACAATTTTATCTGGATTTCCCTTGCGAGTCAAGTCAGTCAGAGGAGCACATATAGAGTTAAAATTTTTGATATATTTTTGGTAAAACCCACACAACGACACGAATGATCGGACGTCTTTTTTTGTTTGTGGTCTAGGTGCTCTCTGCAACTTTTCCAAGTTCTTGGGATCAGGGATCATGTTACCCTGATATACAGTATGTCCCAAGAATTCCAACTCTTTGCATCCAATACAACATTTTGTTGGTCTAGCAGTCAAGTTCGCTTCTCTGAACCTATCAAATAGCATATTCAGAGAGTTAACGTGTTCTTCAAATGTTTCTATGGCGATGAGGATATCATCCATGAAATTCGTGATACATGGATTATTCAAGGGATCCAACAATTTGCGCATCATTCTAGAGAACACACTAGGAGCATTTTTCAATCCGAATGGCAACATGTTGAATTCGTAATGCCCTTCCGAGGTGCTAACAGCTAAATAAGGTCGAACCTCAGGCTTCACTGGAATCTGGTAATAGCCTTTGCTAAGATCCACCTTCGAAAAGTATTCTGCCTTGTTCAATCTGGCAAATAACTGTTTTGTGTCCGGTAATGGATCCACTTGACCTTCTGTGACAGCATTCAGTTTCCTTTAATCTATGCACAGTCTATGTTCCCCAGACCGTTTCCTCAACAGAACTACACTTGAGCTGTAGGGAGATTCACTGTGAGAAATAATCCCTTCTTTCAACAAATAATCTATCTCCTGTTTCAATGCTTTCTCCTTAGCGAACGGAACAGAATAGGCTCTCATACAGATTGGTGCTGAGTCCACCAGCTTCATATCATACTCTAGCAAATTAGTATGCCCCGGTTTGTCTGTTAACACATCTGTATGTTCCTCCAAAACCTGTTGAACTCTCTCCCTCTGATTTTTAGTCAGGTGCTTACTGACATTTACCTGTGCGGCTGTCTCACATGGGTGCAATGGGTATTCATGTGAGGTGAGTGGTTCCTTTTTCATTTCGTTTGCGATAGCCAAGGTCAGTAGAGGGGTGCCTTCCTGGATTTGTCTGTCCAGATACTTCTTTAAAAGGTTTACATGGTATATTTTCTCCTTCCCCTTTTTGTCAATCTTATAATTTGTTCTAGACACCTTCTCTAGAACTGTATATTGACCTTGCCATCCAATTTGCAACTTATTATTGCTGCCGGGTAGTAGAAGAAGTACTTTCTCTCCCACGGCTAATTCTCTGTCCTTTGCTTTCTTATTAAAATAAGCTGCATGTTTGTTCCTGGCTTGTCTCAAATTATCATTTGCCAGTTTCCATCCAGCTTTCAGACGAGTGGTCAGCTCGTTCACATATTGATATGATGAGGTAACAGTCTCTTCTGCCTTCTCATCTGTCCAGGTCCTCAATAAGGCTTCTAATGGACCTTTGATTAGCCTCCCAAATAACAGGGTTGCGGGTGCCATCCCGGTTGAACTATGTGGTACTTCCCGGTACGCGAACAACGCAGCGGGCAAAAATTGATCCCACATATCCGGTTTTCATGTGCCAGCTTTCTCAGGATAGAAATGAGAGTCCCATTGAACCCCTCTACCTGGCCGTTCCCTTGTGGATGGTACGGGCTACAATGAAAGTGTCTGGCTTGAAATAGCTTAAAAACTTCTTACGTTAGTTTTCCCTTGACCTGTGAGCCATTATCAGTCAAGATTTGATGCGGGAATCCTAATCTTGTGAATATTGTAAGCAATGCCTCTGCCACATGTTTCGAATCGATTGACGACAGGGCTACCGCCTCTCCCCACATAGAACAAGTGTCCACCAGAGTAAGGATGTAACTGTTCCTCCTCTTGGTCCGAGTGAGAGGTCCCACAATATCCACTGCAACCCTCTCAAAAGGTGTTCCCACTATGGGCATTTCCCCTAGAGTTGCAGGAGCAGTCCAATGCTTTGGAGCTACCCTTTGACATTCTGGACAGGATTTCACATATCTTTTTATATCTTCCGTTATCCCTGGCCAGAAGTAATGTCAAGCTATACGCTGTCCTGTGGCGCTGATCCCCATGTGACCACTGAAGGGAATTACATGCCCTAGTTCCATCACTTTCTCCCTATATGAAGTAGGAAGAACCAGCTGGTTGGGACCATTTGTTCCAGTCCCAGCCTTCCTGTATAATAATTTGTTCTTCATATAATAATCTCCCTTGCTTGGAGGTGTGTGACATTTGGGCAATTTTTTAAAACATGGCTTGAGTGTCCTATCCTCAGCCTGCGCCTTCCTCATCTCTTCTGGATGAGCATTTATAGGTTCACCTTCTTCCTCCTTTGACTGTGACCTGGTCTGCACTGTCGCCATGATCACAGGTCTCTTGGGATTCCCCAAGAAGACGTATCTACACCCCAATATCAGAGGGTAGATTGGTTCATCTATCACTGCTGCTCAGATTTCTCCTTCCACATAGCGAGTTTTCACCGTTATCCTTGCGATGCGAAGTGTCATGAGTGGTATGTCCTTAGTCGCCCCTTGTATTTCCACTGTTTCGGTGGTATACTGATCTGGGTTCACTAGGCTAGACCTCACAACTGAATCAAAATCCAAACATGTATCATATAGGCACCTTATGGTGACCCCGTTACAAACAACATCCTCACAAACTGGGGGTGATAAGGTTCCTGCTGTCCAGTAGGTTTAACCTTTAATTTCTGGTTCCCCGATTTCATTGTAGCAATGTTAGAAGGTTTCCTTTTACAAACTTCTGTGTTATGGTTGTCCTTCCTACACCATTTACACCACCTCTTTCCTTGGTTAAAAGGTTTTCTTTCATTATATTTTTGGTCACTGAACTGTGAGTTTCTATCACGATAATCATTTCGTGGCCTATCAAAGTTAGTCCTACCTTTGTTACCTTGTTCTTTGGCATCACATTTATTAGAGTGCTGTGTGGCCTTAAAATTCTCTATATGTTTCTTTTTAGTGCCAGCTGCCTCTGCCTGGGCTGCTTGATACCTCTCAGCGACATTCAATACCTCACCCAACCTCTCTGCACTTTGTTCCATGAGAAACTTTCTCAGGTCTGGAGCCATGGACTCTCTTAATTGCTCTATCATTATAGAGCAGTCCATTTCTCCAAATAGGTTTCCAGTCTGGCAGAGAATTGGTGGTATGTCTCCCCAGACAAAAGCTTGGCATTTGTAAACTTCTTACGATAAAATTCACCATTCTTTTCATATCTTAATAACAGAGCCTGCTTTAGCATGTCATAATTGTCTTGGTCGTCTCTATTCATTTTTGCAAACACTTCATAAGATGTACCCCTAAGCCCCTGGGATAACTTTAGGCTCCACCTTTCTCTCTCTAACCCATATGTAGTAGCCAAAAGTTCAAACCTACCTAGAAAACTCTCTATGTCATCGTCTTTCTCAACAAAATGGTCTAAATGAAAACCCATAGCTGAGGTTGAGTCTCCTTGACTAGCAGTGGCATCGGAGGGAAAGGGGCTGGCACCATGTTCAGGAGCATGGCCTTGTACTTCCAACTCCCTTAGTCTTATCTCGTGCTCTCTTTGTAATCTCTTTTCCTCCTTTTCTGCTTCCCTTTCAGCAGCCTTTCTCTTTTCCTCTCTTTCAGCAGCCTGTCTCTTTTCCTTACTTTCAGCAGCCTGTCTCTTTTCCTCTCTTTCAGAAGCCTGTCTCTTTTCCTCTGCTTCTAATTTCTTCTCTTCCAATTGGAGCCGCTTTATTTCAGCCACCCTATCTGCCTCCAATGCCTTAGCCTCTTTGTCAGCCTCAATCTGCAGCCTCTTAAGTTCTTTGTCAGCCTCAATTTGTAACTGTAATTTTCTTTCTTCTGCTAACTTCCTTTCTTCCCTTTCAATATACTTGTCACATTCTGAAGTTACATGTTGGATCAAAGCCTGACCCACAATATTCATTTCTTTAGCAGTCAGCACAGCAGCCGATCTGAATTTGGCTAGATCTGCCATCCTGTATAACAATTCTAATAATGTTCTAAGATAGATTACAAAACTCTAATTAAGAAAGTGACACACTAATTATTTACTACTGGCTGTGAAGATTCATCAACTTTTACTCTCCACTTTAATTATTTCTTATGATTATCTTTTAATTTTAGGGACACTGTTAAATTTATACAAACTTATACCCCAATAGTTTAATTCCCGGACCAGGAGACCCCAATATATGTGGTGGGTTTTGATGTTATTAAGTGTGGTTGCTAGGTTAATTAGTGTACTGAATGAGGTCAGCTGTGAAGGTCCCTGAGGATAACAGTTTATGTGAGTTTACAGAGTACCTTACTACTACCACCCATGACCTCAAGCAGACTTATTTGTGATTTATATGGCTGATAGCTACGTTTAATGTCTAGGGTAATGAAATGTGGTGTGCTGGTAATTAAGTATACAAACACACACACACAAACACTAATATTAAGCTCTATGATCAATTCAATTAACACTGTGTTTAAAATTTAGAAATTACAATTTTTTTTCCAATTTATTTTGACCTGAACCAAGTTTTTCTTCTGGTCAGGACTTTTAAATCAATATGAATTAATGTCATTAGAAGTACATATAATTGAAAATTCACATGAAAGGCTTGTATATATATATATATATATATATATATATATATATATATATATATATATATATATATATATATATATATATATATATATATATATATATATATATATATATATATATATATATATATATATATATATATATATATATATATATATATATATATATATATATATATATATATATATATATAAGTTAAATTTGCTAATATTGGTATTAACTAAAAGTCTTTAGGAAAACTAATGCTGGATGTCGGGTCGGGTATTTGCATCATACCCAGTCTTTGGTTAACAATGTCATTTGCTCCTTATACAGGATTAATGGTGGACAAAAAGTTTCTTATTTTTCACAATGTAGTTTAAATTATAATTTTTTAGTTGATGAATCTCAGCAGGACAGGTCTTTAATACTTAACTGGCCTGTGACGATGAAAGAAAGTTGTTCCTTAGGCCCACTCCTCACATGCTCTGAGGTAGTATGGTAGGCATCTCATTTCATACAAAGTTGGACTTCTCCAGAACATCTGGCACTAGCACAGTGCCAGACAACGAAACTCACAATTCAGAATAAAACACACAGATACGCTGAAATAGCAGAAACTCAGCTGAGCTACTGGCTAGACTAGGGCGTCCCACTATTATTAGTATATATTCAATGGACGACAACTTCTTAGCCTCAACGATCTGCTCGTATGGACAGTCTTCAAAAAAATGGCAACTTGCCGGCAACTTTTTTCAATAACATTAACTATTTCGTCCAATGAGAGTACTGCCCCTTCTAGAATTTAAAATTTCAAACTAACTGTCCAATTTTTGGTCAAATGTGTAGTGTTTTTCTGTCTGTCGGTCGGTCCGAACTTGGGTTTTCCCAAAATTGCACTTGGTTTTGGGCCCAACCACAAAAAAAACTATTCAAATTTTCCCCTCACCCCCTGCTTAGATTTCTACTGCGAAGATATTTTTAGATTCTCTCCTCCTTGTCTCCCCCTTGTCTACATGTAATTGTTTTTCTGCCTTCGTCTCAAGGACGCATCAAATGTAACTTTAGTGAATGCAAAACTAACATGTGTTTGCGAGTCTGCATCGAACAAATCAGTCTTTTGTCAATAACTTCCGAATTATCTGTCCGTCTTTTTATTTGAAAGCATATTATGTGTCAGGAAAAGATAGGCTATCAAACTAGCTAATTTTTGTGATTCTAAACCTATTAATAAGAAATTCAATATTTTTTTCCATGTTAGTCTTGACATCTTTCTACCACGCGTTCACTTCTTTTCCATGTGCTGTCCAGCTATTTTCGAGAGTTTTACGTCATTCTAAATAAGAGCTAAGTCTGTTTTCGTAACCAATTGACTACATGTTCCTACTTTACCTCGTATTTCAAACACTAACTACGAGTTCACGCGTATGTTAGGCTTAGATTCAAACGCTTGCAGACAGCATCATTTTTTTTTCTTTTCTCCTTTCCTACCCCGTCTAAACGAATAGGCCTGTCGCGTCCCCATGTTATAATTAGTTTTTTTCTTTTTCCAATGACACTAGAAACGATAGTACGATCTACCAAATCAACGCGCTTGTGGCGTAGGCGAAAAAGCCGCAGCTTAACTTAACTATATT
Organism: Oreohelix idahoensis; assembly: GCA_024509875.1. Classification (NCBI taxonomy): domain Eukaryota; kingdom Metazoa; phylum Mollusca; class Gastropoda; order Stylommatophora; family Oreohelicidae; genus Oreohelix; species Oreohelix idahoensis. Next base: position 1,121,359 of record JAMPIV010005230.1, on the reverse strand, counting down.
CTATCCCTACAATTTATTTTAACCCTTATTTTAACCCTTATCTTTATAAATGGAGGATTTTAGCGCTGTATCAATGTATTCCATCACAAGTGGTGCCATCTTATTATTGTTACTGTTGAATAGAATCTACATTTTTCCACTTCGGTCAAACCCATAGGTGCTCAGTCTCCCTCAGCAAATGTCGAAGGGTATGAATGCTTATTGCTCCTGTGGAGCGCTGGTTGTGCATACGACGGATTCATCCTCATTGTCCCTTTTGTTGTTTTATTGCACAAGCAGATCAGCTTTGCTTTTCTCAGCGGTGGGCTGTGGCTATGTGGGTTTGATATGCTTGCGTGAGTCCGCTGGACGTCTTTTCAGTTATAAAACATTGAGAGTCCAGAATTGAATCTGTGTGGGCATATATACCCAATCTAGATCTAACCCTAGTTTTCTCAGAGGTCCGCGTCGGTGTTAATTTTTTCATCTTGTGACGTTCGTAGGATTTTAATGCTGTTGTGCGATTTTTCCGACAAAATCATGCTTTTCTCGGCAAGTACCAATGATAATGATTTCCCACTGACATAATTACATGTATTTGTATTAGCTATCCAAATCTCAAAAACAATTTTTTAATTCAAGGCATTAACCATAAACTTATAGCAGAATTTCTGGCGTGAGATTCATAATTTATCATAAAGACACTAGTTTACGTGGCAATTCCAGAGTGTCTTACCTGTTTTATGACAGTAGCAAGTTATTTTAACTCAGTCATCATAATTGGGACATTACACCTTGACTAGACCCTCATTATACAAATTGCACAATTGCAGGTGGATGGGTATGAAAAAAAAAATCAAAAAAGGTGATTCGTCTTACGAGGACAAAAGGTAAAGAAAATAGCTAACGTTGTGGCCACAAGGCCTTCGTCATGGAAAGGAAAGAAAAAAGTAAAGGCTAGATAGGACACACAGGAATCTAATTAAATATAAAAATAAAACATGGGTACTTCCCTAAAGGCAGCTAGGACCTAGCACGCCTGCCAAGGAGAGAGAGTGCGTCACCTGAAAAGGAAAACAATTGCAGACAACGTTTTCATGACGCATGGGCGGCTCTGTAAACACAAGCTGGACGTGATAGATTGTGGGATTAGTAATCAGTCCCATACTCATCACTTCTACCCTAACCAACTGCACCAGATTGGTAGACACCTACACATTCGGATCAGAGAAGTGGTACAAATTGTGCATAAAACGTTACGCTCTCAAAGAGCCAAGCACTTTAAAAAAAAATGTTGCCTCGTTTTGGCGAAGCGCGTCCCGTTCAACCTAGTCGGTTATATTAGGGCGCATGTCCAAATATATAAGACCATTAGGTCTGATATCTATCATTTCTATCGTCTAGCACTTATTATCCACGCGAGACACGTAAAAAGAGTTATTGTTACAGAATACCCCTGTGACCTACTCAGCGTTACTGACTATGATTATGAATGACGGAGTTAAGAAAACCTTTCCAGGAAATGTGAGACGTCTTTGGATATCCTTTCTTATCTGTTGTAGATACCCCAATGTTATTGCTTTGCCCTACCCACAGTAACGATGTCCGGCAAAAATCATAACAAAAAGGGTAGTCAAAGGTGAAATTATGCCATAAAACAGGGGGTCGAAGAGGAGTGTAAAAAGCAAAAACATGTAAGAGTTTTAGTTGGAAAAAAGCATAAAACAAATCTGCGAATATTGTTCTGCGATAGTCTCGTAGAGATAATATAGTTATAACTGATATATATTAGCATACTAGTGACCTACTATTAGATATGTTCTGAACTTCACATATAATGTCTGCTCTTATTATTAGTAATTAAGAAGTGATTTAGAAGTTCTGGTTAACAGCATAGAAGTTTTCTTATGCCCATAATATATAGCCTACTTTCTACTTACATTCCAGAAGAAATCATGACAATGTCCGTAAACATATCCAAATCTGACCTTATTCTTAATTTTTATTTAAGTGGTTGTCTTCTAGTGTGTTATTGACATCCAGACTTGTTTTGAACAAAAATTATGTACTACTTTGTTAATTAAGGAAAAAAAAAAGACGATTTTTCTTGCAGCAAGGTTAACTTAGCTTTTAGCATTTTAAATGAAGAAATAGATTCTGCTCATCACACCTCACCAGTTTACCGATACTGATACCGGTACAAAACATTTCATTGACATAACATAAATATGTAAATTTGCAAAGCCTTCAGCGTTAAATTCTAGTTGCAAGGTAGGTATTTCAAGAGTACCGATACTGAGCTGTTTTAAATTGTGAGTGACCGCAGACTTGAGATTCTTGTACAAAATGCTGATTTAGTTTGACAGCTGGCAGGAAATAACATAATAAGCTAGTCTTTCTCAACAAACTAACTTTGCCCTTAAACATACAGCAAAAAACAAAGCAATTACTGGTGAAAAAAGTGCCGGATATTGATTATTTCTAGCCTGGCCTGAACAGTTTTCAAACGGTTAATTTGGAACTTAAAGATTTTTTTTTTTTTACTGAAGGTTGCTGTCAGGACGCAATTACAATGTTTCTGCACGGCATATGATGGAGTCTTAAAATACACAACTAAAGCTTGGATGTATTTTAAATTTAATATCTACAAAATATACAGCGTTTAGCTCATTGACATTTATACACGACAGTGAGGACGTTCCACGATGTCTCACCAATTTCTAGACATTGTTTAAAGCAGGGTCGGAAACCTGTCGATCGTAATCTACAGGTAGATTCCAAGTGATTATTTGTAAATCTCTAGGTAATGGTGAGGGAACAACACATTTTAATATCTGACTAGTCCTGTTTCGCCACAGCTTCATAGCGCCATGTCTCAGGTTTAAATGTACATTAATCAAGAAAACAGTGTATGTTGAATACTGATACTGAACAGATACAGTTCGGAGGAAGGTATCTGGACGGTGCATTCCTACATTTCACTTTACTTGAAAACGTTTTGACCTGAAGTTAACAGCAACATACATAACAGTTACGTATAGATTGCACTTATTCCAAATCCCAGTACACTGAAACCTGAAAACAAACACTACTTAATCGAGATAAGTCTCTATAAAGCTCGATTTTTCTAAAGTAGATACCCAAAACTTCTGGGTTGCATACCGCTTGCTTAAATAAATGAAATAATTTTTTAATGGATGAAAGAGATATAGCTAGTGTAATTTTGAACATTCTTGCACATTACATTTATTTCACCTGTTTGTTTCATTGTGTGTATAGGAACTTTGTTCTGATAGGTAATGTTTTCAAAAATATTAAAAAAACAAGGACACTTGTTCGTACCTTAAGATGTGGAGGTGAGTTGGGTCCGAACTTCATTCATTAAGATTTAACTCCAGGTAGTGCACTAACAGGTTCACGCCAAATCTTCCTCTCATGTACCTTTTGTGCAAGGGTTATCTGTGTGTGGTGTGATCAATTTAACCGTGATTGTCGTGAAATATTCTAATCCACATATATAAATTAAAACGTAAATGTAAAGCCTAACAAATAACTTCAATAAAAGGAAAGAAGAATGGTAAAGAACAGTGCTGTCACAATGACTGTACTCGAAATCCCCCTTGTTTTCTCATTCGTCTACAAATTGTAACGTTTCACGTTGATAGTAAAAGCCTACTGCTTCAATACCCGCTTTCTACGATAAAACATGTGCTGCATTTATAAGAAAAACCTTGAGATACGCAGGTTGACCTAGATTTAAAATTCCATTCATGTCTTTTTATACACTACGTTACCTAAAACGAAAGACAGATGGACTAAAGATAGAAAGAAGGGAGGGCTGAAAGCAGGGACGCAGGCAATACTACCACAGTCGCGCGATACACAATTACTACCATCACGCGTGTAAGGCCACAAGCACTAGCTTTTTTTTCAAATCGACAGTGATAAACAACACTACCCATACCAGAGTTAGGTTTTAAAATCCTGAAAACGCTTATTAGGAATCATGACATTCTACTGTTTTATGTCTAAAATCCTGACATTAGTCTGACAGTACAGCAGGACAGGTGGCGGTTCTAAACATAAAAAAATAAAAAACTACACGACTATCCTAGAAAATGCATATTTTGAACGCAGCCACTTAGCTCCTTTAAATTTGTATATTTGGGTTCCTTAAGACTTGCTGACAAATAATATGTTAAACGTTACGCAAATAGTCTAGGAATTAACAAATTATAGCCAAAAGAAATAGTGAGGGATGTCAGACAACACCCAAATCAGAATCGCTCAGTGGCAGATTTTCAACACACCATTGTACGGAAATATGCTGACATGTTACCTCCTATTTGATTTGCGGAAAATAAATGTAAGGCTAAACACGATTAGTCGGACTATAAATACTACTTCGTTGTTGTTAGGGGAAACGTGAGTAGGAGTACTTTTTTGAAAAGCTGTGTAAACATGGCATGATTGGTTAGACCTGCCAATATAGTCAATTAGAGGCGTCAGGTCAACACCACATTTGCAAATAAACTTACTACAGAACCAGTGCGTTGAGCGCCAGTGCATATTTTTCTAAATAAAAGCCTGGGACATCGGCAGATCGAAATTGTGCTATATTCAGTGCCAGTCAACGTAATTCTGTATTATTTCCATGAATTGTGGTAAGCTTGAAATATTTGATATCTTTTAATGAAAATTGAATGTAAATTGATAATTTATGTCTGTATATATGTGTGGTTCAGTAGCGAACATGAGGTAAAGCCTATATAATGCTCCAGCCTGAACAGAAGGTGTCGGAGGAAAGTAAAACTACATGGAATTGCCAAACAGTACACTGACACCTATATTATTGACTAGAAAGAAATAATGCTGGAATTGCAGAGGCGTAATAACCATTAGGGAGGAATATACTGGTGAAAATTGTTTCAGATGAAGATAGCAGTTGGACTACCGCTCTGAACTCAGTGTTTGTTATGTATTGTGCTCAGTGTAGAAATAGAGTATAAATTAGTTCTGAAGTAGGAGGTACAACCTTCTTGTTTCAGGGACTGTGGTCCTAAAGTTATTGAGCAGCACCTGGTCAGAGCTTTGCTGAATCCAGAGGCGGACAGCATACTCCTTGGTCCATATAGCAAACAGTGAGGTGTCTCCAGAATACAAGGAGGCTATCGAGCAGAGGAGTCCTTTCCTGCCGCCATCACGAAAGATAAGCCTATGTGGCCAGCGGAGCTCAATATTATGTAACCCCATCTTAAATTGACATTGTATAAAAATAAGAGGGGAAATTAATTGTTTTAATGCCAGGAACTGAGAACATCTCCAATACTAGTTCCAACAGAAACAAACACTTGAAGTCATGATGACAAATACCAACATAGCTTGAAAAACAAAACCAGTATTACCTCATAGTACCACTACACAACTGACACACATAAGATAATATTAATAAAATATGTCACTACAAGATTCATAGTGATAAATTCTGTACATATAACTTGTAATTAAAATTGATTGTGATTCCTGGTTCACTTTGTATTTGAATCAGGACACATATATATTAGTGACAGTAATTAATACATATTTATATTTGAAAATTTACCAGTGCCTCATTTAAGAATAGTCTTATAGAGTGTTAAATGTGTGTGAGTGTCACAGTGTTGTCACGTGTTGTGGAATAAATTAAATTGTTTATCTGTCTGTTGTTGTTGTGACTTACACTTCATCATATACATACCCTAGACATTCAACGTAGTCATCACAATATTCCAGAATAATTATGACTGAGGTATAAATATGTGGTAGCAAGTAAGGTCATCTGTAATACACTACCCTTATTAGATACAGATACCTTTACAGCTGATCTCAGTCAGTACACTAAGTCCCCTATAAATATTTATAATATCCCACTTTACCACATATATTGGGGGCTCGCTCCAGGGATATTGAACTTTCTCCTGTTATAGATATTGGGAATAAAAAGAATTAAAAGGTATCCTTGGGTGGAAATAAATAACGTTGAGCTCTCAGTGCCTGTAGTGTCCTTAGATAATTATTGATAGATTGAATTGTTACAATTGCATGTTAGACAATGGCCGACTTGGCAAAATTTCGATCTGCTGCTGTACAGACTGCGAAAGAGTTAGGAATGGACGGACAAATTATGATTGCTTATGTCACGGCTGAATGTGACAAATATATTGAACGGGAAGAAAGAAGATTAGAAAAAGAGGCCGAAAGAAAATTAGAATCTGAAAGAGTGGCCGAAGATAAGAGAATAGAGGCTGAAAAAGAAATTAAGAGGTTGCAGATTGAGGCTGAGGCTAAGAGGTTGCAGATTGAGGCTGACAAAGAGGCTAAGAAATTGGAAAGAGAAGAGAAGAAATTAGCTGCAGAAAGGGAAGACAAGAGATTAGCTGCAGAAAGGGAAGCAGAAGATAAGAGATTACAAAGGGAACATGAGTTACGACTAAGGGAGTTTGAGTTTCAAGGCCATGCTCCTGAAAATGGTGCCAGTCCCTTTACCTCTGATGCCACTGCTAGCCAGGGAGCCTCAACCTCAGCTATGAACTTTCATTTAGATCATTTTGTTGAGAAAGACGATGATATTGAGAGCTATCTAAATAGATATGAACTATTGGCTACCACATATGGGTTAGAGAGAGAAAGGTGGAGCTTAAAGTTATCTCAAGGTCTTCGTGGGGCAGCTTATGAAGTTTTTGCCAAAATGAGCAGAGGTGATCAGGAAAATTATGACATGCTAAAGCAGGCTCTTTTATTAAGATATGAAAAGAACGCAGAATTTTATAGGAAAAAATTTAGGAATGCTAAACTACTGTCAGGTGAAACCTATCACCAGTTCTCTGCACGAATAGAGACATACTTGGAGAAATGGACTTCTCTGGGGAAAACCCAAGATCTTAAGGAAATGATCCTTATAGAACAATTAAGAGAGTCCATGGCTCCAGACCTGAGAAAGTTTCTCATGGAACAAGGTGCAGAGAGGCTGGGTGAGTTGCTAAATGTTGCTGAAAGGTATCAAGCAGCTCAGGCAGAGGTATCAGGTAATAAGAAGAAACAGATGGATAATTTTAGGGCACCACAGAACTTTAATAAATTTGATCCTAGAGATCAAAACAAAGGTACGCACCAATTTGATAGGCCACGGTATGACAATAAAAATAAAACCCCACAATTCGATGAAAGGAAATATGATGAAAGAAAATCTTTCAACCAAGGGAAAAGGTGGTGTAAAAATTGTCAGATGGACAATCATGACACTGACCGTTGCAGAAGGAAACCTGTGTATATGGCCACCCTTCAGGTCAGGTCGACCTCAAGACAGGAGGATGATATTATGTTGGATACCACTCCAGAAGAGATGAGGAAGGCACAGGCTGGGGATAAGACCCTTAAGCCTTGTTTTAGGAAATTGTCAACTTGTCATACAACTTCAGGCAAGGGAGATTTTTACATGAAAAACAAGTTGATGTATAGGAAGACTGGAGCTAGATCAAAAGGTCAGGGACAGCTGGTACTTCCTAAAAGATACAGGACAGAATTAATAAGGAGCCTACATGTGAAACCAGATGGGGACCATGAAAAAATAGGTACCATCATCCAAAAGGTGGCTCACAATTATTATTGGCCCAAGGCAAGGTGGGACATTGAGAATTTTGTAGAAAGGTGTAGCATAGCACATGAGGGAACACCCACAAGTGGGAACATTGATCAGGACCTGGACACGCCACGGGGCAAAATTAGGCCTGATAATAAAAAGAAAAATAAATTTGATAAAGTGGACCAAAGGGAATGGGAAGCCCCTTTTCACGGACAAGCTTCACTTAACTGTTTTACAATGGCCACTATGCGGAGAGTGCAAAAAGATGTCTTACCCCAGGATAAGCCGAAAATCCCCCAATCGGACTTAAACAAACTGGACGAAGAGGATGTAGAGAGGAAATCTCTCATCAAGATTTTTAAGTGGGGAGAAAGCCCCAAGAGGAAAATTGGTAGCGGTCGTTTTGTGCATGATACTTCGGGGAAGAAAAATCATCACTATAGAGCTTCAAGTGGAAGAGACCATACCGGTGCATGGACAAATAGGTCCACAAAACTAAAGGTCCATATGTAGCGCTGTTAAGAACGTGGACTGATGAAAAGGCAGAGGAAAACATTACATCCTCATACCAATATGTGAATGAGCTGACCACTCGGTAAAAACTGGCTGGAAACTTGCTAATGAAAATTTGAAACAAGCCAGGAAGAAACATGCTGCCTATTTTAACAGGAAGGCTAAAGACAGAGATTTGGCTGTGGGAGAGAAGGTACTGCTTCTTCTCCCCGGTAGTCAGAATAAGTTACAAATTGGATGGCAAGGTCCATATACAGTTCTAGAGAAGGTGTCTAGAACCAATTATAAGATAGATAAGAAGGGGAAAGTAAAAATCTATCATGTGAATCTCCTGAAGAAATATTTGGAAAGAGAACATCAGGAAGAGACACACTTGTGGACCTTGTCCATTGCCATGGAGATGAAAAAGGAACCACTTTCATCATTTGAATATCCATTACACCCCTGTGAGACAGCGGCACAGGTGAAAATCAGTACACATGTAACGAAAAACCAGAAAGAGAGAGTGCAACAGGTTCTAGATAATCATGCAGAGGTGTTAACAGACCGACCAGGGCATACAAACTTATTGGAATATGATATGAAACTGATAGACCCCACACCTGTCTGTATGAAACCATATTCGATTCCTTTTGCTAAGGAGAAAGCTTTGAAGGAAGAGATAGACTATTTGTTGAAGGAAGGAATTATTTCACACAGTGAATCTTCGTATAGTTCCGGTGTTGTACTCTTAAGGAAGCCCTCTGGAGAACATAGACTCTGTATAGATTACAGGAGACTGAATGCTATTACAGAAGGACAGGTGGATCCATTGCCGGATACAAATCAGCTGTTTGCCAGACTAAATAAAGCTAAATATTTCTCAAGGGTGGATCTGAGTAAAGGCTACTATCAGATTCCAGTAAAACCTGAGATCAGACAAACTTGTTGGATGTAAACATTTCGGAGGAACGTAATGAATCCCTGAGTTGCCTCTTTGATTTAGGATATTCCGAATGTTTCATACAGGCTAATAAGAAGATTATGGGATCCACTACGAAAACTCTGCTATCACCAGGTATATGTTATCTCCTCATAACGTACATTTTGAGGAAAATCTAATGTTCTCTGGACATGTCATTGCGCAGACTCAGAGAATAGAAATGGTGAATATGGGTTGTGAAGCAGCATTAAGACAAGCAGTCACACTTGCGGCTGTTCAGTAACATAACCGAAAAATATTATTAGTTGTAGAGGTCTGAGGCAGATTTCATGAGTAGTGCCTACTCTGAATGGAAACAACTACATAAAACCATGATAGCACAACAGCAGAGTAAAGTCAAGTTGACTTACATTTATCTATGTGTATATAGAATAAAGGACTGACATAAGATGTCTGTTTTAAGAGGGGAGATGTCGTGAAATATTCTAATCCACATATATAAATTAAAACGTAAATGTAAAGCCTAACAAATAACTTCAATAAAAGGAAAGAAGAATGGTAAAGAACAGTGCTGTCACAATGACTGTACTCGAAATCCCCCTTGTTTTCTCATTCGTCTAGAAATTGTAACGTTTCACGTTGATAGTAAAAGCCTACTGCTTCAATACCCGCTTTCTACGATAAAACATGTGCTGCATTTCTAAGAAAAACCTTGAGATACGCAGGTTGACCTAGATTTAAAATTCCATTCATGTCTTTTTATACACTACGTTACCTAAAACGAAAGACAGATGGACTAAAGATAGAAAGAAGGGAGGGCTGAAAGCAGGGACGCAGGCAATACTACCACAGTCGCGCGATACACAATTACTACCATCACGCGTGTAAGGCCACAAGCACTAGCTTTTTTTCAAATCGACAGTGATAAACAACACTACCCATACCAGAGTTAGGTTTTAAAATCCTGAAAAACGCTTATTAGGAATCATGACATTCTACTGTTTTATGTCTAAAATCCTGACATTAGTCTGACAGTACAGCAGGACAGGTGGCGGTTCTAAACATAAAAAAATAAAAAAACTACACGACTATCCTAGAAAATGCATATTTTGAACGCAGCCACTTAGCTCCTTTAAATTTGTATATTTGGGTTCCTTGGGACTTGCTGACAAATAATATGTTAAACGTTACGCAAATAGTCTAGGAATTAACAAATTATAGCCAAAAGAAATAGTGAGGGATGTCAGACAACACCCAAATCAGAATCGCTCAGTGGCAGATTTTCAACACACCATTGTACGGAAATATGCTGACATGTTACCTCCTATTTGATTGGCGGAAAATAAATGTAAGGCTAAACACGATTAGTCGGACTATAAATACTACTTCGTTGTTGTTAGGGGAAACGTGAGTAGGAGTACTTTTTTGAAAAGCTGTGTAAACATGGCATGATTGGTTAGACCTGCCAATATAGTCAATTAGAGGCGTCAGGTCAACACCACATTTGCAAATAAACTTACTACAGAACCAGTGCGTTGAGCGCCAGTGCATATTTTTCTAAATAAAAGCCTGGGACATCGGCAGATCGAAATTGTGCTATATTCAGTGCCAGTCAACGTAATTCTGTATTATTTCCATGAATTGTGGTAAGCTTGAAATATTTGATATCTTTTAATGAAAATTGAATGTAAATTGATAATTTATGTCTGTATATATGTGTGGTTCAGTAGCGAACATGAGGTAAAGCCTATATAATGCTCCAGCCTGAACAGAAGGTGTCGGAGGAAAGTAAAACTACATGGAATTGCCAAACAGTACACTGACACCTATATTATTGACTAGAAAGAAATAATGCTGGAATTGCAGAGGCGTAATAACCATTAGGGAGGAATATACTGGTGAAAATTGTTTCAGATGAAGATAGCAGTTGGACTACCGCTCTGAACTCAGTGTTTGTTATGTATTGTGCTCAGTGTAGAAATAGAGTATAAATTAGTTCTGAAGTAGGAGGTACAACCTTCTTGTTTCAGGGACTGTGGTCCTAAAGTTATTGAGCAGCACCTGGTCAGAGCTTTGCTGAATCCAGAGGCGGACAGCATACTCCTTGGTCCATATAGCAAACAGTGAGGTGTCTCCAGAATACAAGGAGGCTATCGAGCAGAGGAGTCCTTTCCTGCCGCCATCACGAAAGATAAGCCTATGTGGCCAGCGGAGCTCAATATTATGTAACCCCATCTTAAATTGACATTGTATAAAAATAAGAGGGGAAATTAATTGTTTTAATGCCAGGAACTGAGAACATCTCCAATACTAGTTCCAACAGAAACAAACACTTGAAGTCATGATGACAAATACCAACATAGCTTGAAAAACAAAACCAGTATTACCTCATAGTACCACTACACAACTGACACACATAAGATAATATTAATAAAATATGTCACTACAAGATTCATAGTGATAAATTCTGTACATATAACTTGTAATTAAAATTGATTGTGATTCCTGGTTCACTTTGTATTTGAATCAGGACACATATATATTAGTGACAGTAATTAATACATATTTATATTTGAAAATTTACCAGTGCCTCATTTAAGAATAGTCTTATAGAGTGTTAAATGTGTGTGAGTGTCACAGTGTTGTCACGTGTTGTGGAATAAATTAAATTGTTTATCTGTCTGTTGTTGTTGTGACTTACACTTCATCATATACATACCCTAGACATTCAACGTAGTCATCACAATATTCCAGAATAATTATGACTGAGGTATAAATATGTGGTAGCAAGTAAGGTCATCTGTAATACACTACCCTTATTAGATACAGATACCTTCACAGCTGATCTCAGTCAGTACACTAAGTCCACTATAAATATTTATAATATCCCACTTTACCACAGTGATACAACGTTAAAATATCTCCAAAGATAAAATGTAGGGATAAAAATAATGCGTAAGCTACTAGAAGACATGATCGCCCATGCCGCGGTTCACTACCCGCCATGGAAACTAACTTGTTAGACGTACAGACAAAAACGTTTACCCTTGGAGACGGGAGGGAACGGAGATCAAAAAGAAAAAATATGGCTGAACACGTGCTTGAAACTAGCAAGGCTAAAAAGACGCAATTGGTGGGGAAAAAAAAAAAAATTCACGTCCACAAGTTGACACAATGTAAAGAAATGGACAAAAGGGACCTTAGCTATTATACGCAACAGTCATTTTTTGGACGCTTTTACGATACTTAGTCCTTTTATTTGAATTCAGCGGCAAACGCATTACAGAAGATGCTCGAACATATTTCAAAAAAACAACTAACCTTGAAAAAGTAACTTTTTCTTAATAATAATGTTAGGAATATAAAACCAAGCTAGTCTGATAGCCCATCTTGAGCAGAGAAATAATATGCTTTCATTTATACAGACGGATAGATAATAATGAAGATATTGACAAAAAACTGTGTTGTTCATGACAGACGAGCGACTGCACTGTTAAAAAAATGTCACTAATTTTCAAAAATTGCGGCCTTGAGTCTCAAGTGCTAAAATCTAGTTGGAATGAAAGAGAGGGGGAAATAGTGGAAAATTGTGGCTAAAAATAACTCTAGAGACCGATTCGTGTAGAAAGGCATGTAGAACCAAGCGTGTTTTTTATGAAAAAGCAAGTAGAGACAGACGGACCAACAGACAATAATACATACTTGACTGAGGTATGACTGAATTGACTTTTGGTTGGAGGTTTGAAATTTGAAAGGGGGGAAGTCGGTGATTGGCCACAGATAATCATATTATCGGCGCACAGACGCGCATTTTTGCCATTCAACATAAATTGTCCAGTAGTAGACACAGTAATTCTTCAGTGGTGTAGTTCCCAGAAGCTAATTGCAATATTTAGACGGACGCCATACTAGAGCCAGCAGCTCATCTGAGTTTTGCTAGAATATAACTGTGTTCTCTTTTCCTAATTCTGGTAAGAATGAAAGTATTTCTTTGTATATTTTAATATTGTTTAATGTTTCGAGTGATTTGATACTGCCATATCAAAATCTACCCCTTACAACAAGTAAGGATTCGCTCTAGATCCCCAGCCCAAGTTCAGGGTCTAGAGACAAACAAAATACATAAACGCCAGCAAGGATTATGAAGGGCGGATCAAGTGTTGAGATCAGTGGAACATATCACCTATCTTATTCAATAGCAGGAAGCTAATGAACATATTTCAGAATATGTAGTCTTGGGGAACTAGTTCTATGTGAAACCAACTTGGTAAGATGTGCTGTATGGTCAGAGAGATCTGACCCCGTCTATGTGATGTTGTTGTGTAGTGTTGTGTGCAGAAGTGGCTCAGGAGGTAGAGTTCTGACACATGACCCAATACTTTTGTTGCAGAAGTGTGAGTTTCTGTTTGGCACCAAAGTGGTGTCAAATGCTGTGTTGATATATACAAGTGTGGACCAGTGCAGTCTAGTATTTTGTCAGAGCAGCCTTATATTGCCCCCAAGCACGGAGAGGTGGGGCCACCAGATTCCAGCACCAGAACTACTCAGTCAAGATACGTGAGCGTCTGGCCTGCTGGACCTTCACCAACTAATTTACTAACTAACACACCAACTATATTACCATCACTAGAACCCACAAAATTTTTGGGAAATAAAACTTGTATTACTCCCATCAGTGAAGGGACAATGTTTGGTAGTCATAGACTGGGAGTGATGATATCACCCCAACAGCATATCTAGAAATAAGTTCTCCTGGGACTATCTTAATATAATTACTATTAACCAGTCATTTGAAATACATATGTACACATTTTCTATTTTATTATGACATATATTCATGCATTTCATTCATAATTTCAAAATTTTTCATATGTTCTGACCAAAATAAAACCTTGGTTCAGAACAAATAAACTTAAAGAAAATTTAATATCAAAAATTTAAACAGCTTGAGTTAGTTCAGTGTATTATAAATTTTATTAATATTATTAGACTTATTAAATATCTGTGTGTGTGTATGTAATCTACCACAACACATTACATATCAGTACCCTAGATTTTAACGTAGCCACATTCATTAGTAAAAAAGATATGTGTGAGGTCGTAAGTGGTAGCAAGAAGGGCCTTCTGTAAATTCACAACTACATTTATCTCATTAGCCTTCACAGCTGACCTCATACATCACACTAGGTAACATCAACCATACAATACCATCAAATCCACTACATGTGGCCCACACACAGTTGCTACTGATCATTTCTAGTCCACTAAAGAAAGGAAATAGTAATAAAAATTATCATCATCATTTTCCTTTGGGCTTCCTGTGGAGCACAGAGTCAACGCCGCAGGAAGCCTGCAACAAGCAGTCATACGCTCTTGCACCGTTGGTTTCTTTCTGCACTTTGATGAGTTTAGCGACCCTTTGTAGAACCGCATATTAGTCGCCTTGTAGTAATGCCTGAGGGTGTGTGAAGTAGTACTAGTGAACTATCAAGACTGCATCCTAAACCAAATCTAACTTATATTGTGCACAAACATAGCTTCTTATAATCCTATGCTCACTTGAATGTGATGCGTCAATGTTAGTGTTATTTTAAGAAATACTAACACATTGCGCTTCATGTTGAACAGCTGCGTCACCATAATTACTGACAAGAGATAAACAACTAATGAATTTATGACACAACTAGTCAACTCTTACAAGGAATCAAACTGTAATCACTAGTTATGTACAGGGTGATCAAGAAGTCACTGCGAAGTGGGTTCAGTGCTTTAATAATATGAATGTAACATTTTATGATGCAGTAAACAACATTATTTTAATTGACTTTAATTAGATTTACTTTACTACTACATAAAAGTAATATTTTTTTTTTAATTTTCGCATAAAGCATTAGTGTCTGTTTAAATAATTTAAATTGCTATGTAAAATAACGAAATTTAGAGTTGTAAATTACGACCTTTTAATAATAATGTTATCGTTTGGATTGTTTCCCTTGATTCATAGTATTCAAGCACTGAACCAACTGCGGAGAGACTTTTCGATCACCCTACATATGAGATATTAAAAATAGTTTATTGTATTATATGTAGATGTGGACTTTTATTATCTAGTAACTCAATGTTTCCCAAGCCCGGGTACACATACCCCGCAGCGGGAAGGGGACAGTTAGAAGTATTAGAGTCTACTCTAGAGGACATTCAGTAATGGTAGACATTACTGTTAACTGGGGGTTGGAGTGGCTCAGAGGTATGGCGTCCACCTCGTATTCAAGAGGTACCAGCTTCGAATCCCAGTTGAGAGATTACAATTTATTGAAATATTTTTTCAGAACCAGTGGTCCTAATTACGTCATACTCCTCCCTGGTCTCATGGGTAGTGAGATCGGATGTCTAGCCTTCTCGGATAAGGGCGAAAAAAAATAGGAGGTCCTGTGTGCAAGTTGCGCACGTTAAAAATCCCACGGCAGTTGGAAATCGTAAAGAGTAAGCTTATCAGGCCGCTGCCCTGCCAAAATTTAAAAATTAGGAAACCTACCCACTACAAAAATATTTATAAAATGTGTGATTCCTATAAACACACATTGCGCTTCTCGCCGGTGCTACAGAGTTCGTGCACTGCGCTGAGATCCTCCTTGTGTGATCTAAGTTAGGAGATCGGAGCACTAATGGAGTTGTCCGTGTGCAGTGAAGATAGTCCTTAACAAAAAAAAAAAAAAAAAATATTACTGTTAACATTTTTTGTTTTGTTACTTATTTTATTTAGTTTCGTGCAGCACGTTTTTAATTAACTTAATTTCAAATTATACTTTTTTAAAGGTCGTATTCGCCATAGATAAGGCAGCTTTGCTGTACATTGCCAACCCTAGATAAAGCAGATTTGCTGTACATTGCCAACCCTAGATAAAGCAGATTTGCTGTACATTGCCAACTCTAGATAAAGCAGATTTGCTGTACATTGCCAACCCTAGATAAAGCAGATTTGCTGTACATTGAGAACCCTAGATATAGCAGATTTGCTGTACATTGATAACCCTAGATAAAGCAAATTTGCTGTACATTGATAACCCTAGATAAAGCAGATTTGCTGCACATTGCCAACCCTAGATAAAGCAAATTTGCTGTACATTGATAACCCTAGATATAGCAGATTTGATGTACATTGCTGTCGTAAATATTAGATAGGTTAGAAGATAGTTATGGTCCCGTCTGAGCAGAGGTGATAGTGGTAAATATGTGAGAATAAAGGTGTAAGAAATAGATTTCACGAGTGAATAGTTAAGGAGAAGATCTGTCTCAGGACTGAATAGTTTCTCTAGTCTAGCCTATCTATACGACTATATTTTAGTGTAAGACAATCTTTCAACCCCTTATCTCTAGAAAGATAAGTTTAACTAAACACACCCACACACAATTATGTGACAACAAGACACACAAACGTGAAAAACTATGGTTAATTGGGTACGAGCCTGACCAATACACAAAGTTACGTTTTGTGTGTTGTTTATTATCATTAAACTTTTAACAACATCAAACATATAGAGAAATCAATAAAATCATTGTTTACAGACATATGAAGATAACCGAATAAGTGCCCTCCCCCTTGTTGAGAAAGGATCCCAAAAGATGTTAATAACCCAAAGGTCAAAGATTAGCACTAGGTTACAGAATAGACTATGAAGAACAAGTTCCCAACTAAATTACTACTCAGTAAAGTACACAAGTTTAGTGAAATAAAAAAGGAAGTTAGTACAATGATTGTAACAAAAGGAAAATATTCACTCTCTCTCTCTCTCTCTCTCTCTCTCTCTCTCTCTCTCTCTCTCTCTCTCTATCTCTCACTCTCATACGTGGCCACAAACAATCTCGCTTATCCACTCGTGGTGTTGGTATTCCTTGAAAAATTACAATAGTTCCTGAACCTATACTGTCAGGTGGGTTGCCCAAATATGGCCCCAGTCCAGCCTATATATCGAATAATAATTACAAGGTGGACGCCACATTTTGTGGGTTAATTTTCCCTGGATGAAACAAGTGTCACCGCGAATAGTTACTGAAGCAAGACGTGCTCTGGAAGTTCACAGTTGTTAAAGGAGACAAGTAATTCCCGTATTGCAAAGCATCTGGTTGCTAAGACAAATGTTACAATATGTAAAAATGATGATGATGGTAAATCCTATCGGCTGGCTCTATGGTGAGTGCCGATTTTGAAACGGCGTAGTTTTCTGGATCACTCCGTTGCAACGGCTGTAAATCGTCAGGAATATATGTTCTGTCGTATGCCCAGTGGGCTGGAAAAATTGAATAAATAACTATGGGTAATGTACAGTCCAGTTACGATTTAATCTTAATGTTTATTGGTCTTTTGGGCCCAACCGGTTCACGAAAGAACTTGGGACTTTTCGCCACGAAGAAGACACCATTAATCCTTCACTGAATGAAGAAAGAGGACTGAACTAGCCCAAAAATCGAAGACCAAAAATAATAATAATGGTACTGGTAAGACCGCTGGCCGCTGGTTTTGATCAGGTGCTATATTAGGAAGAAAAGAACATTTATAAAAAAAACTGCTACTATCCTATCCACCCGTAAGTTTTCCGCTATGGCATGTCGGGAAAAAAGGTATGCGCCCTCCCCCGTTATTGCCCGCGAGAAAATGAACAGCGCACAAAGTCAATTATTATTTAATTTATCAATACGCGCACTTTAACAAAAATCGCCTGTCCCTACTAGCTATTTGTCGGTGTCTATTGTTTTGTTACATGACATTAACACTAGTCACTTATATAATTTCACACAATGAAATATAATGCGAATTCTATTCTGTCACTCATCCGTCACGCGTAATAATCTCAGTCAGCTAACCCGTATCTTCTTGTGTAAGAAAGTGTGGTGATAGAATTTACATAACACTGAACGACTGGCAAGAAAAAATCTATGCGTTATGTTATTTCACTAGTTTTAAACGCTAAGGAACTACAGTGAATTAAAATGGTAAACTTAACAATTTTAACACTTAAGCACAATTTCTATTGCCACAAATCAGAAAATGAAATCCCCACTAGACAACTTAAAACATTTAGCGAAGAATGGTTCTAGTCTGGCGTGTTTAGATTATCCAAGAATTTCTGAGCGACTCTAATAACTGAATTTGGGAGAGCGCGGTATATATATATATATATATATATATATATATATAAATATATATATATATATATATATATATATATATATATATATATATATATATATATATATATATATATATATATATATATATATATACATACATACATACATACATACATACATACATACACACACACACACACATATATATACATATACATATATATATATATATATATATATATATATATATATATATATATATATATATATATATATATATATATATATATATATTCATTCACAACGGACTGATCACCTGTTTGCTAGTCAATTTGATTACGGAAACAATGGCAAATTGATTGATTTGTCGCTGCCCTAAAGATGCCATAAGGCATGATGGGCTACAGCGGCAAAGAAATCAATTTGCTGTTGCCCTAAGACGCCACTAGGCGTACTGACCACTGACTGCTTTGTCGGTTGGTGGCTAAGCATGGAAGAAGAAGATATGTATATATGTGTATATATATATGTGTATATATATGTGTATATATATGTGTATATATATGTGTATATATATGTGTATATATATGTGTATATATATGTGTGTATATGTTGCGGGGCTTTATACGATTCACTTCTTTTATTGTTGTTGCGGCCCCGTCTTCTATTTCAGTGGTCGTTGTGGAAAGCCACCGTTCTCATTGATTCAATAAGCTTCTTAGTTCTGGTCATTTGATTCATTAATTCTTGATCGTGCTATTGTTGGAATAGTTACGCGAATGTGAGTTAATACTTTCTGTCTGTCACAAGGTTTGAACTCAGTATCATAATTGTTGAATTTGTAACTTCAATGAACGTGATAAGTCTCTTCTCGAGTCCACACAATTTTTAATATACATTTCAAACAGTAGACAGTCCATGGAGGTTGATTATGAAAACATTATATATTAGAATTGAATCATACATCATAAATGCTATCCATGCATTATAGTCCTGGTCCAATAATATGCAACACTATAGTCAGAACGTCGTAACTATATGTACGCGCGGTTGGGACATCCAACGGCCGACAATGAGATTAGACGTCTGGCGATATAAAACGAATGTGGACCATAATTTCATCCTTCCTTGACTTTAGTTAAAATTACTAACCTCGATACATTCCTCTCTTCATAAGAATATCGGACTGACCCATGTCCGTACTGCAATAACATATGTGCGGCAATATCATGCCTACCACTGGAAGGATTATAGGACACGTCTTATCCGTTTGACGGTCATCTAAGAAAAGGGTGTGGTAACCTAGTCACGGTGCGTGACATACCAACGCATACACGTCATAATCAATCGTGTGTATCGCGTACACTAACTAACAATTATTTACATTATATTAAACGTAGTCACCTATTAATCTTATGCTGTTAACCTCTAGCAGACCATGCCAATAAAATACCTTAACAATTCCCTGTCCACTGGGGGAAAAAAAAATCTATTAGATAGATTTTTTTTAACAAAAACCCATCTGAAAAAATACCAATATGTTAACAATATCAAAAAAAAAAATTTAACGAGATTGCGGCATATGGCCTACGACGTTCTGTCTAGAACCAATGTCGTGGTCATGTCGACTAACCAATAGTCATGTAATATATTCATTATTTATATCATAAATAAATATAAATGGTAATAAGAACTAAAAGAGAATGGTAATGTCGATCTCTAATTAAATAATTAATTAACTTAAAAATATGTCGTGATAAAATGTCATGTCAGACTAATTTAAAGTGTTAAAATTAAACTAAATAACTATACTAGGTATGGAATAAGAATAAGTTGTTGAAAATCTAATGTAAGAAAAATGAGAGGATCTGTTAAAGAAAGACATAATAACGAATAAAGAATAAATTAGAGAAAGAAAAAAAAATGATGTATAAATTTAACTAAGTTATGTGTGTTGAACATCAAGTAAGTGTAGTATTAAGTTATTAATACCTTTCTAACTAATTTAAACAATAGTATGCAATATAATCATGTAATTCTAAGAATATAATCAAAGAATTATGTGAGTTTTCTTTTCTTTCTTTCATTTTTTTAAGTTTCATTCATTTTTTTAAAATTCAACTCACTTGTCATTTTAATGTGGATTAGTTTTAAAGAATAAATTAAAGTAATTAACATTGGATATGAAGATCCATTCGTAGTCTTGATCCTTGAATTTCCATTAGACAAAATGTTCAAGTATTCTGAATCACGTTATATAACGAATTAGTTCGACTGGAATGTCATTTATTTTCTCCGAAGTGTTTTGAAACAATGTTGTGACAAATGTAAACCAGGAAAGTCCCGGTGTAAAGACGAATATAGTGTCAATTGATTGCAGTCACTTTGCGTATAATTTGCCTATAGAAAGCAGCTGAGTAAATGGTTCATTCATGTGTCAAAAAGCAACGATGGTGCTATGTTCTTTGATTAAGTTTCTCTGTACATAGTATTGTCTTTGCGACAAACAACGTAAATTAGGAATCGACATCATTAGGATTTCGAGATAATGTATCTGCCAAGATGTTGTCGGATCCTGTGATGTACTCGATTGAAAACTCGAAGGGTTGGAGGAGTATAGCAAATCTGGTCAATTTTGGACTCTTGTGATTTGCTCGTTGTAGTGATGCTACGGCCCTTTGATCGGTTTGTACTACAAAAGGGGCTCCCAGTAGGAATTTTTCTAGTTTGGTTATCGCCCACACGACGGCTAAGAGTTCGCGATCAACCGTAGAGTACTTCACTTCTGGTGGTTTCAGTTTTCGTGACACGTACAAGTTTGGATGGAGGATGTCGTCATGGTATTGGAGCAAACATGCGCCAATTCCGTAGTTACTCGCATCTGTACGAAGAATGAACTTTTTAGAAGCATCAATTAATCTCAAAATAGGTGGATTTGAAAATATAGAAATTATTTGCCGAAAAATTCTGTCACATTCGTCAGTCCATGTCACTTTCACTGGCATGTTCTTCTTTAGTAATGAGGACAATACAGCAGTGATGGATGACAAGTTAGGTACGAATCTACTGTAATATTGGACTAGACCTAACAAGCTTCTCACTTGTTTCTTCGTTTGAGGAACGGAAATGTTTAAAATTTTTGAAACTGTACTGGGTAATGTTCGGATATATCCAGCTCCAATAATGTGACCCAAAAAAGTGATCTCATGAAATGCTACCTGTAATTTTGTAGGTTTAGCAGTTAACTTGTACCTTCTCAAGGTATCAAAAACGTATCCAAGACCCAAAAAATGTTCCTCAAAAGATGAACTAAACAAGCATATGTCATCTATATATGTAATAATGTCTGGTCTACCTGAAAAAATGTGTCGCATCATGCGAACAAAGGTAGCTGGAGCGTTAACCAGCCCAAAAGGCATCACGTTCCACTGGTATAGACCTAGCGGAGTTGAAAACGCTGTGTAGTATTTTGCTTTTTCGGTTAGTGGTATCTGCCAATAACCTTTAGTTAAGTCTATCTTAGTAAATATAGTTGCTGTCGATAGACGTGGCAGTAAGTCATCGAGAAGTGGATGTGGTTCGCTATCAACTATCGTTTGTGCATTTAATTTTCTATAGTCGACGCATAGTCTAATGTTATTGTCCTTCTTTCGGACAATAACTAATGGAGAAGAAAATGGGGAATTACTAGTTTCGATAATTCCTAAAGATAACATCTGTTCAAGTTCCTTAGTAGTTTTAGTAAGAAAGTGTATAGGAACAGAATAAGGATGTACCCGAATTGGAGTATCCTCGTTAAGAGTGATGTCATGATTAATGACTGATGTGCGACCTGGAACATCGGTCAACACATCTGGATAAGATTGTAGCAGATCAGCAATCTTTTGATGCTGTTGCGGTGTAACCGACGAAGAGATGGTTACGTCCCGCCAAGATTCGCTAGATTGTACTACAGGTACAGGTAAAGCTAACTGTACCTCAGGAAAAGAAGATTCTTCTTCCTGGATAACGGATAAATTACAATAGTGACATGTAGGTCTGAAAGTGTCATCTAATTCATGAAAAATAGCTTGTAGATGTTCAGGTCGAGTATGAAATTGCTTGAGCATATTTATGTGAAATATTTTGTGATGTCCCTTAATGTCCAGGACATAATCAACATCAGAAATCTTATTGATAACCTGGTAAGGACCATTCCACGAGATTAGTAGTCTATTATTGTTATGTGGCAATAACACATAAGCTTGATCTCCTGGAAATAATTGACGTAATCGTCTATTACTGTTTTGGAAAGTTCTAGCTTTCTCTTTCGCAGCCTCAGATGAAGCTGTTGCCATTTGACAGGCATCAATAATGTTATTCCGGAGATTAATTACATATTCATAGGATGACTGAGTGTCCTGAGTCATCTCAGAATCGATTAATAAATCTTTTATCAGTCCCATAGGACCTCTTGGAGGAGCGCCAAAGACTAAATGAAACGGAGAGAAGCCAGTTTGTTCATTTGGCACCTCTCGATAAGCGAATAACACCGCTGGTAGCACTCTGTCCCAGTCCTGTGGATGGTTAACTGTAACTTTATGTAGCATTTGTTTGAGTGTACGGTTAAGTCTTTCTACAGCACCATTACTCATTGGGTGATAAATGCTGCTGAGGTTTCTATCTATTTGCCAAGTCTTCATTACCCCGTCATAGTCTCAGATATAAATTGAGAACCATGATCTGACAAAAGTTTTCTAGGAAAACCTACTCTAGAAAAGATCAAGTGTAGTGCATCAGCTACATCTGTGGTGGTGGTTGTTTTTAATGGGATGGCTTCTGGCCATCGTGTGCATAAATCGATGCAAGTGAGAATAAACCTATGTCCTCTGGCTGATGGTAAAAGTGGGCCAATGATATCAATGGCCATTTTGTCGAAAGGTCTCACCGATATATCACAAGCCTGAATAGGCGCCGTGTGAAAGGCTCCCCGTGCTTTCACTTCTTGGCATATCGTACAGGAGCGTACGTACTGTGAAATATCTCGTGATACTCCCGGCCAAAAAAAAGAAGATAATACTCGTGAACGTGTACGAGTATAACCCATGTGACCTGCACACTTAGAATCATGTGCATGTTGAAGTATGTACCGCCTAAAAGCAAAAGGTACCATGACTTGTTGTCTTATCTGAGTTTTATCCATAAAACATCTTAATAAAATGTCATTTTTAATACTAAACCACTGACTATGATTTATGTTCCTAGAAAGATTGTCATCTTTGTTGACCAGCATAAAAAATTTTGTTAGTGACCTGTCTTCCCTCTGTTTTGCAGCAAATGATACTCGGTCAATAGCAGAATGAATCTCGATATTTTCATGATCATTTGTTTCCTTGTTTTCCGTGTCTATAGTCTCTAATTGTTTTGTATGTGCTCTGGTTATTGCTGCATTTCCGATGTATAGATTATTTTTTTCCCATTGAATAATCTCATCTGGTGTGCAATCTTTACTCCCGTGTATGCATCCCACCATAAGGTCGGCAATTGTGTTTCTTAACATGCATGCTTTAACATTGCCTGTGAAGAAAGGTGTGTCAATGTAAATAATAGCTGTTGGATAATATTCTATGGTTCCCCCAAAAGTCATGCACCTGACATGTTCTCCAGTTGCACAATTTGGATGAACAAGTGTCTGACGGATTCCGATCGTGGTCGATCCCGAATCTCTTAAGACTGAGACGATGGATCCATTAACTTTTCCTCTGTTGAAGATCAGTGATCCTGTTCCGTCATTGACTGCTAGACTGACTTCTGGTAGAATATGACCGCAGTTCAGAACTGTCTCTTTTGCTTTCTGAAATATAAGATTACATGTTGGGCAACTATTTGCCACGTTATAATTCATTGCAAAACAAGTAGACGATGACTGTATTTTGTTATCAGTAGTTGAACTCTGAACCCTAGGGGTTGTAGCAGTAGTAACAGCTGCCCCTGTATTATGGTTATAAGTTGTCGATCTACGAGAATGAGAACGATGACGAGAATAATTAGATGAATTATCCCGTTGTCCTCTATTGTAACTGTTATCTCGATGTCTCGAGTTATAATTATCGCTATTGTTCCACTTGTAATCATTATTATAGTTATATGATCGATTATAACTTGAGTTACGTGGATTACTGTTATTTCTTGACTGAGGTGAATAGTTTCTGGTTTGTTGTCGTCCTCTATTAAAGTTATTGTTAAAGTTATTCTGTCCCTTATGAAAATTAATGTCATAGTTTCCTTTGAACCTACCCCTGTCTACACTGTGTGTTCTAGGTTTGTTATGATTATGATATGCCATATTGGAGGCTACAGGAAGTGGTTCTCTTATCAATGTGCCAGAAATATTAGCATTCGGATGAGCTGTGCAGTAATTTAAAGAAATTTTTTCTAACTCATCAATAGATTCTGGTTTTCTTTCTTGCAGATAAGCAAAGAATGGTGGGCTGACAGACGATAATACTTTATCCCTCAATAACAAATCGACTAACTTGTCGTAGGATTTGTTGACACCTGCCAGTTCAACCCATCTGTTAAAAGTATTGCGTATGTTAGCAATAAAACCTGTGAAATCTCTATTGTTATCTGGCAACAAACTTTTAAAACGCAATCTACATGCCTCTTCGTTCAAGTGGAAACGACGTAGTAACAACGTCTTAATGGCCTCATAGTCTGTTGATAGTGTTGGATCTATATTTTGTGCTGCACTTGCAGGTTCGCCATCTAGAAATTCCTTAAGTTTCAGTGCCCATGCCGCTTTGTCAAGGTTATTCACCTTACATATGTCCTCAAAGCGCGCGAGCCACGATGAAAGGTCATCTACGTGTAACTTGAATGGAGGCAGCTTAAAGTAATAATTACCTTTAAGTCGTGTGGATGAAGATCCAGATTGAGCAGTATCATTTTGGGTTGCTGCAGCGCCCTGTGAATTAAGTTTTGCTGTTTCTAATTTAAGTCGTTGCAATTCCATTTCTTGCTGCAGTATGATTTCTTGTCGTTTCAATTTATTCTCTTCTTCAATCCGTAGGATTTCATCTCTTGCTATCTTTCTTTCTTCTTCTTGTCTTAATTCTGCCTTCTTTTCCGCCTGTTTTCTTTCAAGTTCTTCCATCTCTGCTTTAGCAATGGCTTTCTTTTCCTCCTCTTCTGCCTTATATTTTGCAAATTCAGCCAATGCATAAGCCTCGAGAAGTTCTCCTTTTTTCCCAAAATCTTTACCATTTTTAATAAAATAGTCTAAGTTAAGCATCTTGACGTTAATATTGTACGTAATGGTTATGTAATAATCACCAATAAATTTTAAGTAATTATTATACTTATTCAATTTATGAATAGTCGATATAAACAATCATAATATTATTGAACTTAATCTGGGAATGTTCAATTTAATTAATTGTAATATTATCTAACTATTATTTGTAGATTCCATACATAGACATACTATGTTGGGAAAATATTACATATATACTCGTTAATATATCATAAATAGTTATGATATTTATCTATTTCGGGTGCTGAATTACTATCATGCACCTAATAATAAATAGTATTATTCCTCAAGTATTATATCATTCAGTCAGTGATATGTGCTAAGTAAATCATTTAGTAATGGAAAAAATGTACCAAATAATATACACTATGTCCTTTATATGCAGGACAGACTAAAAAGTCAAATTATTTTATAAATATATATTTATTATTATATTATGCCTTAATCATGAGCTATAAAGTGCATCGCCCATTTCTTGGACTACCACTGCAAATTGGTGCAAAGTCCCTAATTCTCCTTAAAAGTCATTAAATTTTAATTATATTCATATACACTCTTATTAAGCAAGAAATTATATTATTAGTGTTAAATCATGAACAGATGAAATGAGGACATACGATACGATGGGTAAACCAAGGATAAACAAACCATATTATCACGAAACAAGACGTTTCTACAATAAAAATTGATATTATGAAACCAAATCTGCAAACCGGAAATATAGAGTAGGGTGAAGGTTAACTGAATATAGAGTTAAATCTGCGTACACAAAAATTAATGACGCAAACATGGACTCATTGACGGTTATACAAAAAAAAATGAACTGAATAATAGCAAGATCAGAAAGAACAAGATAGATTACTAACATTGTTACCAAACTAAATAGAATTTAAACTGAATACGATAAAATACACCGATTATTTCACCAAACTAGACATCTAACATATACTGTGAATTAAATGCAGTCCCGAACGAAACAAGCCCCGGAAATGTCATCGACGCGTTCTCCGCGAAATGCGATTTAATTCACTACCCTAAAGACCGTTCAGAATGAATATCGGCAATCCGTAGAGCCATAATTTATTCATTCTGAATCTCCACTCCAACCTCCCACAAATTAGGCACAGCACAAACAATGAAAACAAATATAACGTGCATATAAAATATATAGAACGGACATGCCTGCAAAATGTGAATTAGACTCAGTGATGTTTCTTATGAATGACAACAGTCACGAACTGAGACTTATCTTTTAACCCGTCGTCCGATGCGATCTTCACCAACGGCCTAGACTAGAGGATAGGACTGTTTGCTCCTTGTTGGTAAATAATGTCTTTTCAATCCTATGATCTACTGAGAAGTTGTATTCTTGAATGAAACATTAGGTGAGCTGGCATCGTCCTTCGATCGTTGGCTTGTACACGGAATATTGTGACGTCACTGATTTTTGCATAGTTACACAAGCCACGTCATGTTCGGAATCATGTGACTTGAACGTTTTCTTGTAATCGTAAACAGTCCGTGAAAGTATGTAAACAAGAAAAATTTCTTTCTTCCTTCGTTCCCCAGCAATGGCAACCACTCTGTTGCGGGGCTTTATACGATTCACTTCTTTTATTGTTGTTGCGGCCCCGTCTTCTATTTCAGTGGTCGTTGTGGAAAGCCACCGTTCTCATTGATTCAATAAGCTTCTTAGTTCTGGTCATTTGATTCATTAATTCTTGATCGTGCTATTGTTGGAATAGTTACGCGAATGTGAGTTAATACTTTCTGTCTGTCACAAGGTTTGAACTCAGTATCATAATTGTTGAATTTGTAACTTCAATGAACGTGATAAGTCTCTTCTCGAGTCCACACAATTTTTAATATACATTTCAAACAGTAGACAGTCCATGGAGGTTGATTATGAAAACATTATATATTAGAATTGAATCATACATCATAAATGCTATCCATGCATTATAGTCCTGGTCCAATAATATGCAACACTATAGTCAGAACGTCGTAACTATATGTACGCGCGGTTGGGACATCCAACGGCCGACAATGAGATTAGACGTCTGGCGATATAAAACGAATGTGGACCATAATTTCATCCTTCCTTGACTTTAGTTAAAATTACTAACCTCGATACATTCCTCTCTTCATAAGAATATCGGACTGACCCATGTCCGTACTGCAATAACATATGTGCGGCAATATCATGCCTACCACTGGAAGGATTATAGGACACGTCTTATCCGTTTGACGGTCATCTAAGAAAAGGGTGTGGTAACCTAGTCACGGTGCGTGACATACCAACGCATACACGTCATAATCAATCGTGTGTATCGCGTACACTAACTAACAATTATTTACATTATATTAAACGTAGTCACCTATTAATCTTATGCTGTTAACCTCTAGCAGACCATGCCAATAAAATACCTTACAGTATATATATATATATATATATATATATATATATATATATATATATATATATATATATATATATATATATATATATATATATATATATATATATATATATATATATATATATGCGTTTCCCGGATCAAAGGTTTCTTCGTTCATTCTACTCAGCGATGCTGACCGACATCAGAAGACTTGGCCATGCAACGGGCCTGTCTTAGATTACATCCCATTTCGCAGATCAATCATTTACCTCCCCCTGAAACGTACGAACATCAAAGGTGGTGAAGAAAATATTATCGCCCCTGTATTTCTTCAAACAGTCCGTTATTTCTACGCGCATCTGTCTAATGACCGATAATTGGCAAATCAGCTCGCGTGAGAAACTCAGGTAAACAAACGTGATTCGCTCCCCTGTTAAGACTGGCAGGTTGCGGAAAGTTGTTAAACAACTCTGTTGTTATGTTCCCAGAAAAAGGGCGTGGATTCAAAAGTGAGTCATCAAAACAGAAAATGGCGTGGTTTGACTTAGCCAATGGTAGGCACTAAATGGGAAAACAAAGGCTGTCAGATTACTGTATCAATATTTCCACTCTACGTCGCAGTACGTCCGGGCTTTGAAGACGTGAAACCCTTTCATATCTCATTTATGGAAATAGAGCTACTGTCATCCGCAGCTTCCGAGTGATTGCTATCTTCCATTGCATCATCCTCCTCCATGCTCCAATTTCGACTCATAAAATCCGCTCCTACATTCTCTTTTCCTGGTATATATTGTACTTTGAACGAGTACACGCTTAACAGCAGAGCCCAACGCATAATCTTTGCGTTAAAATCCTTATTGGCTCATAGAAACGCCAATGGAGCATGGTCTGTCTGCATTGTGAACGAAACTCCATACAGATATTCGTGGTGCCTCCTGATTCCGTTCACGAGTGCTAAACATTCCCTCTCCACGGTCGAATAATTCCTTTCTGCTGTGTTGAGTTTGCGGCTGCCGTAGGCCACTGGAAATAACAAGTTTCGATGACCCTCGTCTGCTTGAAGCAGTGTCGATCCGATTCCTTGTCCGTTGGCGTCTACGCACAAGACGAAAGGTTTTGTCAGGTCGGGTAACCGTAAAATGGGGTATTTGGATAGTCGTTCCTTGAGAGGGACGTAAGCGTTTTCACACTCTGCATTCCAAATAACCTTATCGGGTTTTCCCTTCCTTGTGAGGTCAGTAAGAGGTGCTGTCAGGCCA
This sequence comes from Oreohelix idahoensis, assembly GCA_024509875.1. Classification (NCBI taxonomy): domain Eukaryota; kingdom Metazoa; phylum Mollusca; class Gastropoda; order Stylommatophora; family Oreohelicidae; genus Oreohelix; species Oreohelix idahoensis. Next base: position 1,092,243 of record JAMPIV010005230.1, on the reverse strand, counting down.
TTGAAGTTTTTAATGAACTTTTCGTAGTACGCACACAGTGATAGGAACGAACGTGTCTCTCTTTGTTTTCAGCCTCTTTGCTGCACGTATTTTCTCTATGTTTTTGGCAACTGGCCACATACACACTTGAGAAATAGTATGCCACAGGAAGTCAAGCTTTTCAAAGCCGATTAAACATTTGCTAGGACGGGCGGTAAGGCCAGCTTCCTTTAGTCTCCTGAGGAGCATAGCGACCGTAGCAATATGTTCTTCGTAGTTCTCCGTTGCAATCAGTATATCGTCCATGAAATTGTGGACATGTGGAATTTGCAAGGGTTCTAAAAGCTTTCTCATCATTCTGGTGAAGACTCCTGGTGCGTTGTGCAAACCGAAAGGCATAACGTTGAAAGTATAATGTCCTTCACTGGTGCTAAAAGCTAGCAGGGGTTTAATTTCCTCCTTGACGGGTATTTGGTAATAACCTTTACTCAGGTCAATCTTGGAGAAAATTCTTGCCTTGCTAAGCTTGGTGAACAGTTCAGAAGCGTTTTGCAGTGGTTCCGGCTGAAATTCCGTTACTGTGTTAAGTAATCGGTAGTTAATACACAACCGAACTTCCTTATTAGGTTTCTGAGACAGTACGACGCTCGAGCTATAGGGCGATGTAGACTCGCTAATAATCCCAGCTTGACGAAGTTTGTCTATATCTCCGCGTAACGTGTCTGCTTTCGCATACGGAATCGGGTAAACTCTGGTTCGCACAGGTGTCTCGTTTGTCAGCTTCATATCGAACTCTGCGAGATGCGTTCGACCAGGTATGTCCGTTAAGACTGCCGAGTACTGTTTCAATAACGCGTTCGTTTCTGTCTGTTGTGCGTCTGATAGAGTGTCGCCCAATTTAACATCTTTAAATGATTCCGTTTGTTGCAGTGGATATTCCATGCAACTATCGTTATTCTCCTCATCTTCGGTTGCTATAGCGACCGCCAAGAGATGTTCGGGGGAAGGCACTGGTCTTTCTAAATATTTATTTAACAGATTTATATGGTAGACATTTTCCTTTCCTTTAATAGAGATCTTGTAGTTAGTTCTCGAGATCTTTTTAAGGACGGTAAACGGCCTTTGCCATCCGATATGTAGTTTGTTGTTTCCGGTTGGAAGTAGCAACAAAACTTTCTCTCCTGGTTGCAATTCTCTCTCTTTCAATGCTCTGTTGCATCGTTTAGCGTGCTTCATTCGTGGTCGCTTAAGGTTGGTTGTTGCTAGATCCCATCCTAGTTGTAACCTTTCCTTAAGTTCCGATACATATTTAAATGCTGAGACGACTGTCTCATCAGCCTTCTGGTCTGTCAGTGACCGGAGTAAGGCTTCTAGCGGGCCCTTAATAGGTCTGCGGAATAAAAGTGTAGCTGGTGGTAAACCTGTAGAGGCTTGGGGGACTTCCCTGTAGGCGAATAAGGCTGCGGGAATGAAAAGGTCCCAATCTTCAGGTTTCTCTTGTCCCAGCTTACGTAACATCATGGTGAGTCTTCCGTTGACACGATCTACTAACCCACTTCTGGCCAGATTATAGGGGCTGGTGTAGATGTGCTGGTCCCTCAAGATCTTAAAGATCTCCTCCATTAACAGGCTACAGTATTGGGATCCGTTATCCGTCAAAACTTGTTAAGGGAATCCCAACCGTGTAAAAATATGCACTAGGGCTTCTGCGACATGCTTGGAATCCGCGCATGTTAGCGGTATAGCTTCGGCCCACATAGTGCATGTGTCGATCAAGGTCAGGATAAACCTGTTCCTTCTTTTAGTCCTTTCCAGGGGTCCTAAACTACAACCCGTTCAAATAGTGTCCCCACTATTGGCATTTCTCCCATAGGAACTGGGGGTGTCCAATGTTTGGGTGCCACACGTTGGCCCTTGGCGCAGGATTTCACATATCTGATAATATCAGTGTTCATTCCTGGCCACCAATAGTGAGTCGATATTCGCCGAATAGTGGCGTTTTGTCCCACATGTCCGCTAAAGGGAAGAGAGTGCCCCATTTCTAAGATTTGTTCTCTGTACTGCGTCGGTACTAGGAGCTGGTTATGTCCCTGTTCAGGGTCGCCCGTTCTTCGATACAGCACTCCATCCTTAGAAAATATGTCTCCGTTGTTTCTGGTGTCCTTGGCCATGGACAGTTTTCTAAAGCAGGGGTCCAAGGTAGGATCCTTTTGTTGCGCCACTTTAAGTTCCATGGGTAAGATATTAGGTGCAGGCTCCCGTTCCTTTTTGGTTTGCCCTCTTGTAGTTACTGTTGTCACAATCGGCTTTTTCGGTCTCCCTATAAACACATATCTACAACCAAGTATGACTGAGTAGATCGGATCATCCATTATAACCGCTTTGATAACACCTCTTACGAAATGAGAGTGTATCTCCACCAGTGCGATGGGAGGCGTTATGGGTGCATCTCCTTTGAAAACTGCACATAATTTAACGGTTTCTTATGTTTCTTGAACAGGTTTGACCAAATGCCTTGCGACAATACAATCAAAGTTCAAACCTGTATCAAACAAACAATAGGTTGAAGTCCCGTTCAATAAAACAGTTCCTCGCGTTGAAGGCCTCTCACCCTCAGGTTGAGAATCACTAACATTCTTCCTCCGTTGCGAGTCTGGTTGCAAGCAACCGATCCGATTTGTCCCGGTGTGCTTGCCCTGATCAGATGTCCCTTGAAAAGGGGTTTTCCATTTGTCGTGTCCCTTTTGGCCTGGCTGCTATGAGTGGCGGTTGGGCTGATCATGGGGTTTAACGGGGTATCACGTTTTATAGAATTTTGTTTTTTTTCATAGGAAGTATGGGGTACAGTTTCTCTTGGGTGTTGGTGGGGAAATGACTGGGAAGGCTGTTCTAGGTTATTTTTTCGAGAAGGCTCATCTGTAGGCTTGCGTTTTGAGCATGGAAGCTCGTCTAACGCATTGGTATATTGCTCAGCCTTAATTAAAATGTCTTCCAGCTTTACAGCTCCCTGTTCGGTGTCGTAAAATGTTACATCTGTATGACACCACGCTCAAATTCCCCGCTCATAAACTACCTACTGTATTTTAAAATGTATAAATAACTACAATATTTGAAATTTGTCTGAGGGGCAAAGTCCATTTACCGCTAAAAATTTAATTAGAGAATTTGAATTTTTCTACTACCACAGGTTAAAAGTTACTACCCCCAAAAACACACACACCCACCCCAATATTTATTAACGGACGTAGTCAAAATTAACAACCAATCAAATTGTTACCTCGTTTTTGGTAGAGACAAGAAATCTTGGTTGTAGTGGCAAAAATGCCGATTCTGTGTTTTGACAAAAATTAAATAATTTATTTCTCAATAACTAAAGGGAGTTAGAAAGAAAGGGATATCTTGAATTATAGTGCTGATATTGATTAATATTTTAACCTAAAGATTCCCACTTAATAAAATTATCTTGACTTAGAAAAATTTAATTTACTGATATTTTAGATCAGGTTAGAACTACAATTAATTTTTAAAAAAATACCCAGATGAAACTGTTAAGGAATAAACAAAGGAAAAGTAAATATGACGATAGAGGTAAGTTGACCGTGTAATTATCACTTTTAATATTGGAAATCGGTCCATAAATAACGGAGATATAAAATACACAAAGACAATCAGACGAACGAACACACTAACGAGTGCTCAAAGTTTATAGTCCAAAAATAGTTAATTTATTTTTTGACTCGACTTCTGATTGGCTAGAGGGTAGGGTAATAAAAATTAACACCTCCTTGTAAGATCAGGCCATTTGAATTTGAAAGCCATCGCAAGTTGAGATCAGCGGGAAAGCCTTGGTGACCAAGCTTTTGCCGTCTGGACAAGAAAGCAGTTAGAAAACCCATTTACTGCTAATCAACTTTGTGCATGTGTTATTATTCTTTACTTGAGGTAAGATAGATGATTTTATTTGTATATTTCCTTAGCAAGTATCAGGCTATAGGTGTATGCCGATACATTTTATTTCGATACTGCTAATTGGGAGATGGTTCAGGTTACGACGCCCTAGGTAGGAATGCAGTCTTTTTCGGAGTGAAATGTGTAAAAAGGATTTTGCTATTGGCCTTACAAATCTTGTGCCATAGTGCCGTGGTAATAAAATTGATATTGCCATTGGGAAGTGAAAATAAAAGTGTTTATAAGTTTGCCATAAAATTTTGTGACTGTAAGTCCAGGAGCAAATAAATTAGTAGTGGTTTCTGGAGTGACACAATGTTCAAATAACATGTGACACTACACATAGAAGGTTTGAAAGAAGTCATTAACAGGTCACAAGATATATTTGTACACCCCTGCTGATTATATGGAAGACAAGCAATGCTAAAGGAATAGTGGCTACAATGCCTTATGAAAAAAAGAATGAAAACACAGGACTGAGTGTAGTCAAGGAAACATAGGGTTTGGTGCATATTGTCAGCACACATGGCTGACCCCAGGTAAGATTACCATTGATTAGTTGTGGAAATTTTATAGACAGGCTATAAAGGGGGAGGAACTATCCTTCTCATTTCAGGGTTGTATTACCAGTAAGAAAGTGTTGCAGACACCCTGGTGAAGACAGAAATTATGAGCAGTGAAGGCTCATACTCTACTGTGAGCTACAGGCAATAACTTCACCCCTAAAGCAGCATCATTGGAGTGACCATTTGCATAGTCTGAAGCCCATATCATCTGAAAGGCTTATAAGATAAGGCCCTACTACGGGCATATGACAGTTCCTCTTAATATAAACCACCACAACAATAAGAATTTCCTGGGGAATGATGAAGAAAACAAACCCTCCAATAACTGACTAGTGCTACTATCCAGTATTAAACATCAGACAGTGGGGTACTCATTACAGTGACAAGTTTATTTTGTTACACTTCAAGGACAGAGTTCCATCTTTTTTATTTAAAAACTGTAAATAAACATTTTATGATTTTGACAAGTCCTGTTCCAAAAGATTGAGGTTCGGGACAATAAATTGTATATTTATTCCCATATATTTATATATATACCAAAACGTTCCCACCAGTCTTACTTACTTACATTTTGTTGAATTACAGTTCTGTTTATATGTATTCATTCCTCACATTAGCTACATACATACCCTAGACACTTGCCATCTACATAACACTACAGAGATAAATATACACTGAGTGAGATCAGAAGAGGTAGCGGATAGGGACCCCTGAGAAATACATCATCATCTTTCTGATTCAGGGTACTTACATAGCTTGACCTCACCTTGTTAACCTTTAAATTTTACTACAATCAAAACCTCTTATCACATATTTGTGTCCTGTGCGGGATTTTTTTGTTCCACCATACTCTGCGACCCACTCAGTAGGAAATAATTTTATAAAACTAAACAAATTCTGGTGATATGGATGAGCTGTCATTGCCATTATTTAATTAAGTCGTATTTGTTACATTATTACAGAAGTGTTGATATTTTGTAGGAGAGAATGGCAGACTTGGCCAAATTCAGATCTGCTACTGTGCAGACGGCAAAAGATCTTGACATGAGTGGGGACATTCTGATTCAGTATGTTACTACTGAATGTGACAAATTTATTGATAGGGAAGATAGGAGGTTAGCTGAAGAGAAAAGGTTTCACTTAGAGGCAGATAAAGAGGCTAGGAAATTAGAGGCTGATAGGGAGGCTGAGGTTAAAAGGTTACAGTTAGAGGCTGAAAGAGAGGAAAAAAGATTGCAGAGAGAGGCAGTGGAAAAAAGATTGCAGATGGAGGCTGACAAGGAGGAAAAAAGATTGCAGATGGAGGCGGACAAGGAGGAAAAAGATTGCAGAGAGAGGCAGAGGACAAAAGATTGCAGAGAGAGGCAGAGGAAAAAAGATTGCAGATGGAGGCTGAAAGAGAGGAAAAACGTTTGCAAAGGGAGCATGAGTTAAGATTAAAAGAACTGGAACTGCAAGGACATATTCCAGAAAATGGAAACAGCCCATCTACCTCTGATACTAGTGCAAGTCAGGGGGCCTCAAATTCAGCCATGAATTTTCATTTAGATCCTTTTGTAGAGAAAGACGATGAGATCGAGTCCTATCTCAGTTGATATGAGAGACTAGCTACTAACTATGGGTTGGAGAAGGAGAAGTGGAGTTTAAAATTATCCCAAGAACTTAGGAGAACATCTTATGAAGTCTTCTCCAAGCTAAGCAGAGAAGACCAAGAAGATTATGATATTCTCAAACAAGCCTTATTAGTTAGATACGAAAAAATAGTGAATTTTATAGGAAGAAATTTAGGAATGCTAAGCTACTGTCTGGGGAGACTTACCACCAATTCTCTGCCAGAATAGAGACGTATATGGAGAAATGGACTGCTCTGGGGAAAACCCAAGATCTGAAGGAAATGATTATGATGGAGCAATTAAGAGAGTCCATGGCTCCAGACCTGAGAAAATGTCTCACGGAACAAGGTGCAGAGAGATTGGGGGAGATTCTCAATGTTGCTGAGAGATATCAGGCAGCACAGAAAGAAGTAGCTGGTATTAAGAAGAAACAACCAGAAAGTAATAGAACCCCACCAGACCAAGATGAGTATTTTAATACTAGGGATCAAACACATAGGTTTAAACCAAATTATGATAGGTCAAGATTTGATCCTAGAGACAGAAACCCTCAAGTAAATGAAAAGAAACCCTACAGACCAGAAGGAAAGTGGTATGTAATGGTGCGAGAGTCAAGTGCCTTTACGATTCAGGATTTGAATATGACTCAGTTGTGAGTGCAAACCTTGTTCTCCTGACCAATATACCACAGACACATTGGAGATACAAGGGGCATTAAAGGATACAGCCCCCATGACACTTCCCGTAGCCCAGATCAATGTCAAGACTAGGTACGTGGAAGGAGTGAGTAGAGCAGCAGTGTGCAACGAACCTAATTACCCGCTGGTGTTAGGAAAGAGATTTGTATTTCTAGGGAGCCCTATAAAACCTGTGATCATGGCAACGCTCCTGGTCAGGTCGACCCCTAGTAAGGAGGAGGAACCATCACTAAAGATTCATCCGAGAGAGATGAGAAAGGCCCAGGCAAAAGACAAATCATTGAAACCTTGCTTTGGCAAATTGCCAACCAGCTATAACAACCCTAAGAAAGGACAATTTTATTTGAAGGAGGGACTGCCATACCGGAAAGCTGGAGCAGGACCCAAAGGATATGGACAGCTAGTACTGCCATGGAGTTATAGGAAACAAGTTATGGCACAAGCACATGTTGATCCCGACGGTGGGCATCAGAAAATTGGCACCACCCGTCAAAGGACATCTGTGAAATATTTCTGGCCAGGCGTAGCGGCAGACATTGCAAAATTTGTGGAGGCATGTGACCAGTGTAGCAAGGTACATTCCACACGTTGGAAGGAAAATAATAATCAGATGCTACCAAAGCATTGTGGAGAACATAGGCCTAAAAAGAAAAAAAAAGGAAATAAAAATGATAAGGTAGATAACGTGAATAGGCATGCACCTTTTCACACACAGTCTACCACTAAAACCTTTAAAATGGCAACTTTGTGTATGGCATAAAGAGTAGAAATAAACACAGTCCAGACTACTCCGACACACCCCCCGCCGGAATTCGTGGAACTGGATAAGAATAGAAATGAGGTTAATCGGCCAACATTGAAACCGAAACTAAATGTTAACCTTAGAAAAGTTAGGAGCGGGTGTTTGGCAAGGTTGCCTAATGTCAAGCTCATTTCAACATATGGCTATTAACTTAGCATTATGAAGGGTACCGGTGATAGTGACCGACCCTATACAGTCCATTGGAAGTATTGTACGGACATTGGATTGAGATCACAGATATTATAGCAAATGCAAAAAGTGGAATTGATTCTTGATGCAGGAACTCATTTCCCCATATTATATATATTATCACAAATTGTCGTTGGGCGGAGAAAACAGCTGGTGAATAGGGCCTTTATCTGAATGACAGATTAAAGAGTCATATATAAATATTAGTAGAGGGTTTTTCCAAATTCCAATCAAGCTTGAGCTCAGACCACTTGTTGGCTGTGAACATTTCGGAGGGGCACATTGAATTTATATGTTGCTTTTGGATTGGAAATACTCCGAATGTTTTATCCAGGCTGATGAGGAAATTACTGGATCCCCTACATAACTCTGCTATAACCAAATTTATAAATCTCCTCCTCATAAATATTTCAATCTTGAGGAACATCTAAAAACCTTTGGACATATCATGGGACAGATTCAGAGAAGAGTAATGGTGAATAGTGATTGATAATCAGCATGTGACCGGCAGTAGCACCTGCAGCTGTTTTATTAACACAAACTGCAATAGATACTTGGATTGCAGAGGTCTGAGGCATATTTCTTGAGTAGTGCCTACTTTGAATGACCCACCTGCAGTAATCCAGGATCACACTAAAGCAGAGTAGAGTCAATTTGACATAATTTGAACGTGAGTGTAATACAGACCTGAAAGCTGCACTAGTGGTTCACGCTTTTCAAACGGGGGAGATATATCGTAAAATGTTACATCTGTATGACACCACGCTCAAATTCCCCGCTCATAAACTAACTATTGTATTTTAAAATCTATAAATAACTGCAATATTTGAAATTTGTCTGAGGGGCAAAGTCCATTTACCGCTAAAAATTTAACTAGAGAATTTGAATTTTTCTACTACCACAAGTTAAAAGTTACTACCCCCAAAAACACACACACCCATCCCAATATTTATTAACGGACGTAGTCAAAATTAACAACCAATCAAATTGTTACCTCGTTTTTGGTAGAGACAAGAAATCTTGGTTGTAGTGGCAAAAATGCCGATTCTGTGTTTTTGACAAAAATTAAATAATTTATTTCTCAATAACTAAAGGGAGTTAGAAAGAAAGAGATATCTTGAATTATAGCGCTGATATTGATTAATATATTAACCTAAAGATTCCCACTTAATAAAATTATCTTGACTTAGAAAAATTTAATTTAGTGATATTTTAGATCAGGTTAGAACTGCAATTAATTTTAAAAAAATTACCCAGATGAAACTGTTAAGGAATAAACAAAGGAAAAGTAAATATAACGATAGAGGTCAGTTGACCGTGTAATTATCACTTTTAATATTGGAAATCGGTTCATAAATAACGGAGATATAAAATACACAAAGATAATCAGACAAACGAACACACTTACGAGTGCTCAAAGTTTATAGTCCAAAAATAGTTAATTTATTTTTTGACTCGACTTCTGATTGGCTAGAGGGTAGGGTAATAAAAATTAACACCTCCTTGTAAGATCAGGCCATTTGAATTTGAAAGCCATCGCAAGTTGAGATCAGCGGGAAAGCCTTGGTGACCAAGCTTTTGCCATCTGGACAAGAAAGCAGTTAGAAAACCCATTTACTGCTAGTCAACTTTGTGCATGTGTTATTATTCTTTACTTGAGGTAAGATAGATGATTTTATTTGTATATTTCCTTAGCAAGTATCAGGCTATAGGTGTATGCCGATACATTTTATTTCGATACTGCTAATTGGGAGATGGTTCAGGTTACGACGACCTAGGTAGGAATGCAGTCTTTTTCGGAGTGAAATGTGTAAAAAGGATTTTGCTATTGGCCTTACAAATCTTGTGCCATAGTGCCGTGGTAATAAAATTGATATTGCCATTGGGAAGTGAAAATAAAAGTATTTGTAAGTTTGCCATAAAATTTTGTGACTGTAAGTCCAGGAGAAAATAAATTGGTAGTGGTTTCTGGAGTGACACAAAGTTCAAATAACATGTGACACTACACATAGAAGGTTTGAAAGAAGTCATTAACAGGTCACAAGATATATTTGTACACCCCTGCTGATTATATGGAAGACAAGCAATGCTAAAGGAATAGTGGCTGCAATGCCTTATGAAAAAAAGAATGAAAACACAGGACTGAGTGTAGTCAAGGAAACATAGGGTTTGGTGCATATTGTCAGCACAAATGGCTGACCCCAGGTAAGACTACCATTGATTAGTTGTGGAAATTTTATAGACAGGCTATAAAGGGGGAGGAACTGTCCTTCTCATTTCAGGGTTGTATTACCAGTAAGAAAGTGTTGCAGACACCCTGGTGAAGACAGAAATTGTGAGCAGTGAAGGCTCATACTCTACTGTGAGCTACAGGCAATAACTTCACCCCTAAAACAGCATCATTGGAGTGACCATTTGCAAAGTCTGAAGCCCATATCATCAGACAGGCTTACAAGATAAGGCCCTACTACGGGCATATGACAGTTCCTCTCAATATAAACCACCACAACAATAAGAATTTCCTGGGGAATGATGAAGAAAACAAACCCTCCAATAACTGACTAGTGCTACTATCCAGTATTAAACATCAGACAGTGGGGTACTCATTACAGTGACAAGTTTATTTTGTTACACTTCAGGGACAGAGTTCCATCTTATTTATTTAAAAACTGTAAATAAACATTTTATGATTTTGACAAGTCCTGTTCCAAAAGATTGAGGTTCGGGACAATAAATTGTATATTTATTCCCATATATATATATAATTTTAAAATTGGATACTGGAATGTAAGAACTATGTATCAAGACGGAAAATTGGAAGAAGTAATTAAAGAAATGGATAATTATAAGTTGGACATATTGGGTGTCAGCGAGTGTAGATGGACGGGGAAGGGCATAAAATATATTTCAGAAGAAAAAAAGCAAATTATATACTCTGGTAGTAATGATAATCGTCACACAGAGGGAGTAGCCATCTTAATGACACAGAAAGCAGCAGCATCGCTTATCAGCTGGGTACCTATTAATGAGATCCTAATATTAGCTAGATTTCAGACAAGATTTTTCAAGCTCTCAATTGAACAATGTTATGCACCATCTAACGACGCTCTTGATACCGCAAAAGATGATTACTATGAAGCACTTCTAAGTACCATCAACACAATGCCCAAGCATGACATAATAGCAGTCATGGGCGATTTTAACGCCAAAGTAGGTGACAACAACGATGGAGTACAAAGATATCTCGGTACTCATGGCATAGGCTGTATGAATCAAAATGGCGAAAGACTTTTAGAACTTTGTGAAATATCAAACCTCGTTGTGGCAGACACCATCTTTCCACATAAGAATATCCACAAAATAACATGGAATTCACCTGATGGCAGAACTAAGAACCAGATAGATTACTTCTGCATAAGCGCAAAATTTCGCTCATCAGTTCAAGACGTCAGAGAATACAGAGGTGCAGAGATCGGAAGCGATCATAACCTCTGCATAGCTAAACTGAGAATTAAACTTAAGAAATTATACCAACCGAATAAAAATAGAAGAATAGATGTACACAGACTGCAATCAAATGATGTAAAGGAGGAATATAATGTCAAAATGAACAACTATTTCGATGCTTTAGGCAAAATTGACAACGATATCACCACCAAGACAATCGATGCTAAATGGGAACAACTGAGAACAGCAATGACAGAAGCAGCTGTAGCGACCACCGGATACCTAGTACATAAAAAGAAAAAATGGATTAGAGACGATACTTGAGATAAAATACAGGAAAGGAAAACAGCAAAACTTAAACTACTAGCGGCAAGTACACATAATGCAGTTGAATCTTGCAAACTAACTTATAACTTGTTAAATAAAGGAGTGAAGACAAAAACTCGAAGAGATAAAAGACATTTCATCAATGAACTGGCCGTAGACGCTGAAAATGCCGTAAGAACTGGTAATAGTAGGTGCCTTTATCAAATTACAAAACAACTATGTCACCAGCCTACTGTTATGGAAACACCTGTTAAAGGTAAATTAGGGAATTCAATACCAACAGAAAAAGAACAAATGAAGAGATGGGCTGAGCACTTCATGGAGGTGCTAAACAGACCACCACCAACAGTAACACCTGATTTTAATAATGAAACACCCACAACCACCTTGCCAATAACTTGCGATGAATTCACGCTGGACGAGATCAAACAAGCCGTTAAAAGATTTAAAAATTTTAAAGCTGCTGGAGTTGACGAAATTTCAGGGGAAATGATTAAAGCAGTTAATGACAACAACCTCTTGAGAATTTTAGATATTATAAATGAAGTATGGAGAGAAGAACAACCACCACAACAATGGAAAGACAGTATTATTGTAAAGTTACCGAAGAAAGGTGATCTATCAGACTGTAATAACTGGCGTGGTATATCTCTATTATCAGTACCTGGAAAATTATTATGTTGCATGATGTTAGAAAGACTTAAATTTCATGCTGACGAAAAGATCAGAGAAGAACAAGCGGGTTTCAGGCCGAAACGATCATGTATTGATCAAATATTCACACTAAGAACAATTATAGAAGAATCAGTGGAAATGCAATCGCCCCTTATTATCACCTTCGTCGATTTTCAAAAAGCCTTTGATAGTCTACACCGCCCATCATTGTGGAAGATACTTACAATCTATGGTTTTCCAACAAAATATGTGAATATAATCAAAGCGCTATATGACAATGCAGGATGTTGTGTTAGAACAAATAAAGGGAATACAGAATGGTTTACAGTAGAAACAGGGGTGAAACAAGGCTGTATTATGTCACCACTACTTTTTGGAATAGCTATTGATTGGGTTATGAGAAACTATACCCACAATGAACAATTAGGTATAAAATGGACAAATGGAAAATTCCTGGGGGACCTGGATTTCGCAGATGATTTAGCATTCTTAAGTTCAACACCCAGACAATCCCAAGAAGCAGTAAATAATTTGTGTCATCTCTCGGTTAAAATAGGTCTCCAAATAAATGCCTCTAAAACTAAAGTTATGAACTTTTCTAACGAGACCTTTAATATCATCTTGAACGGGGAAAAACTACAGAAAGTTGAAAGTTTCAATTATTTAGGCAGTAAAATGACGCAGGATGGTGACACACCAAGAGAAATCCATACTAGAATTGCTTTGGCAGCTAGCGCCTTCAATAGATTATCTAACATTTGGAAATTACGATCATTGAATATACATACCAAGCTTCGTCTGTTTAATTCAAATGTTATCTCAGTGTTAACATACGGCTGTGAGAGTTGGAAAATAACAAAATCATTGGAGAACAAGCTGAATACATTCGAGAACAAATGTCTTAGAAAACTCATGAACATCAGTTGGAAAGAATTCAAGACTAATCGACAAATAAGAGAAGACTCTAGGCAGAAATATGTCTCCGACTATATAAGGAAAAGACGATGGTCATATATCGGTCATATCCTACGAATGCAAAACAACAGAATACCACTACAGGCGCTCACTTGGGTTCCTGAGGGTAAGAGGAAAAAAGGAAGACCAAAAGAAACACTCAGAAGAACAATAATAAGAGAAGGAAGAACGTTGGGCCTAAATAATGTGCAAGAGCTAAGAGGAGTGGCGTCACAACGAACAACCTGGAGAGCACTGGTTTCTGCCTTATGCGCCGTGTTTGGTGCTTAAAGAATTTATTATTATTGTATATATATATATATATATATATATATATATATATATATATATAGATATATATATATATATATATATATATATATATATATATATATATATATATATATATATACGTCACATATATACCAAACTGTTCCCACCAGTCTTACTTACTTACATTTTGTTGAATTACAGTTCTGTTTATATGTATTCATTCCTCACATTAACTACATACATACCCTAGACACTTGCCATCTACATAACACTACAGAGATAAATATACACTGGGTGAGATCAGAAGAGGTAGCGGATAGGGACCCCTGAGAAATACATCATCATCTTTCTGATTCAGGGTACTTACATAGCTTGACCTCACCTTGTTAACCTTTAAATTTTACTACCATCAAAACCTCTTATCACATTCGGCAAGAAATTTAAGGGTTTCATTTGACAAAGTGCTTTTGATTTGTTCGATTAGAATAAACTCTTCTTGCCCTTAAAAAGTGCAAGGAAGCTCTGAAAGCCCCAAACACTTCGTCAAATATCCCTTCAGACGGGAAGAGAACTGGTTAAACGTCTCGGTTCCTTTCTTCCTGCTGTTTCGGAACAGTTGCAAAAATTTGCGAGCGTTCATTTCGAAGCGCTCAAGTAAAACTTTCTTCAACATGTCGTAATTGTCTTGATTACTGCTTCCCAGTTTAACATACACATCATATGCATTACCTTTCAAAGCCTGGGAAAGCTTCAAACACCATCTCGAACTTTCTAAACAATACAGTGTTGCCATTCTCTCAAATTTTTCAAGATAAGTGTCAATTTTCTCTTTGGGACTGGGGAAGGATTCTAGGGCCAAAGACATAGCTGTTAATTGAGGAGATTGAGTACTGGAAGGATTAGTTGAGAGTGACTGGGGTGAGGACGGCTCTCCGTGGCTGAAGTTAGACGTTGGACTGCGACTTTGGACCTCTAGATTCTTAAGCACCAACTCTTGCTGACGTCGTTGCTCATTCTCTCTTTCCTCATGTTGTCTTCTCTCTCTCTCTTTCCTCGTGGTGTCTCTATCTCTCTTGCTCCATGTCTCTGAGAGTTTCCATTTTCGCCTCAATTCTCTTACTTTCCAATTGACGGTCTTCCTTCTCTTTCTTCTCCGCCTCATATTTGGCTAGTTCTTCGTTCATAAAAGCTAGCACTTCTGCACCTTGTAGTCCTACTTCCCTAGCTTCCTCTCTTAGCATTGCTCTAAGTTTTAATCACTCAGCCATGGCCAATAACTGACTGCGATTCACTCGAGAAAGAAAAAAGAAAAAGGATACCGTGCTCCCTAACAAATTAAGAAAATAACAAAAAATAGTTTTCTGTTTTTACTGTGTTACCTCCTGCCTGTTATCAGTTATCTAATCTATCGCTGCTGTTAACTGACAAAGGCTCCTAACGCAAACGACTTAAACCATAAAGATGGTAGATTAGTATAAAAACTGGAAAAAAACTACTATTACTACTGGGGAAAGAAAATTTTTTTTATAAAACTTTTAGGAGAATAAAAAAAAATGTTCCTTAATACAAATCCACCACACTCGTCCACACCTGAAGTCAGTTTTTGGAGTTAGAGAAGGCTATTAACTTGGCGATAGCCAGAATGCTCTTCCTTTGCTATGATCACACTCCACTGCTCCCAAAAAACTTGTGATTGATAAACAATCACGTGTACCAACGGTCTTCTTGTACAAAATTACCATATATCATATATCCGACAAAGATCACCATCAAAATCAAAACTGTATGTAAACTCTGTGATGCTGTGAAAAGAAACAAATTTCTAATTTGTGTGGTCAGAACCCAGTAAATAGGAACGCTCACAAAACAAGACGCAAAGCACACTCTATCTAGACTAAGATTAAGATTCTTCTTCTTCTTCTTCTTCTTCTTCGTTCACCCTCAGATGTCAACTTGAATAAGTTCAAAGAAAGCAGTGGTCAGCCTGAGGCTGTTGATATCTCCGTAGATTTTCTCCAGGAATGATACTGGTGATGGCCATATGCGTTTTGTCTGTTCCTCATATGTTGGGCACATTAGAAGCAGATGTTCGGCAGTCATTTTATCGGTGCCACAGTCACACTCATCAGTAGTTCCTATCTTTAGTTTGTTGAATAGATGGTATCTCAATCTGTTATGACCTGTGCGAAGTCTGAAGATTACCACTTGTTCACTTCTGCTGAGCTGGTAATACGGATAATTTTTTGTGTGGCCTGGATGCTCTTCTTCCCACTTGTGCCTGTACATGCGCTTGATAAAACTCTTGAACTCCTCATAGGTTATATTTGTGTCAAGTTGAGGAAGTTTTCCCCCTTCCTTTGCCAATCTCATTTCATGCCTCTTCATTTCCAGGGATGTTGCAGTGAGAAGGGATCCACTGTATCACGACTCTTATGTACTGCTGACATAGTCTGTGAAGAGTTACTCTTAGGTCATCCAGTTCAGCATTACTTTGACTTTTCAGCGTTGTAATCACTGACAGCGCATCTGAGAAGATAGCTACTGGTCTCTCTGAGCTTTCTTCTGTCATTAGAATTTCTGATGCAGTTTTTAAGGCCTCTGCCTCTGCTCTGAAGTTACTTGAACATGTCCCTGTTTCGACTGTTATCTTTTTTTTGTGCCATTGATTAAGCTCAGGAAGACTCCTCCACCCCCATCTTCTGTTGCATTAGTTGCTGATCCATCTGGGTATGCATGGATCCAGGTGTTGCTTGAATAATGTTTCTCTCTATATTTTGTGGTTAGGACTCTCCTTTCTGTTTCCTTTTGGCTGTTCTTTCTCTCAATACCAGGAACGTTTTCTATCATTTCAGGGAAGCACTGTTGTTTCCAAATTGGTAGCTTGTGTGCAGTACATATTGGCGTAGCTGTTGATATTGCGCTTATGGGGTCTGCTCTCATCTTTGTTTTGACTGTCTCTACAAAGTTGCTTCGCTCCAGTCTTCCCCTTCAAAGTCCATTTATTCTCTGGTGCATTGGATGGTCTATCAGCCTCCTGAATTTCTCGGCTTGTTGCTGGGCTCTGCTATCTCTTCTATCCTCCATAGGCTGGAGGTGAGTAATATTTTCCAACTCTTTTATGGGTGTTGACTTCATGCCCCCTGTTATGATTCTCATTGCTTGGTTTTGGGTTCTGTTTATTTTGTCAAAGTTCGACTTAGCTGCCGTTGACCATGCTGCAATGCCATATTCTAAGACTGGTCTCACTCGCCCAGTATATAGCTTCTTTAGTACTCTCTCGTCTGCTCCCCAACCCGTGCCAGCAAGTTTTTTCATGATTGCCATTCTCTACCGTGCTCTTGTCCTGTTTTTCTTAATCTGAGTCTTCCAAGTCAAGCGGCGATCAAAGGTAATGCCTAGGTAGTTTGTGTTGTCATTCAGATGTAGATTTTTCCTATTTAGCACCAATTTGGAGATCTGTGGTTTGTTTGAGAGAGAAAACACTATGAATGATGTTTTCCCTTCATTTATCTTTACTAGCCATGCCTTGGCCAACTCCTCCAATGATGTTAGGGCTTGCTGCATCCGAATGCTTGCCGTAGTGATATATTCCTCTGAGATCCACAGGGCTAAGTCGTCTGCAAAGGAGGCATTGTGGGTTCTTCTTGGAATATTCTTTGATATGTCATTTATATATGTGAGGAACAACGTGGGTGACAGGACTCCCCCTTGGGGAACACCCTGCTCCAATACCATCTTCCTGCTGGTCTGTCCTTGTAGTTGGACTCTGGCAGTTCTATTTTCAAGATAGTGGCTGATCCATTTGAACATTCTCCCACACACTTCACTTCTTTGCAGCTTGACTTTCAGTCCATCTTTCCACACTTTGTCAAATGCTTTTTCTAAGTTCACCCAAACCACCAGTGTGTGCTTTTTTTCTTGGAAAGCGTCCTCAATTTTCTGAGTTATATAAGTGATCTGGTCTTCAGTGGATCTGTGTTTTCTGAATCCTGCTTGCTGTGGGACTAAGAGATGTTTTTCCTCTAGATGCCACATTAGTCGAGTATTAATTATGCGCTCCATCAATTTTCCAACACAACTAAGTAGACAGATAGGTCTGTAGCCATTTGGTTCTGTCTGAACTTTGTCTTTCTTAGGTATTGGAATCAGTATGCCGTCTTTCCATGCTTGTGATACTATTCCTCTTTTTCAGCTGCAGTTTAGGATGGTCAGAAGCTTCTTTTTTGCCTTTGTTCCTAGGCCTGTTAGCATTTCATTGGTTATCCCATCTTTTCCAGGTGACTTCTTTTTCTTTAGCGCCCTCATTGCCTTTTCCATTTCTTGCATTGTTAACTTTGCCATCATGTGTCCTTCTGGTGCAAGCTTTTTGTTGTCATGACTCCTTTGTTCATCAGTGATGGCATTGTGAAGCTATTGACCAAACACCAAGAACACTCAACATTCTGCAGTGGAATGCAGAAGGAGTTCTCAATAGAAAAGTCCACCTAAAAAACCGCCTTTATGATTATCAAATAGATGTGGCTTGCATCCAAGAAACACATCTCAACAGCAACCACAGATTCTCAATAAGAGGATACCAGGCTTTCCGACTCGATCGAGAAGGACACAAAGGAGGTGTGCTATTACTTACCCGAAACTAAATACCAAGTAGCGAGTTATACGCGAACTTCAACGACCAGTCGGAAATTTTAGGGGTTGACATTAAAATAAAGGACACAAACATGCGTATCTACAATTTGTATGGCCCACCGAGCAAAGACCTGTCACTTACAAGTATGGAAATAAAGAGCTCAAAGTGCATAGTGGTCAGAGATGTCAACAGCCACTCGGAAAGATGGGGATATCCGGTTACAGACAGTAGAGGAGAGGAAGTGGAGGACTGGGCGATAGACACAAACCTTCACCTTATCAACATGCCAGATGATAAACCCAGTTTCTACTCTAGAAGATGGCACACCACTTTCACTCCAGACCTAGCTTTTGCCACAGGGGACATCCTTCACAAAATTGACCGACAGGTACTTGGCCAGCTAGCAGGCAGCGACCACAGACAAAAAAAGCTAGTGGTTAATATGGAGTATGTTCCCCATGAAGTGAAACAATTGCCCCGATGCAATTACAAAAGAGCTGACTGGGACAGTTTTGCAGTGCTGACTGACAGCCTTTGCGAGACCATCAACACACGAAACAACAGCATGAAAAATATGGTTAAAAACTTTAATATATACCAATACTTCAAGCAGCTATTCAGATTATTCGGAGAGGGGCAAGAAAGAACTATAAACCATACTGGAATGAAGAACAGCAAAAACTTGAAGATGAAGTAACAGAAGCCAGAGACACGGCAGAAACCGAACAAACAACTGAGGCAAACACCATGCTCAAAGCAACCACTGCAAAGTACAGAAGAAATTTAAACCATACAACAAGATACTGCTGGAAGCAAACAACAGAAAATCTCAACCTAGATAAAGAAGGGAACAAACTGTGGAAACTAGTTAGAGCTTTGAACAACAAAGAACCTTACAAACATCACATCACAATCAAACAAGGTGAAAATATGCTCTCGGGAAAAAAAGCTGCAAATGCACTCATGGAACACTACGCTGGTGCAAACCACATTGGTGTCCCTATAGACAGAAGATTAAGATTCAATATCCGACGTTATTCATTTATCTAGACTCAGACGTAGATCAAAATTAGGAAACGAGAACCCAATCTGTCGTAATTAGATAAAATACCAGGACCGAGCACCCATTCTGTAGCAAATTTTAGATAGGTTAGAAGATAGTTATGGTCCCGTCTGAGCAGAGGATAAAGTGGTAAGTATATGAGAATAAAGGTGTAAGAAATAGATTTCACGTGTGAATAGTTAAAGAGAAGATCTGTCTCTGGACTGAATAGTTTCTCTAGTCCAGCCTGTCTATACGACTATATTTTAGTGTAAGACAATCTTTCAACCCCTTATCTCTAGAAAGATAAGTTTAACTAAACACACCCACACACAATTATGTGACAACAAGACACACAAAACGTGAAAAACTATGGTTAATTGGGTATGGGCCTGACCAACACACAAAGTTACGTTTTGTTTGTTGTTTATTATCATTAAACTTTTTACAACATCAAACATATAGAGAAATTAATAACATCATTGTTTACAGACACACGAAGATAACCGAATAAGTGCCCTCCCCCTTGTTGAGAAAGGATGCCAAAAAGAAGTTGATAACCCAAAGGTCAAAGATTAGCACTAGGTTACAGAATAGACTATGAAGAACAAGTTCCCAACTAAATTACTACTCAGTAAAGTACACAAGTTTAATGAAATAAAAAAGGAAGTTAGTACAATGATTGTAACAAAAGGAAAATATTCCCCATCTCTCTCTCTCTCTCTCTCTCTCTCTCTCTCTCTCTCTCTCTCACTCACTCTCATACGTGGCCACAAACAATCTCGCTTACCCACTCGTGGTGTTGGTATCCCTTGAAAAATTACAATAGTTCCTGAACCTATACTGTCAGGTGGGTTGCCCAAATATGGCCCCAGTCCAGCCTATATATCGAATAATAATTACAAGGTGGACTCCACATTTTGTGGGTTAATTTTCCCTGGATGAAACAAGTGTCACCGCGAATAGTTACTAAAGCAAGACGTGCTCTGGAAGTTCACAGTTGTAAAAGGAGAAAAGTAATTCCCGTATTGCTAAGCATCTGGTTGCTAAGACAAATGTTACACTTTGTAAAAATGATGATGATGGTATTGTAAAATCAGCGAGAATAATCGCTCATTTCAGTAAGATTTTAGTCATAAAATGATAATATATAAAACCAGCCCTATTGTGTCTGACGGTGATGCTCTCACACGCCAGCAACGCCGCCTTTTGTGCAGTGCTAAAGCTTATAGAACGATTCCACGGTAAAAATCTAACACGCGTTTTACTTTCGGTTTCGAAAACGTACTACCAACATTTTACCAGATCTGCTGCATACACTTTGCAGCCAAGACTTATAATTAACGATTTTGAGGAAGTGTGCCGCAAAATAACTATCTGAATTAACGTATTCTGTCAACTTTAACGCTGGTAATAAGTAGTAATCCTTACATTTTTTGGTAGTGTTACACGATACAATACAAATATTTAACGCCAATTCTTAACCCGCCATGCAGAACCCCGCTTCGCCTGACACATTCTGCCATGCATATATACACGTTGCGACAAAGCCAAGAGAGGCAAAACACGCAGACAATTTTATTGCCTCCTAGCGGTAATGTTTCTGACGTCACAAAAACAAGTTAGTTATTTGAAAAATACATGCTGGCGAGATAGCGAGAGGGGAAGATGGCCGTCTTGTGTAAAATATTTATTTGACGATGACCGGTGACAAAATTGAAAATCTAAAACCATAATGAAACTGAACATAAAAAATATATGGTAGTATAGCTTAGAATTCACTAAGCAAGAATGTGTTTTAAATAATATGATAGTCCCAGTATTACCCAAATTGTTGAGAAAATACTAAATGTCTACGAACGCACGACCAGACAGACTGTTGTTCCTGCTTTGTTTTTTTTAACGTTAGTGGGGACACCGGCTTAGAAGAGAGGCATTGAGGAAATTCAAATTAGCTTGGGTAACAAGAGTATAGAAGGAGAGGGGAGCGGTAGGAAAATTGTTACCAAAAACTAACATCGTTTTGCATTGGCATAACTAAAGCAGACTGGCCAATCGACTACCAGACGCAGAGTATGTTTGGAATTATTTTTGTTTTTCAAAAACTGCATTTGAATTCTGGTAGTCGCAAGCTTTCGATTGGCCAGTGCTACTAAATATTAGCAAAAAGCTTTCACTATTCATTGCCAGTTGAACTGTATTTTTGATTCAGATACGCTGAGAACAGCTGTGATAAATTTAAAAGTAAATTAAATAACTATATGAGTATTTCACAGTCTGGACGGAGCAGAGGAAACTGAGGCCATTTCTTTGCAAAGTCAGCGTCATTTGTTTATATTTCTTGATTTGTGAGGTTTCGTTTCCTGTTGCCAGCTGGTGACAGGAAACCTGAGGAGGGACGATTACGCCAAGAAGTCTCCTACACTTTACATGTGCTGTCAAGAGATAACAGCAGGAGCTTGGGTGTGTGACGTGATATCGATATTTCTGCAACTACACAATATCTTATCTTTCAACGAGAAACCCCAGGTGATATGTTAAGGACCTGGGTACATCTGACAGTTTCGGTTTTAATAAACCTTGGTAATTCAAGTCATACTCAGGACTTTTGTGGGGTATGATGACATTACAGCCCCTCATACACAGTGACTCTCTCTCTCTCTCTTAGAAGAATAAATTTAAGCTGTGAACATTCAAATAGGAAATACATATAATAACATTGTAGTTATTTGGGCAGATTGTCCACACAATTTTAGTTAATCTTTTATGTAAACTATCTTGTCCTCATTTTCAAAGACCTGTCCAAACGATATGACTGGACAGGCAAAATAAATTGTACAAAAAAATTAATTTAAAGAAAAACTTAACCACAGGTTTTATTCACTTCCTCATAGTAACTTAAAGTGTTTTTGTGTTGTGTACCATCATTTCATTTCTCCCCTAGACATTAGGTACATCATACACCAGACACTAGAGCCAACATAGTGACCGTGTGAGATCTAGGGAGGTAGCGTTAGGTTCCCTGCACATAATTCATCATCATCATTTATAGAGTCAGGGGCCTACATGTGCTTGACCTCACACGGTAAATACATACATGGATTTCATTCTTTTAGGATACCATCATAACCTCCCCAGCAAAATCTAACTTTGCTACAGATGGTAAATCCTATCGGCTGGCTCTATGGTAAGCGCCGATTTTGAAACAGCGTAGTTTTCGGGATCACTCAGTTGCTACGGCTGTCAATCGTCAGGAATATATGTTCTTTCGTATGCCCAGTGGGCTGGAAAAATTGAATAAATAATTCTGGGTAATGTACAGTCCAGTTACGATTTAATCTTAATGTTTATTGGTCTCTTGGGCCCAACCGGTTCACGAAGGAACTTGGGGACTTTTAGCCACGAAGAAGACACCATTAATCCTTCACTGAATGAAGAAAGAGGACTGAACTAGCCCAAAAATCGAAGACCAAAAATAATAATAATATTACTGGTAAGACCGCTGGCCGCTGGTTTTGATCAGGTGCTATATTAGGAAGAAAAGAACATTTATAAAAAAAACTGCTACTATCCTATCCACCCGTAAGTTTTCCGCTATGGCATGTCGGGAAAAAAGATATGCGCCCTCCCCCGATATTGCAGGTAATAAAATATAATGCGAATTCTATTCTGTCACTCATCCGTCACGCGTAATAATCTCAGTCAGCTAACCCGTATCTTCTTGTATAAGACAGTGGGGTGATGGAATTTACATTACACTGAACGACTGGGAAGACAAAATCTGCGCGTTATGTTTTTTCTCTAGTTTTAAACGCTAAGGAATTACAGTGAATTAAAATGGTAAACTTAACACATTTTAACACTTAAGCACAATTTCTATTACCACAAATCAGAAAATGAAATCCCCACGAGACAATTTAACACATTTAGCGAAGAATGGTTCTAATCTGGCGTGTTCAGACTATCCAAGTATTTCTGAGCGACTCTAATAACTGAATTTGGGAGAGCGCGGTATATATATATATATATATATATATATATATATATATATATATATATATATATATATATATATATATATATATATATATATATATATATATATATATATATATATATATATATATATATATATATATATATATATATTTTTTTTTTTTTTTTTTTTTTGCGTACGCCCGCTAATACTCGAGGCGAAATCTCAGGTTATTATTTATGTTTAACCTGACATTGATTTTACGTGAGTATCCCTTTATTTCTTGTACAGAGACAGGTGTCCCTCGCCATTCAGGCAAATACTCGCCGATTTCGGAGGTACCCATTGCAGCTGGGTCGGCTCAGGAGCCGCCAGTCCCTGGTCGACGACACTCCTTCAAATGTCCTCGCCAGGTCTCGAGTTAATCCAGTCCAAATCCCGGTCGACGAAAAATCCTCAAATGCCGTCGCCCGGGTTTGATCCTGTATCTCCCGGTCGCCAGAGCGGTGTTGTAACCACTACGCTAGCGCGGCTCCCATATATACATATATACATATATACATACATACATACATACATACATACATACATACATACATACATACATACATACATACATACATACATACATACATACATACATACATACATACATAATGTATGTATGTATGTATGTATGTATGTATGTATGTATGTATGTATGTATGTATGTATGTTTTCCACACAGTCTAAACTCAATTGTGCTCCTCTGTATACTATACCATACGACTATTGTATTTGATGCTATATTTAATATCTCACTCCACTAGCGGTCAAAGTTTTTTTTTTATGGCAAACAGAATTCTGATAAAACCTCCATGTAAAAACAACCATATTGCTCTACTTGAATGGTATTCCTCACACATTTTGTAAATTTCAATAATTCTCATTTTTGGCAGGGTATACCATATCATTATATGCCAATGTCTTTTAGAAAGCTTAAAATTTTTTTATGTATGTGTAAAACGAAGGTTCGATGTAAAAACACCCACATATAACTACTTGAGACGTCTTCAACACTTTATGTAAATTCTAATGATTCTCCTATTTGCCATGTTGTATCTATTATATCATGTCTGTACATATTAATGTATTTTATGGAGAATAAAGATTCTGATATGTATGTATGTATGTATGTATGTATGTATGTATGTATGTATGTATGTATGTATGTATGTATGTATGTATGTATGTATGTATGTATGTATGTATGTATGTATGTATGTATGTATGTATGTATGTATGTATGTATGTATGTATGTATGTATGTAGGTAGGTAGGTAGGTAGGTATGTATGTATGTATGTATGTATGTATGTATGTATGTATGTATGTATGTATGTATGTATGTATGTATGTGAGTGGATTAATGTCGCTAGGGTTGCGGAAATTTGAAGCAAAGGTTTTATGTAAATATGTCAGTATCAGTGCAATTATAGGTTCTTACAGAATATGGAAACTTCGATGTAAAAAACACCCATGTTAAATTGCTGAAATGTTTTCCCCACCGTCTAATCTTTTAGAAAGCTTAAAAATTTTTATGTATGTGTAACACAAAGGTTCGATGTAAAAACACCCACATATAACTACTTGAGACGTCTTCAACACTTTATGTAAATTCTAATGATTCTCCTATATGCCATGTTGTATCTATTATATCATGTCTGTACATATTAATGTATTTTATGGAGAATAAAGATTCTGATATGTATGTATGTATGTATGTATGTATGTATGTATGTATGTATGTATGTATGTATGTATGTATGTATGTATGTATGTATGTATGTATGTATGTATGTATGTATGTATGTATGTACAATTCACACCTTCTGTATAGCATAGAAATCAGGAAACTGCGTTTCCCGGATCAAAGGTTTCTTCGTTTATTTTACTCAGCGATGCTGACCGACATCAGAAGACTTGGCCATGCAACGGGCTTCTCTTAGATTACGTCCCCTTTCGCAGATCAATCATTTACCTCCCCCTGAAACGTACGAACATCAAAGGTGGTCGGGACAATATTATCGCCCCTGTATCTCTTCAAACAGTCCGTTATTTCTGTCTAATGACCGATAATTGGCAAATCAGCTCGCGTGAGAAACTCAGGTAAACAAACGTGAACTGGTCAACTTGATTGACCTCAATGACTGCCGAAGTCCGATGGACGGCGGGAGTATTATTTATTTTTTCTTGTACGTCTCATATTTCATTCCACACGTAATTAGTAATGCAGGATATCTGCACCGGAGATTTCCCAGTGTAGTGATTCAAAACTATCCCCGTAGAGGATCTGTTACACACTAGCGGCAGGTCATGCAGGGACGTGCCGAAGTCCTGACAAGATCGTACTGAAGATTTATGCGGGTATCATATCAAGATACTGGAAAACAACGAAACGAGCGAGACTAGGCTAAGGCTAATCCTCCTCACTAGAGGGTAGGATCGCCAATAAAAATTATACAGTCTTCCCACGACATTGGTCAAAGTCTTTCAACGAATTCTGTTGGAAGTGAGGATAGTGTCATTCGCTTGCATAGCTAGGCGGGGTTGTCGCACGGAAGGTCCAGGGTTCGAATCCTGGGTAAGCCACTCATGTCTGTTGTTTTTCTGTTGTCTAGTGTTCTACTTCTTTATTTCTTACGAGTGCCTGAAAACATACTTTTTTATGTTTGTTTCATATTAAACAAACGTGATTCGCTCCCCTGTTAAGACTGGCAGGTTGCGAAAAGTTGGTAAACAACTTTGTTGTTATGTTCCCAGAAAAAGGGAGTGGATTCAAAGGTGAGTCATACAAACAGAAAATTGCGTGGTTTGGCTTAGCCAATGGTAGACACTAAATGGGAAAGCAAAGGCTGTCAGATTACTGTATCAATATTTCCATTCTACGTCACAATTGCCAACCCTAGATAAAGCAGCTTTGCTGTACATTGAGAACCCTAAATAAAGCAGATTTGCTGTACATTGCCAACCCTAGATAAAGCAGATTTGCTGTACATTACCAACCCTAGATAAAGCATAACGCAAGGGCAACAACTGCTTGTAATTTATAGTCACTTTTCTCGGTAAGCATTTGTCTTCTCGCGTTGGTATCGAATGCAGTTAACTTTTGAGCTGTGGTCATTTTTGCGCTGGACTGCGCATGACTTGTCTTGTTGTTTGTCGATCGGTTTCCGCCCACCACTAGTGGGAGTGAGCGATTTGGAATGGCGAAAGAGATGCCTCGTTGAAGAGGGGATCTCCGCTATTTTTGTTCTGTCAGGGATGTATAGTCCTCTTAATGGATATTTCGTTTATTCGAGATAATACCTCTAGTGTTTCCCACATGTCGGGAGGCGTGATATTTCTGTGTATTTCATGAAAGCAAGGTAAATTGACTCTTTCATTAACTCTATCGATTTTGGGTCGTGAGCGATTTCGATTCATAGCCTGTCTCCGAAAGTCGTCGTCACGAGATGTTTTTTCCCAGCTCACATGTCGCTGCATTGTACTGCATCGGTTGATGCATGTACCAAGGACCATTACTTGCTACTTTGTTAAATGAACTAGGTTTAGAAAACCTTTATTATCTAGAGGATATTCTTGAGGACATTATTTATACTTCGGCAGACGTGTCTGTCTTGCTGAAGTCAAACTAAGGAGAGTGAACTGATCTCATACATCTGGTTATCTCCTGGCTGTTATAGAAAAGGATGGAGTTGTTCACCTGACTACATTTACAGCACTTTGAAATATAACATGCATCTGACTCATCATTGTAATGCTGTCTACCGTTTATTGCTGTATTGAATGTTGCTGTGATAATGACTGTTTGATGTGCCTACACATTTGCGTAACCATTTTGTCACTGTGGCGTCCACAATAAATAATGAAGAAAAACGTCAACGGCTGTTTCAAGACTCATTGACTTTATACGTCGTGAGTTTACTGACGTCCTATGTGGATTGCCCTGTTATTGTTGCATGAACATTGTTTTGACTGAACACATCTACACACTACACAAAACCAGACATGCGGATGCCATCCATCATCATATGGCATCACGCATCATTTGGTGGCCATAAGCTGGTTTGATTCTGGTACTAGCAAACACGGGGTCCCTTACCCACTTCATTTTCAACAAGAATTCATCAGCATCCTTCAAGAAATTAACATTCTTCAATACAGTCAACATCTTCAAAATTTTCAAAGTACTCGGCGTTGCCCGGTAAAAGTCAAAATTTCAACTTTTTGACGGAAACAAGAATTTGACAGTACCCGGCGTTGTTACATGTTGCCGGATAACTCGGACTGCTGTTATCTTTTACGCAAGTCAAGCAAGTTGCTGCTGTCAAGGTTCCAGTGCTGTCGTTTTTTGAGAAGGTCAAGTGCCGGTTGAAACGGGTTGTTTTCTGAAGAAGGCCAAGTACCGATTTCCATCAACTTACTTTTGGATTAGAAGGTCAAGTGCCGAAACAACTCAACACACAGTATTTCAGAAGCTCTTGTACCATCGTGTTAGCAGTGGAAGCAGTTCAGATGTGCCATCATCGTTGGAGCTTCGCTCTTTAGGACGTTGATTGACATCCGTTTTTCTGCTGTTCTACGATTGGAAGCCTTTAAGTTAAGTGGCCTGTTTGTATGTAAACTGTGCCCTTATACTTCTGCTGAGTCTTCTGTGTATCATCTCATTCTATATGTTATATGTCTATATGTTATTTGTATATTTATATGTTTATATTTCAGCGGGTTCTCGGTTGGGTGGTGTCTCCGTTAGATTATGCCACGTCATAGAGGTCGTCTATTGTGAGCGTTTTCTGTAAGGTTTGCAAATTTCCGATACTGGAATTTGCTAAGCGACTTCTGTTGCTATTTATGTTAGTTGTGATGACATGTTTTAATATTGTTGTCGTTATTATTTCGCATTCTTTAGTTTTGTTTGATTTGTTTGTATTTGTTAGCCTCATCTTGACTATATTTTAGTTTCATACAACATTTTTGTTTATACACTGTGGTGTCATGTATTTTGTTTAATTCTATCGCAGATATCGTCACATTTTTTGTGATATTTCATTAATTTCTGCTTTATTTTTAGTTGATTTCTGCGAACGTTTTTGTATTGTTGCTGATCTTTGTTATTGTTTACATTGTTATTGTTTACATTGTTTGTATTGTTTACATTTTCAATGTTTACATTCTGCATGTGTTTACATAGTCATTGTTTACAGTTATAGTAATTAGTTAATGGGCTATGCTAATGCACTGTTACTACTATACTGATGATAAATGAATGATGAATAGTGTCGTGCACTATTGAATGAGAAGTGCACTTATGATCAAGATTTGAGTGCTGATATTTCATATACAAGTTCTTTGATTGGAGACTTGTTTCCCACAGAGACTGGGATAATATAATGTGATGTGAATATACAAGTGCTTAATTAAGACTTGTTACACTTAGGTTTGAAATAAATTAGTTAATTATTTCAGGTTTTGGACTCATATGTTAGACAACATGTCTACATTTGAGCACTTTATTGAGCAGGGTAAATTGCTTGGGAAGACTGGTGATAAGTTAGAAGAATTTGCAACTGCTCGATATGATAAAGCAATGGAAGCTGAACAAAAGAAACTGCATATGGAAGCTGAACAAAAGAAACTGCAGATGCAGGTGGATGAAAAGAGATTCCAAATGGAAATGGAAAAACAAAAAAGGGAATCAGAAGCTGAGGAAAGAAAGCTACAGCTAGAGGCTGAAAATAAAAGACTTGAAAAAGAAGCTGAAAATAAAAGACTTGAAAAAGAAGCTGAAAATGAAAGACTTCAAATGCAGGCTCAAGCTGAAGAAAGGAAGTTACAAAGAGAGTCTGATGAGAGGAAAGCAAAAATGGAACATGAAGAAAAACTCTTAGCTTTAGAGTTGGAGAAATTGAAATTGACGAGCATGAGTAATGGTAATGATTCAAACAAGGGTTCATCTTCTGGGAAGGCTAATAATGATACTTTTAAGATTAAGTTACCAACATTTAGTCCTTCCAGTGATGACATAATGTTCTATCTGGACAGATTTGAACAAGCATGTACAGCTCATAACATAGACAAAGCAAAATATGTTTATCAGTTATCAGGGATACTGACAGGTAAAGCTCTAAGTATATTAAATATGGTGGATGAACCTGACAAGAGCAATTATGAGGTTGTCAGGGCCGCTTTGTTAAAGAAATATCAGCTTAACGAAGACGGCTATCGTCTACAATTTAAAAACATGTTACCTGAAAATGGAGTTGAATTCTCCGAGTTTATTGCAAGAATACGCATTACTTTCTCACGATGGGTTGAACTATCTAAGACGGAAAAAACTTATGAAGGACTTATGGACTTAATACTTAGAGACAAAGTCATGTCGTCTGTCAATGAGTCTTTCCTTGCTTTCCTTCATGAACGTAAACCTAAAACAATAAAAGAAATGGAAGATTTCTGTTGCCAATACGTAACTGCGCACCCACACATAACCATGGGTAACTCTAAGGTGAAAGAAGGTTTACCAGTTGCTTCGGCAGCTCCGTATGGTCAAAACTTTGCTCGTAGATCCCAACAAAATTTTGATAGAAAGGGCAGCGGTAATTTCTGTCAAAATCATGGAAACCAATTTCATGGTGATTCTTCTTCGAAGAATTGGAGACAACCTGATAGTACTCGTTACTATCACCCTAATAATTATAGGCATTTCAAAAGAGGATATGGTAATAGAGGTTATTCCTGCCGAAGACCTCAAAACCAAACAAATAGATGTTCGCATCAATGTGAACATGATAGTAATCGTGGAAACTGGAATTCGAACCAGGATAACAATTACAATAGAGACAATAATAACTGCAGAGATAATAATAACTCTGATAACTTCAGAGGTAATAATAGTCGGGGTAGATCTCAACACAAAAAAAAGAGATATCAGCAGGCTAATGCTGTACAACAGGAAACTGAGGGAGCCTGTAATCATGTTGTTGATAGTAAAAACTTTGACGCTGTCACTAGTTCTGCTTTTGACTTTGAAAGAGCAAACAAATGCCCCCAATGCAGTACTTTATTCGAACCAGGTACCATAACTACTTTGAGTTGTGGTCACCCACTTCCCGCTCTTCCTGCTGCTGTTGCGCATGACGGGAGGGGTTCTTTAATTCTACATAAGGGTCTTGTTAATGATACTCCGGTCTCACTACTTTTCGATTCCGGATGCACCACTATTGGTGTTAGACAATCGCTTGTAGATCCATCTTGTGCTACAGGAAGGGTTATTAAATGTGTCACATTTGGCGGCACTCTAGAAAAATATCCTACTGCTGTAATTCGCATTGCCACTCCTTTCTTTACTGGAGATGTGCATGCTTGTCTCTTACCTAATCCTATTGCGGACCTTATTATTGGTCGTATTCACGGAGTTAGGGAGTGTACCCCACAGCAGATTGCTGCTTGGGAAGATAATAACATGCAAGCTACAAATGCAGTAGTTACAAGAGCACAAGCTCTACAAACACCCGAAACTTCACTGAATAGTGATAATGAGTTGATAGCCAAGATAGTCACTTAGTAATCACTCGTGACTCTTTCATAAAATTGCAAGAAGAAGATCCTTCTTCAAAAAAATTCTTCGTTCTTGCGAAGAAAGGTGATCCGAATCAGGATACAAATAGAAAATCTTGGATTGCAATGAGAAACGGCGTACTTGTACGTATGGTACAAGATTCGACTACGTCGGCACATTCGCAAATTCTTGTTCCCAAGAGCATGAGAGTCCAAATATTACAACATGCTCATGACTCGCAATGTGCTGGACATATGGGTTTTGCCCGTACGAAGTCGAGAGTCCTTGCGGCTTTCTTTTGGCCTTTTGTCAATAAGGACATTCGTATTTACTGCCGATCATGCAAGGTATGTCAGGAGGTCAAATCTAGAGGACCACGACATGCTGCGCCTATCCAGGCTGCTGACATTCCTATTCGGCCGTTTCAGAAAATGGCCATAGATATTATTGGCCCTTTTAAGGTCAAGTCGGCCAGAGGACATCAGTTTATCCTTACATGTGTCGATATGTGCACACGTTGGCCAGAGGCTATTCCTCTTAAGAGCATATCTACTACAGATATCGCAGATGCCCTTTGGTTGATATTTTCTCGCTTGGGGTTCCCCAGAGAAATATTGTCAGACCATGGCACTCAACTCATATCTGACACTATGTCACAGGTAATGTCTACCTTACATATTGAACGATCTCTCAGTAGTATCTACCATCCTATGTCTAATGGGTTAGTTGAGCGTCTGAATAGAACGCTCAAGATTTTGCTTGGTAAGATAACTGAAGATCATCCTCAAGATTGGGACAGGGTTTTACCCGCGGCTCTCTTTGCCTATAGAGAAGTCCCTAATGAACACACAGGATTTTCTCCCTTCGAACTTGTCTTTGGCGCGCGTCCACGCGGCCCTATGTCTTTATTACACGATCTCATCACTGCCGATGATATTAGCGATGAAACTCAATCCTCATATGAGTATGTCATTGCTCTTAGACAAAAGATCATTGAGGCATGTAAGCTAGCAACTGCTTCATCAGAAATTGCTAAAGAGAAGGCAAGGCAGTTTGCTAACAAGAATAGATGTCTACGACAACTTTGTCCAGGTGACAAAGCATTCGTCCTACTCCCCAGTAGGGAAAATAGACTTCTTATTGCATGGAAAGGTCCGTATGCAATAGTCTCTCGGATTTCCGATGTTGACTATGTGGTCGATATTGATGGAAAGCATAAAACTTTCCACATAAACATGCTTTCGGAATTTCACGAACGTCCGGACTATTTGCTGCCTATTTTCCAGGCAACGGATGATGCTCCTGCACCTCACGGTCATTATTCATCCCTGTCTGTCATTCAGGATGAGGAAGCTACCTTCTCTGATGTCAACCTTCCCCTTCCAGTGGTTCCATTACATTCTACGGAATCTTGGAAAAACGTTTCTGTTTCTCCTAATCTTTCTGGTGACGAACATCGACAAGTCTCGTCGATGTTACAAACATTTCAGGATGTTCTCACTGACATTCCTGGACACACAGATGTCATAGAACATGACATAATTCTTACCGACAATAATCCAATTAGGGTTAGGCCGTATCCTATTCCTATACACTTTCAGTCGCAAGTGGAAAAGGAATTGGATGAAATGATTCAATTAAATATAATTGAACCATCGACTTCACCATATTCTTCTTCCATGGTTATTGTCCGGAAGAAGGATAAGAACATACGAATTTGCGTTGATTATCGCAAATTGAATCAGGTCACAAAGTTCGACGCTGAACCGATGCCTTTGTTAGAAGATCTACTGATTAGACTTTCTAATTCTAGATTCTTCACTAAACTTGACTTGTCTAAAGGTTATTGGCAAGTGCCTTTAGCAGAGCATGCCAAACCTCTTACTGCTTTTTCTACACCTAGGGGTCTATTTCAATGGAATGTTATGCCTTTTGGTCTCATGAACGCCCCTGCCACTTTCGTTCGCATGATGCGTCGAATTCTGTCACATCGTTCGGATGTCATCGCATACTTAGATGACATCTGTCTCTTCAGTGATACCTGGGAAGATCACTATTTAGGGTTATATGACTTACTGTCCACTCTACGTGAGAATAATTTGACAGCAAAACCTTCTAAAGCTTTTGTTGGTTTTGGTGAAATCTCTTTCCTGGGTCATCGTGTTGGTCATGGTCTCTTGAAGACAGAAGACCACAATACTTCCAAAATACTGAACATCTCTGTTCCTAAAACGAAGAAACAAGTTAGGAGTCTCTTAGGTTTAATTCAATTTTATGGGAGATTTATTCCAAATTTATCTTCGATCATGGCACCTCTCTCAACATTGTTGAAGAAAGGTTCGCCTAATCTGGTCCGTTGGTCTGAAGAATGCCAATCTTCACTAGACCAAATCAAGAATATATTTTCTTCTCCTCCCATCTTAAGATTACCTACTCTTGATAGGACTTTTGTTCTTCGGAGTGATGCTTCATCCACTGGGATTGGAGCAGCACTGATGCAAGAATATGCAAATACTCTGCATCCTGTTATGTACATTTCTAGAAAACTAAATGCGGCAGAGAGGAACTACTCGGTTTTAGACCGTGAGTTGTTAGCGATGGTTTGGTCAATTCTAAAGCTACAAAGATTCCTCCTGGGCGCACATTTCATTCTAGAGACTGATCAGAAAGCTCTTACAGCTATTCAGACTAAGAATTTGAAGAGTTCGAGATCCACTCGATATGCTATAGCTCTTCAACCTTTTCACTTCACGGTACGAGCTATCCGTGGTGCGGATAATGTGATGGCTGACATTTTGTCTAGATGCCCACATGACTCCAACTAATACTTCTGTCCTATATTTCTATATATTACAGAGTCATAACACACCTATATTTCTACAATAGATTAGCACATCTGTACTTACTTTATATGTACACACTATCGTGCTTTGTTGTCATCTTCTTCTGTTCGTTTTTTAAAATGATAGAGGAGGACTGAGTAGTTAATATAAGGGCCGTTAGTTTACTAAACAGCCACAATTATTAATAATGTATTGTACCTTATGAAGCATATTAGTTATTAATTAGCATTATATTGCTTGTACTTTCTCAGAATGTCATTGTTGAGCTGAGGACTTACCTTACGAGTTCTAGATTGTGTACTTACCCTCGGAATACCAGAGCATATGTCCTGGATCGTCATGTAGTTTAACTTTACTATGTACTTATGTCATTACATGTCAAAGAATGTACTATTTAAATTTTCCTATCAGATTTGTACATCCATTTTTAAAGACAATATTAGAGTATGCTGTTTAATGATGATTATAGTAACTTGCATACGTATATTGTGTTTACATGCTAACGTGATGTGTGTTGGTGACACCTCCCCGATGTGAATATTTTTTGAGACATATTTATTTTTCTGTTGAGGTATATCCTCACCAGACACTCTATAATTAGCCTATTGTTTGGCAATTTAATTAATTATCAGCGCATAATTCGTGCGTTTTGAGCCGCTTATCGCTTGCTCTTTGATATTGAAAAAAAAAAATATGTTCCACATTTTTTTTTTATCGGGAGGAGGTGGTGATATGTTGCGTGATAAATTCTCGCAACATCGTTTTATTTCAATATCTGTTTTATAACGCAAGGGCAACAACTGCTTGTAATTTATAGTCACTTTTCTCGGTAAGCATTTGTCTTCTCGCGTTGGTATCGAATGCAGTTAACTTTTGAGCTGTGGTCATTTTTGCGCTGGACTGCGCATGACTTGTCTTGTTGTTTGTCGATCGGTTTCCGCCCACCACTAGTGGGAGTGAGCGATTTGGAATGGCGAAAGAGATGCCTCGTTGAAGAGGGGATCTCCGCTATTTTTGTTCTGTCAGGGATGTGTAGTCCTCTTATGGATATTTCGTTTATTCGAGATAATACCTCTAGTGTTTTCCCACATGTCGGGAGGCGTGATATTTCTGTGTATTTCATGAAAGCAAGGTAAATTGACTTTTTCATTAACTCTATCGATTTTTGGTCGTGAGCGATTTCGATTCATAGCCTGTCTCCGAAAGTCGTCGTCACGAGATGTTTTTTCCCAGCTCACATGTCGCTGCATTGTACTGCATCGGTTGATGCATGTACCAAGGACCATTACTTGCTACTTTGTTAAATGAACTAGGTTTAGAAAACCTTTATTATCTAGAGGATATTCTTGAGGACATTATTTATACTTCGGCAGACGTGTCTGTCTTGCTGAAGTCAAACTAAGGAGAGTGAACTGATCTCATACATCTGGTTATCTCCTGGCTGTTATAGAAAAGGATGGAGTTGTTCACCTGACTACATTTACAGCACTTTCAAGACTCATTGACTTTATACGTCGTGAGTTTACTGACGTCCTATGTGGATTGCCCTGTTATTGTTGCATGAACATTGTTTTGACTGAACACATCTACACACTACACAAAACCAGACATGCGGATGCCATCCATCATCATATGGCATCACGCATCAACGCACAGCCAATTTTGCACCCAAAAAATGTATTATTGGCTCCGGTCATTCCCATGACACTCACACAATTATGGTAAATAGGACCGGTGGACGACTCAGACTGTTTAAAGACGCAATCACTAATAATACTTTCCTATCAGCAAGTATAAACCAAATACAGGCCGAAGTACTTGTGTCCAGTAATGATGTGGTGGAATTTTCACATGTTAATAAATGCAACATATAGAATTTAAAAATGTACAACCCACCTGTAAAAGTGTAAACTTATATTTGTACGGA
Source organism: Oreohelix idahoensis (assembly GCA_024509875.1). NCBI lineage: Eukaryota > Metazoa > Mollusca > Gastropoda > Stylommatophora > Oreohelicidae > Oreohelix > Oreohelix idahoensis. Next base: position 1,056,755 of record JAMPIV010005230.1, on the reverse strand, counting down.
ATGCCCAGATGTAACGTACTGTTTTGATGTGTTATGAATGTTAGTACGTTGAGCGTGTCGTGTTGTCCTGGACAGTACCAAGAAGTAGCGAGGAATTAGGTCACTAGCGTGAGGTGCCGCCAGGGTATAGTAGACACATACATAATGTCAGTATTCCTGCAGATTCAGACGTGAAGTACTTGTATGACAATGTGGTTGATTGTGTAAGTGTGTAGATAACAGTGCTGATAACACGAAGGCCGTATAGGCTCTTGGACGTCTTCACATTAACTCACACAACCACAAGTAGAAGTCAGTGAAGTAGGGAATGCTGCTGACGTTTACAATATTTATTCATGGCCTTCGATAATACGATGATGGTGGACGAAAACAGTCAATAGTATAAGATCGTGTACATAATATGTGTAGTTACAAAGGTCAGCTTCAGGCATCACAGATTCCAGACATGTAACAATGTCTTTACCAACGTTTACTGTTTATGCAATAGCTCTAATCCCTGACTGAGCCCCTCAGGTAAGCCCTAGCAAATATCTTGCTTAGTACGGGCGATATCAATTATTTAGACAAAGTCAATGCTATTGTCCTACAATTAGCAGAAGACTTCAGACTGGCCTCACATGCCAGATACTCCATTCTGGTGAAGCATATTGCCAATATGATGACAACGAAATCAGGCCGCAGGTCGCGGGCCTCGATAATCAGGTCACTCTCAGTTTACACAATCTTCTGAGATTAAATATATATTTTCTGCCAAACCATATTCCGCCTGCATTGCGGATCCATAAAGATGATTCTTAGGCTTATGTATGTAACAGTCAACTTAGACCTAGTCTTTTCAATATGAAGCCATACTGGAGTGCAGTATAATAACTCCTTGTGAGCTCCGCTCACTATGTCGCCATTAGCGCTAAATGTACCTGTAAGATCTAAACGAGACGAAAAGATCGAATAATGTTTCAGTTACCTTCTTAAAGAATCCTTACACTCTAAGGTAATACACACAGCCAATACTGGCATAAAGAAACACTCAGGGACGGAAAAATTACAAAACAGTCATTCCCAGAATTTCCAATCCCTATCTAAAACTTGGCAGAGAGAAATCTACGGATCGGTACATCCGTTCTAAGCCATAGGTACCCTCTCTCTGAATCAGTCTACCGGCTTTTGCCGCCAAGACCCGCGCATGCCCAAAGAGCATGGACCAGATCGAGGCAAACTCAGACCAGGCGTTTCCGCCCAAACGGGTGATAAAGATACCCCGAATATGATCCTATAAATAGACTTAAGACATGTCAACTATAAGACATTGCCTGAGACAGGACAACATAAGACAGGAGAAAATAATCACCAGTCAAATCTGTCACAGAAAGATAATAACCATTTATCTCTCTTTGACCACATTAAACCAAACATACAGTAGGTTGGCATTTTTTTCACCGTCCAAAATGACGGCAACATTACCACACCTCCCGGGGAAAAAATGGCACATTTTTTTGAAATACATCTATGAGCCAGGTGCATTAAGCTCATAACGCATGAGTAATGCGCCGATGAAAGGATCACCAAAACAATAACATCATAATGTCAGATCCAATCGACGCACAGTAGAGCGTCTGGTGAGAAGAAAAAATCTTACTAGATAGGAGAAACTATTTTCTCGAAGTAAATATATCCGGGGAGGTGTTACAAACCAACTCAAAAGTGCAGGTAATGTTACAACAAAAATTCATATCAATGTGTATAAATGTGAATAACAATTTCCATAACGAGATTACACCAACATCGAAATCTCACGACGTATAATGCGTATATAACCATAAATTCAAATGGTCAATCATTAACAAAATTTTTTTAAATTCTTTGTTTACAAACATATGATTATACATGTGTATAGAACTAATATCTGATGACGTCATAAGACCAAGACGATGCTCTATTCCGGCGATGTCTTGTAAGCAAAAACCTCAAGGAACATCAGGACGTCTATAGAAGTCATCGTAGTTATACACCGTTCCAACATAGTGAAATGAAAAGGTTAAAGAGCAATAGCATATCGAGTGGATCTCGAACTCTTCAAATCCTTATTCTGCATAGCTGTGAGAGCTTTTTTGTCGGTTTCCACTACAAAATGCGCGCCGAGAAGGAATCTTTGGAGTTTAAGAATTGCCCAGACCATGGCCAGCAATTCACGGTCTAGAACAAAATAATTCCTTTCTGCCGCATTCAGTTTTCTCGAGACATAAATTACAGGATGCAGAGTCTCAGAATACTCTTGCATCAGTGCTGCCCCAATCCCTATTGCTGAGGCGTCACTACGAAGGACAAACGTCCTTTCGGCTGTAGGTAGTCTTAAAATAGGAGAAGACGAAAATAATGACTTAATCTGATCCAATGAAGATTGGCATTCTTGGGACCAACGCACCATATTAGGAGACCCTTTCTTCAATTGGGTTGAGAGTGGTGCCGTAATAGAGGAAAGATTCGAAATGAATCTTCCATAGAACTGTATTAGGCCCAAGAGACTACGGATCTTTTTTTTAGTCTTAGGAATAGTGATGTTCAGTATCTTAGAAGTGTTGTGGTCTTCTGTTTTCAAGAGACCATGACCAACACGATGACCAAGAAAAGAAATCTCACTAAACCCAACATAACCTTTAGAGGGTTTAGCTGTCAAATTATGCTCACGTAGAATAGACAACAGTTCATCTAATCCCAGATAGTGATCTTCCCAAGAATCGCTAAAAAGACAGATATCGTCCAAGTATGCAATCACATCAGACCGATATGCCAGTATTCGACGCATCATGCGTACGAATGTAGCTGGGGCATTCATAAGGCCAAAAGGCATAAAGTTCCATTGGAACAAACCCCTAGGTGTGGAGAAAGCAGTAAAAGGTTCGGCTCGTTCGGTTAATGGAACTTGCCAGTATCCTTTAGACAAGTCCAGCTTTGTAAAGGAACGAGAATTGGAAAGTCTAGTAAGTAACTCATCCAACAGAGGCATAGGTTCTGCATCGAACTTCGTTACTTGATTTAGTTTACGGTATTCGACGCAAATGCGTATGTTATTGTCTTTCTTTCGGACAATAACCATAGACGACGAGTATGCCGAACTGGATGGTTCAATTATTCCTAACTTTATCATTTCATCCAACTCTTTCTCGACTTGAGTTTGGAAGTGGATAGGAATAGGATAAGGTCTGATCCTGATAGGAGTATGGTCAGTCAATACAATGTCATGTTCAATGACTGTAGTGTGTCCAGGAATGTCCGTGAGAACATCCTGAAACGCTTGTAACATGGAAGAGATTTGTGACTGTTTCCTAGTTGATAACTTAGGTGAAATTGCAACATCCTTCCACGATTCCGTAGAATGAAGTGGAATCATCGGAAGAAGCAGATTAACATCAGAGAAAGTAGATTCCTCATCCTGTATGACAGACAGCGATGAGTAATGGCCACAAGCGACTGTAGCGTCGTCCGTCGCTTGAAAGATAAGTTGTAAGTACTCTGGACGTTCATAAAATTCTGTAAGCATATTTATGTGAAAAGTTTTATGCTTTCCGTCAATATCGACGACATAGTCGACATCATAAATTTTAGATACAATCTCAAAAGGACCTTTCCAACCAATAAGAAGTCTATTTTCCCTGGAAGGAAGTAATACAAATGCTTTGTCTCCAGAACAAAGTTGACGTAGGCATCTATTTTTATTTGCAAACTGTCTTGTCTTTGCCTTAGCAAATTCAGATGCGGAAGTTGCTAATTTGCAAGCTTCAATGATTTTCTGCCAGAGGGCAATGACATACTCATAAGAAGATTGTGTGTCATCACTAATATCATCGGTAGCTATTAGATCGTGAAGCAAGGACATTGGGCCGCGTGGACGCGCGCCAAAGACGAGCTCGAAAGGAGAAAACCCGGTATGTTCATTAGGAACCTCTCTATAAGCAAAGAGGGCAGCGGGTAAGACTCTGTCCCAATCCTGAGGATGATCCTCAGTTATTTTCCCAAGTAAATTTTTGAGAGTTCTATTGAGACGTTCGACTAGTCCATTAGACATAGGATGATAAATACTACTCAGTGATCTCTTGATATTAAGAGTAGACATCACTTGCGACATCGTCTCAGATATCAGTTGGGTGCCATGGTCTGACAAAATTTCCCTTGGGAATCCCAACCGCGAAAATATCAGCCAAAGAGCGTCTGCAATATCGGCAATCGAAATGCTCTTCAGAGGTATGGCCTCTGGCCATCGAGTACACATGTCAACACATGTAAGAATAAATTGATGTCCTCTGGCTGATTTTATTTTGAAAGGACCAATGATATCTATCGCCATTTTCTGAAATGGACGGATAGGAATGTCCGCAGCCTGGATAGGTGCTGCATGACGAGGACCTTTCGATTTTATTTCTTGACAAACTCTACACGAGCGACAATAAAGACGTATGTCTCTGTTGACGAATGGCCAAAAGAAAGCCGCAAGAACTCTCGACTTCGTACGTGAAAATCCCATATGACCAGTACATTGGGAGTCGTGAGCATGTTGCAGGATTCTAACTCTCATGTCTTTCGGAACAAGAATTTGTGAATGTATAGACATGTCAGAGTGTTGTACCATACGCACTAGTACGCCATTCTTCATAGTGATCCAAGATTTGTGATCTGTGTTCCTATTTGGGTCACCTTTTTTTGCCAGAACGAAGAATTTTTTTAACGAAATGTCGTTCTGTTGACTTTTGATAAAAGAGTCCCGTGAAATCACATCATGATCATCTTGATCACGTACCTCAACACCTTCGGTCAATGTAGTCTGAGGCATATTCTGAGCCTGAGCTCTCGTGATAACTGCATTAGCAGCTTCTAAGTTATGTTCTTCCCAAGCAATAATCTTCTGCGGGGTACACTCTTTAATGCCGTGTATACGCCCGATGATAAGATCCGCAATAGGATTCGGAAGCAGACACGCTTGGACCTCTCCCGTAAAGAAGGGAGTAGCTATACGAATGATAGCGGTGGAGTAATCCAGAATCAAAGAGTACTGAGACTGGATCATTATTCATTAAACCCCTATGTGGAATAAGAGATCCTCTCCCGTCACGAGCCGCTGCGGCAGGAAGAGCGGGCAGAGGATGACCGCAACTCAAGGTGGATATAGTAGTAGGTTCAAATAAAGTGGTGCACTGAGGGCATTGAGATGCTCTCCCAAAATCAAAGGCAGAACAAGAACTAGCACTAGCGCTAGGTTTACTATTGTTTTGTTCATTACTAACTCCCTGTGACTCTTGTTCAGCACAGTTGGTATTATGACATGATCTGTTATTATTATGCTGCCATGTACCTCTATTACTATTTCCTTTGGAATTATGGTAATTACCCCTATTGCTATTATTATTTTGGTTTGAACCGCAGTTTTCACAATTGTGATTGTGATTTACACCTTGATGAAAATATCTATCAGACTGATACTGCGGTCTTCCTAAAGAATTATGGCGAGGATAGTTTTTATTGTGGCTACCCCTTTTAAAGTTACCAAATTTGTTGGAACCATAATTATGAGGGCTATCAGATTGCCTCCAATTCCTAGAAGACGAGCCTCTTTGGCATGAATCACTTTGATCCTGACCAAAGTTACGCTTACTTTTCTTATCGAAGTTGCGCTGAGTACCTTTAACTTTACCTCCGAAATTAGAATTGTATGGAGTCGCAGAAGCCACGGGTAAACCTTCTTTAATCTTACTATTGCTAATCGTTTGTTGTGGATGAGCAGTGACATATTGGCAACAATATTGTTCCATTTCTTTTATGTCCTTAGGTTTACGTTCGCGTATAAAGGCAAGAAAAGACTCATTAACAGACGACATTACTTTGTCTCTAAGCAACATGTCCATAAGTGCCTCATAAGTATGTTCAGTCTTAGACAACTCTATCCATCTAGTGAAAGTAAGGCGTATCTTTCCTATAAAGTCTGAGAACTCTACACCAGATTCTGGTAACATAGTCTTAAAACGAAGACGGTAATCATCTTCTTTAAGCTGATATCTTTTCAATAAGGCTGCTCTGACAACTTCATAGTTAGTCCTATCATGTTCTTCTATTGCCATTATAATATTTAATGGTTCACCTGTAAGTGAATTCAACAGTTGTCTAACATATTGTGCCTTATCTACTTTATATGTTACACAATTAAGTTCTAGTCTATCTAGATAGAACGTTATGTCATCTTTCGTAGGATTAAAATGAGGAAGTTTGAACTTATAATCATGACTTTTTGTGCTCGAAGAAGTCGCTTGAGAACTACTCATATTCGTCACTTTTAGTTCTCTATCTCCAAAGCCATGAGTCTTACTTCATGTTCCATCTTCTGTTTTTCTTTCCTCTCTTCAGCTTCCCTTATTAACTTCTTCTCCTCAAATTCTCTGTCTTGCTGAATCTTTCTCTCTTCAGCTTCTCTTTGATGCTTTTTATCCTCAAATTCTCTGTCTTGCTGAATCTTCCTTTCTTCAGCTTCTCTGTTTAGCTGCGCTTGAATCTTTTTCTCTTCAAATTCTCTGTCTAGCTGCGCTTGAATCCTCTTCTCTTCAAATTCTCTGTCTAGCTGCGCTTGAATCTTTTTCTCTTCAGCCTTTTGTGCTTTGGCATATTGAGCAAGCGCGAAATCCTCTAATTTCTCATCAGTCTTGCCAAGGGCCAACCCTTGCTGTATGAAGAAATCTAATGTAGACATCCTGTCTACAAATGTGCTGTCAATATATCTGAAATAGCAACACCAGTTATCCCAATCTCAGTGGGAGATGAGTCTTTTATAAAGACCAAGTACAATTACCTTATTTATAAAGTCACTATTAATCAACTCAGTATATAATTTGCATCATATGAATAATAGTACATGATCAAGTATACATGAAGACTGTATATATCCACAATATCACGATAACTAAACAAAGACAAGCATCTAAACAAACGAAAACATTCGCAGAGGTCAAAAGAAAATACAGCTTAACTAAATACAATGTTGTGAAAAATCACAATGATAACTGCGAAAAATCACAAAATTACAATGACAACACAGTGTATAAACAAAAGGGTGTAAAGAAATTAACAATAGAAAAGAGAAGGCAGACAAATACAAACCAAAACGAATCAAAACTAAAGTACGGAAAAAAACGAAAACAACACTAACACATCTCGTCACAGCTAAGAAAAAAAAAATAAATAAATAGCAACAAAAGTCGCTTGCAATTTCCACTGTGAGAAGTATGCACAATATCTAAAGAACGCTTACAGTACCCTCGGTTCAGTGGGATATTTACTGTAAGACCCTCCAACCTGAACCCGCTGAAAAAAATGCACACTAACTCAACAAGTAAACAAAGAACAGGTAAACAATAGAATGCATATAATGAATGTGTAACGAGGAAAGCTTATTTGCACATAAAATAAAGGCTAATTTTAACACGTAAAACCAGGCCACTTATCCTTTAAGCGTAATCCTCTACAACCGCAAAGATGCAGTTCATTGCAGTACACTTGTAAACACTAGTAGACGTTCCACCGTTGAAGGTCACCGTAACTTGACAACGGGTGTAGTAGTCTCCCAAAGTGAAGAATGTCGTAGTAAACAACAGGTTGAACTGTTCTATGTTTACTATTTGAGCTTGCACGTAAATTGTGACGTGAACTTTGACACATATGTCCTTTGACGATTGTCACAGTGTTAAATAACTTCGTTAGCAACTGTGGTCTATGTAGCACTATTGTAGCAGCTGTGGTCCATGTAGCAATTCTGTATCATCAATAAATGTATACGTCGATCAGCAGACGTTGACCTATTTCCTACTGTGTGGCTGACATCTAAACGTCAATCTTGTTTTCCGGAAGCCTAAATCCAGAAGTGGGCAGGAAAATCCGTGTCGTTGACAAAAACCCACGAATCTGGTCCACCAGATGTAAAAGTGTAAAATTCTGTTTGTACGGAATGCCCAGATGTAACGTACTGTTTTGATGTGTTATGAATGTTAGTACGTTGAGCGTGTCGTGTTGTCCTGGACAGTACCAAGTAGTAGCGAGGAATTAGGTCACTAGCGTGAGGTGCCGCCAGGGTATAGTAGACACATACATAATGTCAGTATTCCTGCAGATTCAGACGTGAAGTACTTGTATGACAATGTGGTTGATTGTGTAAGTGTGTAGATAACAGTGCTGATAACACGAAGGCCGTATAGGCTCTTGGACGTCTTCACATTAACTCACACAACCACAAGTAGAAGTCAGTGAAGTAGGGAATGCTGCTGACGTTTACAATATTTATTCATGACGTACGATAATACGATGATGATGGACGAAAACAGTCAATAGTATAAGATCGTGTACATAATATGTGTAGTTACAAAGGTCAGCTTCAGGCATCACAGATCCCAGACATGTAACAATGTCTTTACCAACGTTTACTGTTTATGCAATAGCTCTAATCCCTGTCTGAGCCCCTCAGGTAAGCCCTAGCAAATATCTTGCTTAGTACGGGCGATATCAATTATTTAGACAAAGTCAATGCTATTGTCCTACAATTAGCAGAAGACTTCAGACTGGCCTCACATGCCAGATACTCCATTCTGGTGAAGCATATTGCCAATATGATGACAACGAAATCAGGCCGCAGGTCGCGGGCCTCGATAATCAGGTCACTCTCAGTTTACACAATCTTCTGAGATTAAATATATATTTTCTGCCAAACCATATTCCGCCTGCATTGCGGATCCATAAAGATGATTCTTAGGCTTATGTATGTAACAGGTCAACTTAGACCTAGTCTTTTCAATATGAAGCCATACTGGAGTGCAGTATAATAACTCCTTGTGAGCTCCGCTCACTATGTCGCCATTAGCGATAAATGTACCTGTAAGATCTAAACTAGACGAAAAGATCGAATAATGTTTCAGTTACCTTCTTAAAGAATCTTTACGCTCTAAGGTAACACACACAGCCAATACTGGCATAAAGAAACACTCAGGGACAATGACAAAACAGTCATTCCCAGAATTTCCAATCCCTATCGAAAACTTGGCAGAGAGAAATCTACGGATCGGTACATCCGTTCTAAGCCATAGGTACTCTCTCTCTGAATCAGTCTACCGGCTTTTGCCGCCAAGACCCGCGCATGCCCAAAGAGCATGGACCAGATCGAGGCAAACTCAGACCAGGCGTTTCCGCCCAAACGGGTGATAAAGATACCCCGAATATGATCCTATAAATAGACTTAAGACATGTCAACTATAAGACATTGCCTGAGACAGGACAATATAAGACAGGAGAAGATAATCACCAGTCAAATCTGTCACAGAAACATAATAACCATTTATCTGTCTTTGACCACATTAAACCAAACATACATTAGGTTGGCATTTTTTCACCGTCCAAAATGACGGCAACACCACCCTAAGATCTGTTTGGTAATACTGACTCTTGGCTCAGAGAAATACTCAAGGCAATTTCTTAAGGATGCCTCCCACACGCGATCTGGGGTATTACGTTACACTAGGCTTCCACTCTGACTTTGTTTTCAGATTCCTAGGAATCCGACTTTCCGTGGTAATGTAGGTAATATTTTCCAGGGATATGTCGACAAGATGCTCAAACAAAGTGTTATCCGATAAATGGATTCTTATCCTATTCCTTACTCTGGCTAGTTGGCTATCTTCTGGACGAGGTTGTTGATGTTTGCGTTTGCTCTTAGCCATATCTCTCTCTATCGTACAATTCTGGCCGATAGTTTTGAGCGGTAAGTACGTTGAATCGTAGTTTACAGCTATGCTGCGATATCTTCGCCTTTCGGCCGGACACATCCGATTTCAGCAAGCAATTTTTATGGGTTTGCTTCCCTGCCACCTCACGCCTATATGTATGCTATACCTCATGTCCATACAATAGTTCAGTGAGGTAGCTGCACCTGTGAACGTCATCGAAGCTGAGACGTAACTGTGCCTCAGATCTGGGAGGCCCCGTTTCCGGGAACACCACACACAGCCAACTGAGGCAAGGGTCGCCGTCGAGAGATCTTGACGAGGTAATTTCACAGTGCTCTAAACCTTCGAAAGTGTCAGATTATATTGTAACTTTCGTTCCACGGACGTTGTTGTTACTATCTGACCAGGCTCCAATCAGAAGTGTTGTTTATAACATCTAGAATTGCCCAGCCAATTGTATTCTATCATGTTTGTTATGATGGGGTTTATCCCAACAATTTCCTGATGGGAAAATTCTGCGTGATTTTTTAAAAGTCGCTTTCCATATAAGGAATTGTTATTTCTGTCGATTATCGATCCTGCTTACACTCACGACTTCCTACATTATCGCAAATAATGCTTTCCCGGAAACTTATTACAACATTCCGTTTTTCAGGTGAGTATCTGTAATAGGTCACCACCTGGATAATTTACTGCCCTGTATCTGTGCAAACAAACATTCACCGTGTGACCATCTGGGTTGTGTTCTCTCCACAAGAGAAATTAGGAAATTACCATAGCCATATCAGCGATCACCAAGCTCGCGGGGCGATCTTCGTGTTAATCCAGCGCGCCAGTGTCTGGTACACGAGAATTTTACCATCATGACTGTCGGTCAATATTACATCACCTGTCTACTCTCTCAGCAGGGATGATCAGGTAAACAGACATGACGAATTATTACAGGAAGAAGTGTAAAAAAGTGACTGGGCACGTATTTCCTTGCTCCTAAAATGAGAAACAAGTAGATAATGAATGAGAGAGAGAGAGAGAGAGAGAGAGAGAGAGAGAGAGAGAGAGAGAGAGAGAGAGAAAATACGAAAAGGGGAGCGACCAATAACTTCACAAATATGACTGCTGCTACTGTAGTACACTGGTTCACGAAGTATCTACCGTGATGTCTTTGCAGAACCACGCCATCAACATTACTCCCAGTACTGAATCAATGGATGATAATTGTCAGCTTTATAACATGTGTCCATTAAGTGTCAGGATATTCTCATCAGTTTGCAGTGAAAATGGACAGAGAGTACACGACACTACTGCTTTATACAGTGGCTTGATTGTTACCACGTGGGCATGTCATGTTGTTGTTCTTTGTTAAATTATGACGTATAATAAATTTCAAATGCTCTTTGTTGATCTCCTCTCAGTCTAACATCTTGTTTAGACGACTGAAGGAGTTAAAAGACTAAAGGATTATAAACCTGTCTGGTATACTTTGCCATATAAACAAATTAAACTAAAGGTCTGAGATGTGTAAATACTACAAGTTTTTATAAAACAGAATTCCTGATTTCATTTTCAACGTTTGTATTTAATGTCAGATCATGTTGTAATATACTAAAATTTTTCCTGTATACCTTTCAAATACGAAACGACCGTTAGATAGCTCAGTGCGCAGAAGCTGATATAGAAAACCTTTTTTTCTTTTTCCAAAGAATTAATTAGACATGTTTGCTAATGCCACCCAGAAGTAATTTGAACAACTGGGTCTGCAATTCGTTTGTTATATTATGACCAATCACACATTACACGGTGCACGAGCAGTCAGATTTGTTGGAAATTATTTCAGACTGAGGATCTAAAATACTCGTTCTCACATGTGATTTTATCGAAATATGACCTCAGTTATTTAGCTAGTATGAAGAAATTACAAAAAGACCATGCCGTTTCCTACCGTGTGCTTGTAAAAATCTGAATGTCTTTTTTTTTTTTTGAATCTCGGTCAAAACACAATACTCGTGCATATAGGAAGATGAACCAGGACCCAGAAACAGTTTCTATACGCGACTGAAACAAACAATATTCACTCATACCTGACATGTTGTTGAAGAAAGCTTATCCATCACATTGGTAGTCACATATGTCTTTGGTTTGATACGCGAATGGACTTATCCACTACACATTTTCACATGTACAACATTTCGAAAACGTTTTGTTTGCAACTTTAAATAATTGCAGTTTATATAAAGAAATATTTATTTCTGCTTTAACTATTGCAAACAGTCCTCCTGCCAATCATTTCGACTTCGATTTTAAAGAAGGGAAACTGTATTCGCTAAATGAGTTTCAGGTCGTACTTGAACAAAAACGTTCGGAAAGAAATGTTTTAACTGATTACATTACACCTAGCGACCAGCTAAGCTCCGGGATTCGATTATTTTTCTACTAAAAGTACCATTTTGAAACAGATATCTATAAAAGAGGAAGGAAATTCCATTTTTGAGCTGCCAAAAAAAAAAGGTAGAATAAATTCATTCTCAGCGTAGGCTGAAAAACCAACAAGAAGGTGACACTTGGGAGTCATGACCACAAGGGCCCGGCCCTTTAGTGTCAAGGATGTAAACGGACCAAAACACTTGTCTGATGGGAGGAATACTCCTGATGATGAGATGACCTCTTTTGTAAAGCTCTGCAAATATCTTCTATCATCGGTTCTAAATGTAATGTCAATCAGATTTGTAATATTTATGAAGGTATTCTACAAGTGACTATAAAATCGCAAAACACTATCACCAGTTGTCACATAACTGGTCGTTCCCCTGTTCGTATTTTCTCGCTCTCTGTCACTATCTATTTATTTCTGAGTTTTAACGCACTTAAATCTGTGCCTCGCCACTCCTTAATCATCTGTTGACCCTTTTCACGCTTCGAATCGTGTTATTTCAATGCTAACTGACCCCCTCCCCCCCCTCCCTACCCGACAGACTAATTTTATCGCCGAGCGAGTGAACCCAGACAGGCAAGATACGGTGGCCGTAAAATGATTGTTGACTTTTTACGTAACTTATTTCCTCCCACCCAGACGTAGAGATTAAACATACGTGGTGTTGATCGCTTATCGCGACAATGCTGCGTCAGACAACAAAGGAAGACCAAACTGTTGTCTGTGAAAACTTTTGTGGTCAGCGAATGTCAGCGATTGTCCTTCCGGTGAACGAATGCAAGTACGGATGATAATTGCATAAGCTCTTCCGTCCAGTCGATTCTGTAATAACAGAGAAACCCGTCTGGGGAGACAAATTAGCCAGGACACTATCTTGCAAGTCTGATTTGAAAGGTTACCTAAGAGTAAACGGATGGAGGTCATGTGGTAAAATTTTAAAATTATATTTTAAAACACAAGGGGAAAGTAATGACTAAACGCCCCGACCCACTTCATTCTCGCTCCTGGATTAGATCAAATGAGAGCAAAAAATATACATTCGTTCTGATTGGAAGTTTTGTCAGAAACGCCATGCGGAGGCTTGGAGTGAAAAGTGAAATATAACCTAGCAACTTCGGAGGCTAAAACACGCTGCATTGCAACGTCAAAGTAGCAACTCCAGGAGCCAGAGAGAATAAGACAGGATTCCAAATTACAAGACCGAACAAAGTATTTGGGCATCTTCGAGACTCAAGAAGAAAACCCGATTTTGTAAATACAAAGACTGGAGACTTAGGAATCAGAGCACCCGTCATAAGAGGGATTCTAAAATTACCCCAGACCAAGTGTTCGAGGCATCTAAGCAAGTTTCCGTGTCTATTCTAAAACTGTGCCCGGAGATTCTATTTCCCAACTATTGGGGTAAGTTGTAACCTATATTTTACTATTTGAATTTGACGTGTTTGTACTTGCTGTAGTTGTACAAATTCATACGAGGCTGGCAACCTCAGCATATAAAAAGAGTATATTAATAAACCACCACAGCAAGCGCCGGCGATTGCTTCGTGCTAGTCCTCATAGGGAACCAAAAGCAGAGGTAACCCCAGACTCCGAATGGAATAGGGAGTGAGTGATGATTACATCAGCATATGCGTAGTTTATATTATCATTTTGTGAGTTATATGTAAACTTAACCATGTTCATTCAGGCACAAGCCATTGCACTCACCACTGTCCTGTCACATTTTTATTTAATTAAATTAACTTAAAAATTAATGGTGATTTCTCGTAATATTTCCTGTTATGATGCATACGCAGGGAGGATAAAATTTCTGAGAGACAAAAACTGGTGGATATACCGCGGGAAAGGTGCCTGATTAATATAATAAAAACAAAGACTCAGCAAAGGCGTTTGTTCCTTTTATTTCTTCTAAAGTTTATGGTACAGGTCTGCAAGGCCATTTGTGGCACAAAGCTACAAGACCATTTGTGGTACGATTCAGCGCTACGAATCTGTGATTCAGACGCTTGTTTTTGACACTAGACGGCTACGTTCGACGGGCCTGTGGAGATATTAGCACTGACATCAGGAGAGGTTACCCCCTGCACCATTCCTCGGCACGTGCCCTCGTCCCAGGAAACAGATTGACGAAACAGGATCAGCCGCATTCAGATGTCTGGCAAGTCGTACTTGTAGAAGGCCAGCATTCTATGACCTTTCTAAAAGTTGGTATTTGTAAAAAAAATCAATTTCCACCTAAACCTCAATGAGGACAAAATTGTTTCTACATCACCTCTATCATGCAAATTCATTGTACTTCTGTTAAAATAATTGATCATTAAATTTGTTACATGTTATTTTACAAAGCCCTAGTTGATTCGGTTATTACACGTGTGAATCAGTATCTTTAAAATTGTTATTGTTAATCAGAATCGACCTCACTGCACTCGGGGCAAACCAATAGGGGCTCAGTCTTCTTCAGGAAATGTCGAAGAGTATGAATGCTAATTGTACCTGTACATACGACGGATGCATCCTCTCTCACGTCCATTTCTGCTAGTCCCACGTTTGATGGCAAGCTCCAACAGTCTCAGCCTTGTTGATTCATCCATCGCAGTGTCATCATCCAGCAGGCGATAATTAATAGCCTTTAGTATCTCTCACTTATCCATGTCCAGTGTCCCCACTATGGGTGCTCTCGAGGTAAGTCTTTCAGTTCTCTCATTGCCACGTACCTATGCATGACCAGGACAGTAGTTCCAGACCAGTTCTTAAAGACTTGAGGATTCTTTTGATGTTTTCCATTCCTGCCGCAGCCATACGTTCTGAACTTTCCGAAGCATCGTTTGAGAGTCTGACAATATAACTGCCCTGGTTGATGGAGTTTCAGACAGCCACCTCTGTGCTGCAGTAACTGCCTCTACCTCCATTCTCATGCTGGTGGTTAATGTCATGTAGGCTCCACTCTGTTCAGCGACAACCCTGCCCTTTATTCTTGCAGAGAAGCCCCATCCTGATTTCTCGCCACGCACTGCAGATCGTTCAGTGTACACAATGACGTCACCATCCCCAAGCATGATCACTTATCCACTGTCCTAAGATCTGCACCCTCTGCTAAGGCTAATGATGACCTGCTGGTAGTTTAGCCAGTTCACCATGACTTACTCCACTCTTCTCCTTTGGATACATTTTCAACCCTCGTCACCTGACCAATCATAGCGTGTGCCTGTGCCATCCATGACATCCCTGTAACGAAATGTCTGTCCCTGTCCTTCTGTGTGATCTCTCACACCTCCAGCCCTACTGCAGTATCATTTATTCTTTTTCATTTTTCTCTCCGATCGCTTTTATTTGGCATTTCATTTTTCCCTTCATACATTTTACGCTTTATGCTGGACATAGCATGGGGAATGTCTCTAACACGCCAATCCCTTATGGCAGTATTTGCTACGGGAGTAATTTTTATCTTATTGTGTCGCATTCACGCTTCACGAAGACGTGTTAAGTTACGCCAGGTCATTAGACGGTCAGCGACAATATTTTATCGCATAATCTGCCTGACCATCTTTTCAAGCGACGGTGCTTGTTTATCCAAGCTTGTGTTGGGCAGGAGTGCTGAATAGAGCCAGATTTGTTTGTCTTGCGAAACACTGGTGACTAGTGAACATCCCTGAGTCATTACGCCAGAAAAACACGGTCACAATATTATGATGGACAGAGGTGTGTTTGGAAGTTTGTACACGATGGCATCGGACATCATATTACCATATATGGGAGACGTGACCTTTGCAACATTTTTCCATGTCGGAAATATTTTGAAAGTACCACACCCGACCTGTTTGAATATGATTGGAGCGTTTATTTAACTCCATAACAAACGTACGCTTGGGAAGATAGGAATATAGTCTGATCATTTCGCAGTTTTATTTCCCTATGAATTTATCGCTCGCCAAGACAACATCAGACCTCGCCAGAGAAAAGACTAGATTCATAATTCCTTTTATCGGACTGGACCATTTATCAGAGTATTCCAAAAGGACATTAAAAAAACAGACCAGGAAATCTCTAGCATCGTAACAAGGAAAACCAGGACTAAGGAAAACTGAAGAAACACACGGAGTCAGAGAGGGAATCTATTGCAAAATTAAAGCCCCCCCCCCCCCCCCCCAGACGCGTGTAAAAGACCGACTCGTCTCTTTTATTCATCTGGGCAACAAGTCTGTAGCCAAGATTGGCTTATTGGTGGTACCAGCAGAAAGTATTTTCTCTGGAACCAAGTGAAGGTAGAAAAGGATTGACGTTCTGCGAGACGCCATCATAAGAGGGTCTTATAGACAGACGCAGGACCAGCTTGGCCGTTACTCCTTGAATTATGGGAACGTGCGGCGCCTGAACTTTGTCCAGAGACGAGTGACAGCAGTGTACAGAAAACTTACCCATCAGGAGGAGGTTAAGAATCATCATTGGCAGCTAAGTTAACTTATATGCTGCCACTTTAACTTCTTATAAAAAACCATCACCCGAGTGATGAAAACTTTATTTTGTAACTAACTATTATTCCTTTCTTTTAAACTGTTAAACTTAAGGTGATTATTAAATTTTGTTATTTGTAATTATACCAGTTTAACTTCGATTCTACCATTTTAAATGTATTACACGTTTGTCTGTCAAAGTTGCTAAACACACACTCTAAACACAGCTATATTATAATAATAATCCCACTGATTAACTCAGCGGTGGGGGCTTAACGAGCTAGAATAAACCATTGTTTAAATTCTTCATAAGAGGTGTCGGCAGATTACAGAATTAACGTGCTCAGCGACAGCCAGCATTGTTTTCGCTTATCTGAATATCTTGTGAAGACTCCCATGTGATTGAAGCTTTACTACTCTTCTATCTACATTTCTGCCAAGAGTAATCTTGTGTAAAGATAGACTCCATTGAAGCCTATAATAGATACTCTTGAGTTTTTGCCACTGTTGGACCACTATTGCAAAGCAGGGGAGGCAATACCGTCACAATCCCCCTCTTGATTCTTGCTCCTTTGATGTCAGCTACGTTCTCATGTACGTGGTGTCTTGTGGGTGATTACCCGCATATATGCTTTTACCTGGGCCATCGCATATGTGCATCTAATCGACAGCAATCCGAGCATGTATCTCAATGTGACAAAGGGGGTATTACGAGTACAGCCCAAAACTAGTTGCATCCCTTAATTTTGAATGAGTTCCATTCATTCACGTTGTGATACTGACAGCGTGAGTATTCCTAGCTCGTACTCGATTACCGAAATCACGAGCTGATGATACAGGAGGAACAATAGTCTCTGTTTCAAGCGTGCAGCAGCCATTGTTTTTAAAGCTGCCAGTTCTCGCGTGGACTTCTGTACGATCAGTTCGACATGATACTTAAACGATAGCCCACGATCACACGTTACTCCCAGATACTTCAGCCTGTCTTGCCTTTCAATGTTCTGCCCATTGAAAGTGATGTCAGGAAGATCTGCTTTCACTATGGAGTTGTTCAAAGAGCACCACATCGCACAGGCCTTGTTGGGATTGACTTTTGATCCGCTTTCCTCACACCATTTATAAGCCGCCTGTAGTGTTTCTTGTATGCCTTGTATGCCTGTCTGTCTGAGCCAGTTCTGTACATGAGTATGTCATCTGCGAAAGTTAATGTTCGTCCCAGACCTGTTGGTTGAAAGGTTGCTACTTTTGCTGTGTAGATGTTAAACAGCACTGGTGATAGTGGAGAGCCCTGGGGTAGTCCCGGGCAAATGCGCATTGGTTCTGACGTCCAAGTTCCCAAGCGAAATGCATCTGATCTCTCCATTAAGGCAGCTGCTATCCACCTTGTTATCCACATGCAATTATACAGTCTATTAGAGTTGCAAAGTCCACACTGTTATAAGCATCCTCTAGGTCAATTGCGACAGCCACTGTGTCTCTCTTACGCTGGAATCCCTCGTACACATCGTACGCAAACGTTCCAGCATTACCCCATGTTGTTTTCATAGGCCTATAGCTACCCAGGGTATCAGGAAGGATGTGTGCATTTTTGAGGTGGTTCCTTACTTGTTTTGCAATTATCTTTTCAAGTAATTTACCATAGACATTATGTAGTGTGATAATTCGATAGCTGCTGAGCAGTGTGGGGTCTTTGCCAGGTTTAGGAAGTGGCCGAAGGTAACTGTGTAGCCAGTCTTCCAGCACCTCAGCATTCTGTATGCTGGTAGTGAAATCGCTCACCATATTTTTAATGGCTGTGTCGTTGAGTTGTTGAATATGATGGTAATGTACACCATCAGTACCCGGAGCAGTGTTTATGCTCGTTTTCAATGTGTACACCACGTCCTCTCCAGAAATGAGATCGAAGTATATCTGGCCACTTAGGGCATTTTTCAGAACACTGTCCTTTATTTTCAGGCGAGCACTTTGGTCACCTCTGTCCGTTTGCTCTCCCCTTCGTTTCGTCCGTCTTCAGGCCAAGTCCTGTAGAGCTTTTGATATTAGGGATGGGTTGGCTTGCACTTTTCCTGCATTTTTATTCATTCTTCGATGTAAATACCAGAATTTCTGTAGGGTTTTTTTCCGTGACCACATGTGTCACAAAGTCCTCCTACACTTTATCCTTGGCCTCCCTTGCCAAGCTCTTGAATCTGTTAACGGCGCTTTGCTTTTTCTCTTTCATCTCTTCAATCTCTCCCTCATTCATGATTCTTCTGTTTCGTACTTTACGCCATTCCTTTGTTGCTCTTTCCTTTTCTATCGATGCTTCCTCCACTGTCTTATTCCACCAGGGAGGTTAAGTGAAATGAGTTCTCGCTGTCTTTTGTTTGGCATTTGGACGCAATGTGTGTAAAGGGTTGTTACAGTCGAGTTGGCCAGTAGGATACTTGAAGGCTATTTAGGTTTCCTGTATCCTACCCTTTGCAATGAGTATGACGCAAGGTAGGTGTTAAGTCATATTTGTTTAGTAGGAGTTAAGTGTTAGGGATTATTATGTACGGGGCTGATTTTTGGTTAGTAAGCACGTTTAAAGTAATGAGTAAATTTGTTATTTGGGTACTTTGTGTACGATAATTTTGGAACATAGCTCAACTAAGTCTGTGTTAGTTTTTTAAGAAAATAAAGAGACTTTTCGAATGTTCTTAGTAGTAGTTTGGGGAGAGATAAGGAGGAGCTGAGCTCAGATGTTATGCAGGGAGTTCGCGCACGAGCGACTTCCCTGAGCTGGACTGAGAGACTATAATCTCGGGCAGTGTGTATCTGGCAGGGCTTCGAGACTGTGGTTTTGTCTCGCTATTTTGACCAGAATATCTTATTGAATAGCATATATATATATATATATATATATATATATATATATATATATATATATATATATATATATATATATATATATATATATATATATATATATATATATATATATATATATATATATATATAATTGCAGGGAATGTTTTTCCTGGAGATATGATTCAAATGCCATGGATTACGTTGGCTCATATTATATAATAAGAATTGCGATGTATGCAATCTTTTTTCCCTTTGATGGATGTTTTGTTCCTATGGAAATGAACTGTATTGTGAGTTGCGGTGTGTGCAACCAATCTCCGGATATTTGAGAGATTTTTGTAATGAACTGTATTGTGAGTTGCGGTGTACGCAACCAATCTCTGGATTTTGTAAGATGCTGTGATTTACTGTGTTCTGCAACCTATTTGCAATGGATTTTATACCTGTAGTAACCTGTGACAATGTTGCTGTTCCTTCGTGTACTTTGCGATGTTACTGTGTCGTAAATAAACTGTGTAAAGTTGAACTAGTTGGTCTATTTCATGACCTTACGTTACTGTTGTGTGGGTGAGAGGAAAGCAGAATACTACACACCTGAAGAACCCATGACACCTGCGTATTGTTAGATTGTACAACTGTCGGCCACCTGTAAGCCCGACCATACTTACTTTGTCCTTGTCAGTGACCTGACATACACACCCACCACCACAAACATTCAAAAAGTAGCAGAAGTGATGGCCTGTGTGGCCTGCTGATGTTGTTAACGCAAACAAGCTTGTAACAGTAGGTGATTTCTTTCTTGTGCACCTAATACATCCCAACGTGCCATGGTGGTGGCAGCACTAGAGATGAATGCCAGAGCTATGACACAATTTGTATCCCCAGGTTTAGTTGCCATTCTAGTTGTGTGTCCATCATTCAAGATGGTAAGGTTCATGTTAAGTAATGCCTGGCTCAAAGCTATACTCTGCCTATTTTCCGTGATGGTCCCCCACTCCTTTGGGAGCCGCGGTAGCATAGTGGTTAGTGCACTGGCTTCCTAGCTCAGTGGTCTATGGTTCGATCCCCTGATGAGGTGGGATTTTTTTAGGCCGCAAACGGCTCCTGGGTCGACCCAGCCTCAACTGGGTACCAGAGCAACTCTGGGAAGGTTAAGGCGGCCGGCGTGATGTTGACCACGTCACCCCTAGTGTGCCGATGGTCAAGAAAATATGGACCTAACACCATATTCCCAATATGCCTCAATGGTCGTGTAACGGGATCCTTTACCCTTTACCTTCCCCCACTCCTTGGATCTAGCATTGAAATCGCAAAAAATTAAATACCTTATGTTAGAATCTTCAGAAAATTCCGCCAGAAAATTCAAATTACTCTCTGCTGTAAGATGGTCGACATGAGCACATACATTGTAGATTCGCCACTCTTCACCGCCTATATTCACAGCAATCCCCTGAAATTCCGCATCCTCACTAGTTTGGGAACTAGTATCCAGCCACGTATGAGGGAGCTCATGTTTTACATATATAGCTTACCCTCGTCTACCAGGCCCACATGGATTGGAGTAACATCTGCAGCCTGGGCAATTGAAAACACTATTGGCTTTTAAACTTGTCTCCTAGATCATGAGGATATCGAAATTGTAGATGATTGTTTGTATAATGGCTGCAAATTGATTTGCACTTCGACAATTCCAGAACCCTGTTCGCACATATTTCATTGAGATGCGATCTGCTTTCTTTCTGAACCTTCTCTTTCCTGCCCTTCTTTTTCTCTCGCTCTCTTCTTTTCTCTCCCCTACCTCTCGCTCTGCATTTGTATTTCCTCATTTCATTTGCTGCAGGTATCGACGACAGAGCACGATCTCCTTAGCTCCAGCGATGATTCTGGATAGTTAAAATTTTCATGGTGTATTTGCAATAAATTGTGGAAATATTCGGTCACCTTAGTAGAACCTGCATATCAGTAAACATGCAAGGGATGTCCTTACGGAGTCTATCTGCCTGGTGCTGCCCCGTTCGCCCTCCAGACAACCAATGTTCGCGACTGCTTACCCAGCAGCCATCCAGTCTCTGGGCACATTGGTCAACTTTAAACTTGGGGTCATTCATTCATGACTCAGTTATCATTTGACCCATGATTTGGGAGTAGATTTGATGGATGTCAGAGCATATACCACTCATCGGTGAGTTCTACACACCACATCTTTAGGGATCCACTGACTCCAAGATCCTCTGCCAGTTAAGTTCAAACCCCGAGAGGGGCCGTTATCCGTGGCGCACAACGAGAATGTAAGGCAGAGGTCTTGCACGAAATTCCGTTGAAACCAGCACGGGTAGACTTATGAAACTGCACCTTATTCGCTTTGTGGCTAGCTGGCGCCCCTAGTGATAACCGTGAGGTCATTCTCACCTCTGTCACCGCGCACTTAACGTCCTCTCATGTCTGTGAGTTCATCCCACTACGCCACATCTTTAATATGTATCTATATAGAGCTAATAATAAGAATTTTACTGTTAATTAAGTTGGGGGCTTGAACGAGCTAAAACATACAATATATCCCTTCACAAAAGGCGGCGGGCAGATAAAAGTTACCTTTGCTAAGACACATTCAGCATTGTTCTTGACTTCTGAATATCTTGTGAATACTCCCTCAAGGTAGAAGCATCATCATCCTTCTATTTGCATCTCTGCCAAGAGTAATCTTGTGCGAAGGTAGATACCTTTGAAGACTCATTAGGTACTCTAGGTTTTGGCAACTGTTGAACCATCACTGCAGAACAAAGGGAGGCAACCAATGACACCGGTGCTATTTAACATCTACACAGCAAAAGTAGCCACAATTCAGCCAACCTGGGGCTGAGACGAACATTGACGTTTTGTAGATGACATACTCTTTTACAGCACTGGTTCTGATCGACAGGAAATGGTCAGCAGCATTCACGGGGCACTACATGACATGTTTAAATGATGCGAGGTAACTGGCTCTAAAGTCAATCCCAAAAAAAGCCTGCGTGATATGGTGCTCATTGAATAACTCCATAGTGAAATCAGACCTTGCAGATATTACTTTCAATGGGCAGAAAACTGAAAGGCAAGACAAGGTGAAGTACCTTGGAGTAACATTCGATCACGGGCTATCGTATAAGCACCACGTTGATCCCATCAAACGGAAGTGCAGGAGAGGCCTAGCAGCACTAAACATAATAGCTGCAGCGCACCTGGAACAGAGAGTACTATTTCTCCAGAATCAGCTAGTCATATTGGTAATCGAGTATGAGCTGAGAATACTCATGCCATCAGTAACACAATGCGAACGACAGTAACCCATTCAAAATGAAAGGATACTAAAGTATTGGGCTGCATGCGAGATACCCCCATTGTGACGATGTGACACATGCTTGGATTGCTGTCACTTAGATCAAGATATGCTATGGTCCAGGCAAAAGCTTACGAGAATATATGCGAGTAACCACAGACAAACGGCATCACTTGCCTAGGAACATAGCTGACATCAAAGGAGCAAGATTAAAGAGGGGGATGTCATGGATGGCGCAGTCAGAGATAACTATTAAACAGGTGGCCACAGTTGGAAATATATTCAATGGAGAAGAGTGGAGTAAGTCAGGTGAGAACTGGGTGAACTTCCAGAAAGTTATCCTCAGCCTTGGTAGATGTCGTGAAGTCTGATTCACAACACGTCATTCATACCACAACGGCACGCCATACTTTATAACAGTGTATGCTAGACGGACCAATGGAATGGCACTTTTATTCATGCTGTTTACAAACGTATTGGCCTAACAATGGCCGGCTTCGAATCTGTGTAACCTTATTATCATTGGAGGTAATCTACAGACCTATGAGCGAAATACAGCATATAAGAGGTTAATAATTCACAAATAGGAATGTCCATTTGTAAGTATGTGCAAAGATTTCCACGGGAAGTGGTATATTAATGGAGAAAAAGCGAGAGCGCCATTCGGCCAGAGATACTGCCGTTGCCTTCTGCATCTAATAGCAGACAGTATGACCATTAACAGCTCGACTGTATGTACTTGAGGGTAAGAAAGAATGTATATATATATATATATATATATATATATATATATATATATATATATATATATATATATATATATATATATATATATATATATATATATATATATATATATATATATATATATATAATTAATTGATCAAATTGTGCGTTAGGAAGTGTGTAAAAATGTGTTATAAACCACTGTGTAATTTCTGGAGGCAAAACTAAGCCTGTGTATATTCAAATAAATTGAGAATGGCAGCGGAAAGTGTTTTCATAGTTTTAGAAAAGCATTTAAAGAATTATATCTTGTAGGAATGGAACACACATCAGGAACGAAGGAAAGGATGAAAGGAATTGTATTACTGTGTTGATTAAGATATTACACAGTATTTTCCACCGGACCTAATAATTGTATGGAGGCGAATCATGGACAAATAGCTATAACCAAGGATTTGGAGAAAGATTATATTCACGGTGAACTTGGATTGTGTTATTACTGATCTATTCTGCCCTGTACATCTACCTGCACACTGTCAGAAACTGTCTCTCATCACCTACATCTGTGATAGTGAGATAGAGCTAGATAATACAGTGGTTAATCAATTATATTTCAGGTTACATCCTGTAATAAAAGTACACCATTAAAGAGCCAGCCACAACTGAAGGAACTAGTGGTGCGAGCGCCCTTTAATTCTAGAGGGACAGCCACCCAGTACCTACTGCCGTTTCTATCCATACAGAAGTGTGACAGGCTCCAAAACCAGAACTACAGATAAGTAGCCATACATGGCTACTGTCCAGTGTAAAACAGAATCACCACAAACAAAGACCCTATTGTATAATGATGACAAACCAGTGCATTTAGATAGGCAAATTCCTAGTCAGTGATTGACAATAATTCAGTAACTGCGAAGATCTAGTATTGATCTTAAAATAAAGACAGTCTACAACCAGATTTATATCAGCCAGGAAAGAAGAACTATCCTTATAAATTTAAAAGACTGTATTTAGTTGTGAATATTTTTATAAATGATTTTATTGACTTTATGTTGTAATCACTTTTGAGTTCTGTGAAAAATTTTCACAAAAAAAGAAAACTTGTATAAAATAAATTGTAAATTTTACCACCAGACTTACTTAGATCATTTAAGTTAAGTTACAGTTCTTGTTCGTTAATAGTTTAGTTTAATACCCCTAGCAGAGCCTAACACTATAAACAGAGGAGGATCTTGAGAGGAGCATTTAGGAACCTAGGATAATACCCTATCATCATACCTAGGAACTTATACAGCTTGATCTTACCTTTGATGTCTATACACCCTTACTCTTTTCTAAGAATGGGGTATTTCTTATAAGACCAGTCTCTTATCTGGCACTATCCTGGTATCACCTGATACAACTTTGTGTCCAGGATATCTTTCTTTTAAAACTATACTCCCCTCTCGTGACAGTAGAGAGTGCAGGACTTGTGTCAATCGGAGGGCATAGCTGGAAATTGACCAGCTGATCATGCTGGTGGTGATGATGCCATTGTGTACACTGATGGGTCTGTAATCCGTGGTGAGAAATCTGGATGGGGCTTCTATGCTAGAGTAAATGGCATAATCATCGTCGAACATAGCGGGGCTTACATGATAACAACCTCGAGCATGAGAATGGAGGTAGAGGCAGCTACTGCAGTCTTAAGGTGGCTGTCACAGGAACAATTAGCATTCATACTCTTCGACATTTGCTGAAGGAGACTGAGCACCTATGAGTTTGCCTGGAGTACAATGGTGTCGATTCTAATCAGCAATAACAATAACAAAACAATGGGAAACAAAAGTCTGCTACTAACAGTGTGTGTGTGTGCGCGCGCGTGTGTATGTGTGTATGTGCGTGTGTGTGTATGTGTGTGTGTGTGTAAAAACTTCAAGAAAACGAGTTAACGGACGGTATACGGCATAGCAACAGCAGGTCACGTGTCGGCTAAGGAAACAATCAACATTTTCAATAATCTCTATAGAACGCTCATGGCGTGTTCGTATTCTCGGCCATGTTACACGATCGTTGTGCTGCATGTAGAAGTAACGGTAGTTCCACAGTAGATACTGCCGTAAGGGGTGAACTGTTAAAGACTTTACCCATACTATACTGAAGCACATTAAAAACGCACCACTATTATATATACTGATGCCGAGAAGCTGGAAAAAAAAAAAGTGTGGGAATGGATTTTCCACGTGTTTGTCATGAGGTAGAGAGCGAATGGCTGCTGGTATGGAAAGTGCATGATTCAACCCACGGGTTTGTGTACAGACTACATGAAAACAATGAAAGTTACACGTGCAACACGATTACCAACAGCTATGATCCTGAAAATGTGTACGCGTTGTGGCAGTATACTCGGTATAAAAAGGCCGTTGAGACAAAACACCCAGCACATGTGCTTGAAATGCCACGACTGTCTGAAAACGACCGCCAACGAGCCATTGGTATGTTGGAGACCGGAATGATCTCGCGGGCCATTGCCAGAAGGATGAATTGCCACGACAGCACTATTGTACGTCTCAATGAACGTTACGGAACCACTGGCAGTGCCCGGGATAGACTTCGGAGTGGCCAACCACGAGTTACTACCCCTGCGCAAGATCGTCATATTGTGCTGAGTCACCTAAGGAATCGTTCTCTCCCGGCAAGTCAAACAGCAAGAGCAATAGTGGGTAGACGTGGGCAAGTCTCTCGAATGACAGTCATACGACGACTCAGAGATACAGGCCTTACTGCAAGACGACCTTATGTTGGGCCAAACTTGACTCACAGACATCGTCAGCAGCGCCTGCAATGGGCAGAGCAACATGTCAGATGGACTGGACTGCAGTGGAATGCTGTTCTATTCACAGACGAGAGCAAATTCAACATATCCTTTGCTGATGGACGTATGCGGATTTGGCGACGGTGTGGAGAGCGCTTTGCAGATTGCTGTGTTCGTCAGCACAACCGATTTGGAGGTGGCAGTATTCACATTTGGGGAGGATTCAGTTTTCACCATCGCTTGCCTCTTCACGTCTTCCGTGGAAATGTTAATGCTGTGACATATCGAGATGAGGTTCTGGATGCATTGGTTGCTCTTGCGTTCACAAATTATCCAGACTTGCAGCTTCTCCAGCAGGATAACGCACGTGCGCACACAGCATGCATTACGCAGCAATATCTACAGCAGCAGAACATTGTGACGATTGACTGATATTAGACAAACATAAAGGTATGTTTTCAGGCACTTGATTCCCCGGAATTTCCTTCACAGACTTGTGCGTTCCATGCGGTACCGCTGCCAAGCTTGTTTGCAAGCACACGGTGGACATACCAGATACTGAGGATAGTTTGAATTAATTTTTTTATTGGTTGCATTTTTGGTTTTCTCCCTTGCCTGCACAGAATGCAATGAATTTCATAACAATCAAATGTACAAATTAATGACCAGCATGGATTCATAGGAAAATGAATAAAGATTCCAAATATGTAAACTTGTGAACACTTATATTTACATGTCACACTCTGTTCCTGGATTATGCAGGTGGTGCGTTTCAAATGTGCTTCAGTATAGGTCCAGCATCGATAGCTGGGATGACAAGTTTCCCCTCCTCGCTGCCTTGTCCTTCCCTAATTCAAGAGCAGAGCTAGGTACCCATTTATAGCTAGGTAGACTGGAGCCGACTATTCGAACCCGACACCATTTGCCGGGAGAGGCCAGTGCTGATCAAGATGTAGGTACAATAAATCAAACGCTTAGCACGCAGTTTTAACACATAACTAAAACTTACGCTTATTACGCATTAAAAATATGGAACGAAAAGACTGTTCACAGTTGAGAGCACAATAAAATCGTTTTTGGATGAAATGGACAGTTGTTCTTTGAAAACTGTTGACAACACAGCAAAGAAATAAAAAACTGGTACATCATGTGATGCACCCGGCTTCCGTTTTGCACAGTCGAGTGTGGCCACTAATTCACAGCGGCCATTGCGTGTGTTATATGTGGACATTCTCTAACTCTTTGATCGCGGAGCTGAAAATCGTATTATTCTACCCGGTTACGTCCTTGTGATTGAACGCGCCACTACAGCTCCTTTATAATTTACCTCCCATTACTGCTCCTTTGTAATTTATCGCCTCGTAAAACTACCCCCCCCCCCCCCCACCCCGCAGCCCCTTTTATGGACATGTTAATTTCAGTATTTATTACCTTTTAGTTCCATGTGAAGCATAGGCTGTCATTCAGCAGGTGTTCTCAATGTCAATCACATTGAGCTCCCAAACCTTTTTCTCCTCTTGTTCCAAAGGGCCTAGTCTGTTCCATATTTGTGAACCTGTCACGCCATTTTAATTGTTCTGATCTACGCGGGCACATAATTATGAAGGTCTGTAATTTCTTGGTTGTTAATTTTTATTGTGAGCTGTGGAATTCAGGACAGCGGTTTATTTTCAACATACGGGTTACTTCCACTATTGCCTCTAGTTGGCAGAAAAACAGGAGTGAAGTTGAAAGCTGCGACCAAGGCGGAGTGAGGTAATTATCTGCACATGACAACAGGAGGCTGACACTTGGGAGTCATAACACAAGTGCCCCCCAACCCCGTTTTAGATTGTAAAGAAGATTAAGGGGCCGAAACACTTTATCAACGGGGGGAACCACTTCTGATGATCAGATTGCCTCCTGTGTATCGCTCGGTACAGAGTTTACTACCATCCTTTTGATCTCCATGTTTCATAGCCATACAATAAGATTTTTGAGTATTGATAGTTGAAAAACGTTGGATTTTATTTTCTTCAATTCCTATAGAATTATAATTGCAGTGAAACTAGTTCGCATTATTACTACAATATCACTTTTCGGTCCTACAACTTTGTTTGGTGCTGTTTCCAAGACAAATGTACTTTGGAGGATAGTTTCTCGAAGTGCAGTCTGGTGGTTTTTATTCGCACAATAATTGTGTTTTCGCGGTGGAATTTTGAGACAAAACTGATGTGACTTCTCATCCAGTATTCTCACATTGTCCTAAATATGGTATCGATTGTGTAATACTATAGAAGGGCAAAAATATAGGGACAATCTAGATCTTTAAGCGCCAATCTGTTTTGTCAGAGCCTACTGGATTTCATTTTTGGTGGTTGATTTTGTTGTTTTCAAAACCCAGTCTATAACCAACAGGAAGATGATGAAGACAAGAGACAAGTCTGTAGCTCTCCAGTAGCTACTTGAAAGAGTTGTCAGTTTTCTTTTATGAAGAACTTTGTCTTTCATGCCTTCGTATATTACCCATATTAGGTCAGTAAACGTATGTGGGACTCCGTAGTGCATCATCAATTTTGAAAAATCAATTTTCTCTCTGTCGAAGGCTCAATTACGAGTCGTCAAATCCAATGTAAAGTGGGGAATTCAGTTCCAAGTTCTATTCTGGTATTATAAACAGTGAAGCTACCTGGTCTGGAAACAATCTGTTTTGTGGAAAACCTGCTTGACTCCTGCCGCAAATGTTTGTCTTTATAGCTTAATTTAATCTCTCATGGATGATCCTGTTTAATATTTTTCCTGGCACTGATAGTAACATTTTTCTTCAGTAATGCGTGCATGTTGCAAATCCCTTTATAACTACTTTGATTAGATATCCTGCTGTTATTTATTTTCTCTCACATATTTTACACAATAGTTTGTATAGTACTTCTGTTAAGGGATCTATGTCAGCTTTTCTGACCTATTCTGGAATGTCATTCGGGCTCGCAGCTTTCACATCTATCAGAAGCTTTTGTCGCTTTCTTTATCACTTCCTTATTAAAATGTTCACAGTCATCTTGTAACCTCTACTTCTGCTGGCTAGATGTCTGGGGGAACCCTGTGGAGCTAGCCTGTTTAGAAATTCCTCAAAATGTTTCGTCCATTTGCTTTCTTATGATGTTAAGTAATTTTTGCATTTATGTTCCAGATTAGGCAACTTTATTGCATGTATTTCCATGTTGGCTTCTTTATATTTTTGTACAGGTTCATTTGCTCTGATTACAGTTTCCTCATTCTCTCTTGCCAACTTTCTAGTGAACACGTGCCTGTCTGTTCTGATCCATTTTCGAACCGTTGTTTGCGTCTTTTCGTGTTTCAAGAACCCTTTACATTTAGGTTACCCGGTAACATTGTAATATCTCCACTTCTATTTTAAAAAAAAATAAAATAAAAAAACATTGATGCCATTTTGAAGCCTGGTACAAAATTCTTCTATCACATATTCTTTTGTCCTTAGTTGGAGCTTGGCGCTGAACGATATTTTATCTGTGTTTGCCTTCTGATATTTGTGAATGTTCCAGAGATTCGTGTGGGTCCTACAGATTCCTATTCTATAAGTACCTTCTGTGTCTCATGTGATAGCATTAGTTTCACACATTCACCCTGAAGTGCACTTTTTTCACGATGTCCTCAGGATGTCACTACTTCTGCTATGTTTCTTCTTTTCTCTTTCTGTCCATCTTGTTTCGCTCAGTTCCATGTTTATTTTGTGTTTTTCATTTTGTGTGTGCTATTTTTTCTTGTTTTTATGTGTTCACCATTCCAAGTACTCAAACTGGAGGTTCTGTTGAGTGAAAGGTGGTGGATCAATAGTCCTGACTGCTTTCGGCTTCTTCCGTACTGTGTCATGAGGGATCTCGTTACACGCCCATTGAGACATACTGGGAATATGGTGTTAGGCCCATAATTTCTTGACCATCGGCACGCTAGGGGTGATGTGGTCAGCATCACGCCGGATGCTTTAACCTTCCCAGAGTCGCTCTGGTCACGGCTGTTTGCCAGCGATCTTTTAGTTTTCCCTGACCGCGCTATTTATAGCTATCGTGACAGAGGTCACGTGGTCAATTTCATAACGGGAAAAAAATTTGGCGGTGTTTACTTTTGATAGGGCTTAATTAATGCTTTTAGGCTACTTTATTATTATAAATACCGGCTTTAATTTTGCGTAAAGCTAGACTAGAAATGTTAGAGTAAATTTTAGAACAAGAACAAACATTTTATCACAATTAGAACAGAAAATATAATAGTCTGAAATAGTGTAAAATTTACGTTTTTTTTTTACATTTTGTTATGGTTTGTTTCTAATGCAATTTACACTAAAACGATCACAAATTTCAGAAATCAAAAGTAGAAAACCTGCAGAAAATGGATATCAAAGTTTTGTTTTGGTTTCATGCGACAAACATTAATTATTGAAACATTAAATTGCAAGTCTACATTTATTACCTTAAAATAACACACCCAGTTGTCCCCAAAACATGAGAGCTAACAATTATCTCAATCATACATCACGATGGTCATGTAAAAATGAGTATGGTCATGAGTAAAACGAAATGTTCAATTTAATAGATAAATAGGTGTATTTAATAAATACATATATTAAATGATTTCCACAATCTGTTAATTCTGTCACTCTCACGCAACAACTGCCATAATTTGCTCTAGCCCCAAAATTTCGCTCAATTATCATTCACACTTCCTTTTTTTATAGGATGAATCTGTACATTCACAGATGGAGAAATTTGTAACAAATGAGTTTCCATTATAAATTTTAATTGTGAAGTTATATTTTTAATACCGCTGGCGCGTCTTTCAATTTTGGAAATAGTGGAATGTACAAATTCTCCTCCTTGGTCTCCATGCATGCCCATTCCAAAGCCATGAGTTCTGATCCAGTCTGCGCAATGTTTTTCTAATATGTGCTGTCTTACTGGGGAATAGCTTTCTGAACAAAGACATATAAGTCTCTATTGATGCTGTTATTGATTCTTTACTAATTGGTTTACTGTGTGATATTTTGTTGTGTACTTTCTCAAATGCTTCTTTCAGTGAGTTGAATTGTTCTTGGGCAATAAAAGCTATGTTAGATATATCTTGTTTGTCTGTAATTTTCAGTGTTTGTGTAATGATTGCTCTTGTAAGATCTTTATACACTTTTTGTGTGAGATATCTGTGGCAGTGATTCCCTATGAATGCTCTGCTATGATAAGCCTGTGGTATGATTTTGTGTTTGGCTAGTACCTTGTCCAAGTGTGAGCAAACTGGACCAGACCTAGCACACAGATCTTGAAACTGAAGTTTGGCCAGCGCATCTTGTGCATTTTCAAGTTTAACTTTAAAACTATCTGTCTCCTCCTTATCCTCACAAAGTTCAATGCCTGCCTGAAAAAATTCAATTTTAGCTTCTAATTCTTCTGCCTGTTTCCAGTTCCAACCAAATCTCTTCAAGTTCTTAATAGTACTAATGTTTGCATGTATCTCTTGCGGATTCTCAAATATCTTTGCGTCTATTGTATCTGCTACCTGTTCTAGAAGTCTGTGGTGTTTCAAAACAATGCCTAATAAAATATGAAGGTAAGGAGGAGCTACATTTTCAATTTCAATCTCTAACATTGGTTTGTGTAAACAGTTATGGTAACGTGCCACTTGCCTTTTATTCCCTTTTCGATATTTCATATATCTATTGTAATCTCTTATCAACATTGCCAAACTTCTTGGTTTGCAAGTTGTATGCTCTCTGGATGTCTTTATTTCCTTGTTTTGCTGGAGACACCACAGACATGGGTGTATTCCTTGAGCTCCAGACAAACCAAACATTTTCATCAAAAAGTCATAATCCCCGAATAAGAAAACAACAACGTTTTTACCATCCCACTCTAAATCTTTTAGTGACTCTATCTGAGCTTTCATGCCATTCATAAATATTTCTAAATTAGCATATGTATCTCTGACTCTAGTCATTGATAAAAGGATGGTATTAGATTTAGAATTTGGTTTCTCTAAATTTACTACCTGCATTGTAACTTTGAATGAAAGAAGATATACAAACAGTTACTTAGAATTCTTTGGCAGCCGTCGTGTGCACAGGATTGTCTACCAAAGAACACTAATGGAACAGTCCTTATCTCACATACAATAAAAAAAGACATTCATATTATAAATAGAAGATTAACAAGACTTGAAAGATAGATCAAAGTATTGTGGAAGTAATCTATCTAAAGCTTTACATGTTTTCTGACGCTTATATACTCAGCTAAATATCATTATAGATGAACGAAAATGCAAAAACAGATGGTGCTTTACAAAAAGTTTTTTTTACAACCTTATTTAAGATTTGCGGGTATCAGGAATGCGTTTACAGTGATTTAAATGTTATAAAATCTGGTGACAATGTGCTTGTTCTTGTAATGCCAAACTCACAAAACTGACTACCACACATTCTCAAGATATGAAACCAAAAAAAAAAGTATGTGGAAATAATCTTTAGCTTCCCTTCGAGAAGTCTTTATAATTATAAACTCAAACGAATGGGCCGATTTTTAGATATTAAATTAATAAAAAGATTACTTATTTTATGAATTTCCTCAAATGATGACGCTGTTTTCAAAAGTCTGTAACTCCGTCAAAACTAATTTCAAACAAATAAAAATGCAATCAAAAATAGAACACAGAACAAAGTTATAGTACACAAAAGAATTTT
Source organism: Oreohelix idahoensis (assembly GCA_024509875.1). Classification (NCBI taxonomy): domain Eukaryota; kingdom Metazoa; phylum Mollusca; class Gastropoda; order Stylommatophora; family Oreohelicidae; genus Oreohelix; species Oreohelix idahoensis. The sequence continues at coordinate 1,023,741 of JAMPIV010005230.1, read as the reverse complement.
AGCGCTGTGTTTATCCAGAACGAGTGTGTAATGATTTATATTTTACTGATTTTACACACACATCAGCTGATTTTCCCCGCCAAAACCCTCAGTAGTTTTTTAGGGTGCATATGAAAATTTTATACCCGGGTCAGAATTCCGGTCACCGAAACTAAAAGATCGCTCGGGTATAAGGCACAAACAGCCGTGTGGTACCCAATTCATGAGGTTGGGTCGACCCCGGAACGGTTTACGGTCTAAAAAATCCCAACTTTCATGAACCTTACTGAATTTGTGGCTCTTTCCGACTTGAAGGGTTGAGTTGAACTACAAGAATTATTTGCTTTAGATGACCTGTTCATGTTTATGGCTGAAGTCTCTGTGATTTAATATTTTTTACAGGACGAGGTAGCGCCCCAAAGCTTAAACTTGCTAGATCACCTTCTACGAAATGCGTGGTAGGGTACAGCGGAACGGTTTATTTTATTGTTTTCGCTCCATTTCTGGCCTTGTTTGGAAATACTGTCGTATTAAGTTAATGCCAAAAGGACAACAAAGCCTAAGAACATTAATGCACAGCCATACCTTTTGTAAATAGAAAGATTAAAAAGTATACTTTGACCACTCATAATTTTTGTTTTGTACGCAGATATGGTCAATAAAATTGACTGTCCTAATCTCTAGTTGTGTCTACGTTATTTAGGATCTTCTTTTATGTTTGGTTAATGTTTTATGTTGCTTCCTTCCATAACAATTTGATTTGAAGCATACACGTTTTTGAGAGGTTCTCCGTTTTCGTTCATTGTCACAAATCAATGATTTCTCGCTCTTTCTTCCTCTTGTCTTCCGGATAGTACTTCATCAAAGTTCAGTTTGTTCTTTTCTATTTTTTTTTTTCATTTTTTTTCTATTTGTTCCAAGATGTAATTTTTGTAGTTTTTTTCCTCTCTATCGCAGCAATCTGGAGGTTCTTAGGTGAAAGGAGGTGAATTAGTAGTCCTGAATGCTTTCCGTTCTGTGTCATTGAACTCACTGATTGAGGGCCTCCTTCCGACCTGAAGGGCTGAGTTGTATTACTAGAATTACTTACTTTATGTGACTTTGTGTTTATGGCAGAAGTTTCTGCGACTTAAGTTTTTTTTTTACAGGATGGGGTAACGGCCCCTTTGCCCAACCTACTTACCATTCTTTGCTCTCATTTCGGACCCTGGTAAAATTAGGGCCTTGTTAGGAAAAGTGGAATATAAAGTCAGTCGACAGAGCCAACCAAAATTATCTTCATGAGCATAAAAATATTCATAAAGACCGAGAACAATAAAAAGTTGTATCTATGAACAAATGAAGAGTTTGTCATTTACTTTATCTGCTATTCTCTGGTAGAATAAAAATCTTGTCCCACCATCTCCGTTCTAAATATAAATTCCGATATATTTTTAGCCGATACTGAAAGTTTCTGAATGTAGCCAAGAGGGCGATCCAGCGCGTGAGCCAGGAACCAAGCAGACGTGAGCGGCCTTGTTTGAGAATAATGCCGCAACATGCATAATACTGTCGCGTGGATGTTATTTCCCATGGACCAGTTCTAGAGTGAGCTTAACCTCAAACTGTTTCTGTATGTTAGCTCATAGACAGCAGTAAAACGATTTCTGTATGGTGGTGAATATATGATTCTTTTGTGTATCTAAATCAGTATACAAATAAGAGAACGTCTAGCCGCATAAACTGGACAAAATTATTAGAGAAAAATTCTCAGGATGGAAATGCGTGTTCTTTCCTTTGTGTAGAATTATACAAATGAGGCTACCTCTAATTGCTTGTGACAGCCATACATGTACGAGAATGCTACATATCCTTTGTAGCTTACACGTTTTAATTTATGCCTGTAAGTCTGCTATTGTGGAAGTCTGCACGCCTATTTACAGAGTGGAATTACAGAAATGTTGGTTTTGAAATGTTCCTTTGCGTTATTAGCTTGTTGAAATTTGGGTTTCTTTTAGTCCATGATAGTGTTCGTACGAAATTAGGACATGTGAATATTTAGAAAACTGTACATTCAAAATCTAGAGAATAGGTTGATATATTGAAAAAAACTACATATGCATTATATGAATTTGCGAGTATGTAGGAACATATGCTGTAAAATAATCATACTATAATTTGAAACCGTTTTAAAAAATAATAAATACAATTTTGCATTTATTCCTATTAATTATTTTCGATGAGCGAAAAACATACTGTGACCACACTGCAAAAGAAAAAAAAAGGATAAAGGACAACACACTCTGCATAATTAGAACGATACGACTCGAAAAAATAGAATGTCTTCGAAAAAAAAAAAAAAGAAAAAAAAAAGATATATATATATATATATTAGACTGCTTACAAAAAATTGAAATCGAAAGATACAACTGTTACTGTAACCAGAAACATGAGGAAAGAACGGGAAATGTGGACAGTTGCTGAGTGTATTTGTTTATATACTTGTGTATATATATATATATATATATATATATATATATATATATATATATATATATATATATATATATATATATATATATATATATATATATATATATATACACACAATACATCGCAATAAGGAAGCTGAAATTTTTCGGTCATATAAAAAGACATAATAGTCTGGAAAAAACAGTGATGGAAGGCATGGTCCCTGGAAAAAGGGGAAGGGGTCGACCTAGACGACGGTGGACCCAGGACATCACAGAGAGTCTGAACTTGTCTTTGGCTGATGCAGGTCGACTTGCCCAGAATCGTGATGCGTTCAGAGCAGCTGTAATGGAGACAACGTTCTGGAAAGAATATGTCACATGATGATGATGATGATGATATATATATATATATATATATATATATATATATATATATATATATATATATATATATATATATATATATATGATAGTGTGTGTGTGTAATACTAACATACATTCTCTTGCATATACTTAAATGTGGGCAAATGTGTGTAAATATGTGTATGTGTGTATTTTCATGAGAAAGAAAATTGCAGCCGGAAGCTATACATTTAAAGATCAGGACCCTGTGAAGATAGTATTACCAAATATAACCGAACTGTCTTTAATGTCACAGTTGTACTCATCTTTGTTGTACTCATCTTCGCTTTTATCATCTTCGCTTTTATCATATTATTTATCTTATTTTACTATCATATATATTTTCATCAATCACTACCAAACTATTATCTTCTATAATCATCACATTTCTGATTTTTTAAAATCATCATAATGTTAGTCATCAATAACACGATATAAAAAAACCCACTAAAGTCAATTTCAGCAGCAACCCTGACTTCTTGTGATAAAACTTGTGTTGTCATCTGTGAAAGGTAGCTTACCTGACACTCAATGTCGAGCTTGTACCTTGATTTATTAGGTAGACATTTCTTTATGTCTTCTACGTATTATTCTTCGTAACAGAAGGAGTTGATTGTCACGAGGATTTCATCTTTATGTGCATGCTTTATTATTGTCAATGTGTGAAAACATACTCAGTATAAACAATATTTAGATTACAATAGCTGTAAGTACACGGCTTTGCCCGGAATTTCTACTAATAGTTTCGGAAACGTAAAAATGAAACTGATATTTTGATAAATAATAAATTCTTTGTTCTTTCAGTTCGCATTAGTAACAATTAATACAATTGATTATATCGTGTCCCATATACTTATTGTTATTGCTACATTATCCCAATGCTTTTTTATAAATAATATTTTTGGTGTTGCTATCTGGGTAGAAAGTAAATAAATGTCTTGGTGTGCCCACTCTGGAGCAAGCTACATATAGATGTCCGTGTGAAAAGCACGGATTTTCTAAATTAATGCCTGCTACTTTAAGTGACTGTCCTTGGGCCTTGTTTATAGTCATTGCGAATGCAAGACGCACTAGAGGAATGCATGGGATGAACGCGCATCTTCTCCTTTGGCAAAACCTGTTAAAAGTGTTGCTTCTATCACATTTGGTATGAGGTTCTTAACACATAATCTGGTTCCATTACACAATTTAGGCGGATCAAGATTTCGCAGCAACATTATCAGTGCACCGATTTTTTAAAATCAAGTTGTGCAGCGGCATTCCAGTTGGTTCCATTATAGTGAGGAACTCAGTTGGATAAAATACAGCATATTGGCTATCTATGACAGTGTCAATGGATTTGTATGTTGTGGCAATGACCGGCAGTTGATTCTGTATTTGTAGATTAATAATACTAACGCTTTCATTTTTAGGTGCCAAAATAGCCCACTCATATAGCCATTTATGGTGTCTAAAATTGTGTTGAATGTTCGAAAAACGTTGTATTGTAATTCTTGAACTGACATGACCATACTGCAAAAATCAGATGGACACGAACTCAGATTATTGTATGATTTGTAGAAATTTTGCCATCACCAAGGCGCAACGGTTGATGAGCAAAGTTGAATGTTGTTTTATCTCTAGTAAATGAACTCGCAAATTGGTGGTCAGCCCTAATTTCTTAATGCGTCTTCAAAGGTGTGATGCTTTTAGGCAAGCATTCAGTTCGTCTGTTGGTGTTGATCGGGGTTTGGTTTGGTATTTAAGGACTATCTTCATTGCACACGGACAACGCCATCAGTGCTCCGATCTCCTCCCTTAAATCAGAGATCTCAGCGCAGTGCACGAACTCCGTAGCACCGGCGAGAATCCCAATGTGTGTATATAATGTAAAGGAATCACACATTCTATAAATATTTTTGTGGTTTTCCTAATTTTTTAAAATTTTGCCAGGGCAGCGGCTTGATAAGCCTACTCTTTACGATTTCCAACTGTCGTGGGATTTTTAACGAGCGCAATAGGAGGTCCCGTGTGCAAGTTGTTGATCGTGGAATAACTGGTAAAGTTTGACGAAAGTCTCTAGAAAGCACTACCACAGCCCCTCCAATTGGAAGGGTGTGTTCCCTAATATCTTGCAGAGTCAGATCAAGATGTTCAAGAGCTCTCAATTGTGACATAGTGCACTCATCCTAATACAATGACTTTACATTTTTTAGCACTTGCGTTTGTCCAGAGCCCTTGCTAATGTTACAAACTGGAAACTAAATATACTAGATGTAGGGGTAGTATAAGAGCTGAATGAGTTGTACGACCTCCCTCCAATAATGTAGGGAGGATCCCTGACGATGCAACGGCAAGATCAATCTCATTTTGCTTCCGAATTTAGCAAGAAGCAAATTAATAAGATGTTTTCCCTGTCCGACCAGGCGCATCAATAAATAAAAGTCCTCCATTTCCATTTCTGATCAGGTCCAGAATATCATTGTTTGCTGATCTTTGATTATCAACTAAGACCAGGCTCACTGATTTCAGCAAATCTTTCCAACTGATTAATGTCGTAGTTTGTTTCACCCCCAATGTCTCTATCAAGTTTCTCAAAAACATTTCTCATAGATGCTTCTTAACCCAGTTGGTGAATAGTTCTGCCGTTCACGGATTTTCGTTTCTCTTCGCTTAGTTAAAAATTGCAGAGGAAACATGTAAATCCACAGTCGGATTATCTCTACGTGCTCGTCTAAGAATATCTTTACTCAAGGTTTCTTTGTATTTCTCCAAGAGATTTTTAAGTTCTGAGGGTCCGCAAGTTGTTAGTGTAATTGCAAATAGATTCCGTAGCTGCACTGATAAACGTGTGACAGAGGCATATGACAATGTGGTGTTCCAGTGTTGATCATTTTCAAGTAAACCATATTTACGGCAAGCTTCCCTGTATGTATTGCATTCTGCTTCTTAACTGATTTTAAAGCTGCAACGGATTGTTGCTGAGTTATTTGCCGGTTGAAGATCATGCACTGAGTATGGTTACTTTAGTGATCTCTTGTTCATCGTGCTTTGTTTAGTATTACGCGAATTAGGGTGAAGGTGTTCATACAACTCAGTAGCATGGTATGAAGAAGTAGTTCATGTAACTTTAACTCAGCAACATTAATGAAGTAATTAATTCCTTCAGATTGAGTCCGTAATATTTAATCACATGTACACACAGGATGATCATTTCAAATAGGAACAGAACATAAGTCCTTATAAGTCATGCATAAATTAATCAATAACGTAGACTGCTGGTTTACGTGTCAATGTCCGTTTAAGGATACAATGCAGTATTGTCGTCAGAACATCACAGCTATATGCACGCGCAGCTAGACATGGCTACCTGCCGACAGTGAGACTGCGAGTCTGAATATTTCATACGAATTTGACGATTATTCTTCTCCTTCTGAGAATTCTAGTTAAATACTAACCTCCATAAATTTCCCTCTCATATAGAGTTCTAGGACTGACCCTGGTCCATCAAACAATTGCATATGTAAATGGCTATATCATGCCATTGAATTGGAAGGTAAGAAAAACGCAGCTATTCAGCTTGGCGGTCAAGTAACAAAGGGGTAGCGTTTCTTAGTTACCGACTGTGACCCAAACAACGCTATACACGTCATAATCGATCGTGTATGGAGCGTTCAATAATTGAAACATCTATCGCAATATATTAAATGCCTTAACCTTTACAATTGCACGTCTGATAACCTTTAGCAGACGGCGTTAATATCATATACCGTAACAATTCCCTGTACACCGGGGAAAAAAAAAAATCGATAGATTTTTTTTCAAGATCTATCCGACTTAACAATTTTTCAAAAAAATTTAACACAATTGTGACATATGGCCGACGATGTTCTGAGTAGAACCGTGTTGCGGTCATGTCAACTAACTATTTGTCATAGTCATCTAACATTAATCACATTATATATCAATTATACATATTAGTATATCAACTAAATAAAATGTCCAATGTTAACAGTGAATGATAGAATTAAATTAAAGTAAGGTCTGTCGTATTAGTATGTCATATAGGAATTAATTTGACTAATTAAAATTAAATTAATTAATTAAATTAAGAGATAAATTATTAAGATTCTAATGTAACGCGATGTTATGAGAGAAGAAAAAACAAAATAAGTGAGAAGAAATAGAAAGAAATTCGAATATAAGTTTAACTTAATTGTGTATGTTAAGTGTTAGTGAATAATAACTATCTAATTTAACTAACTAAATAATGTATAGGTACATTAAAAAAAAATATTAATCTAATACTTGTGTGAGATTTATTTTCTCTTTTCATAATTTCTTCTTTTTATATTTCGTTCTCTTTTTTTTTTTGTTCCTTCATTTCATTTTTTTCTCACATTTCATTTTATTGATAATAATTCAATTAAGAAGTTAAGTTAACTAATTAATTAGTATAGGATATGATGATCCATCCGTAGTCTTGATCCTGATGAAATCTTTTAGGCAAAAATGTTCAAACGTTTACGTTGGAAAGAAATGTCATTTATCCCAGCATCCAAGAATTAAGTGCACATAGGATAATAAGTTCGACTTGTCGTCAGATATTGTTCCATGATTGTTCAACGAATATTCATATATCGTGTATGGACGTTAGACGAAGTTTCAATGTCAATATGTATACCTTGATTGTCTTTTAGTTCAATTCTGTGATGCATATAGTGTTTATAAAGTTTAAATTGAAGGCAAGGTTAGTTCCCTTATAGTTGATATGTTTTAGGAACGTTAATGTTGATTATTCGTCGTCAATAGGATTACGTGACAACGCATCCGCCACAATGTTTTCAGTGCCAGGAATATGTTCAATGGAGAATTCAAATGGCTGTAGGATGATTGCATATCTGGCGAGTTTTTGGCTCTTATGGTTAGATCGACGCAACGATGCTACAGCACGTTGGTCCGTCTGTATGGTGAAGGGAGCACCAAGCAAGAACTTTTCAAGTTTAGTTATTGCCCATATCACGGATAAAAGTTCCTTGTCCACTGTGAAATACTTTGTTTCTGCCGGCTTTAGCTTTCTTGATAATATAAGGTAGGATGTAGAATGCCATCATGGTTCTGGAGCAGGCATGCACCAATGCCGTAGTTACTAGCATCTGTTCGTAAGAAAAATCTTTTGGAAGCATCGGGAAGTCTTAAAATTGGTTCATGCGAGAACAAATTTATAATTTTGTTGAAAGTTTCATTGCATGTACCAGTCCATGTCACCTTCACCGGCATGTCTTTTTTTAACAATGAAGACAATACAGCCGTGATGGATGACAAGTTTGGTATGAATCTACTGTAATATTGAACAAGTCCTAACAAACTCCTGACCTGTTTCTTCGTCTGAGGAACTGCTATGTTTAGAATTTTGGAGACTGTACTAGGTAACGTTCGGATATATCCCGATCCAATGATATGTCCCAAAAAGGTTATCTCATTACACGCGATTTGCACCTTTGTAGGTTTAGCAGTTAGATGATAATTCCTTAGAGTGTCGAAAACATATCTAAGCCCCGAAACATGTTCCTCAAACGACAAACTAAACAAGCATATGTCGTCAATATATGTAATAACGTCTGGTCTACCTGATAAAATTTGTCGCATCAGGCGAATGAAGGTAGCTGGCGCATTAACAAGCCCAAAAGGCATCACATTCCACTGGTATAGACCTTGTGGAGTGGAAAATGCGGTGTAGTACTTAGCCTTTTCGGTCAGTGGTATCTGCCAATAACCTTTAGTTAAGTCTATCTTACTAAATATAGTTGCGTTGGATAGACGTGGCAGTAAGTCGTCGATGAGTGGATGTGGTTCGCTGTCAACTATAGTCTTATCATTTAATTTTCTATAATCAACACATAGTCTGATGTTATTGTCCTTCTTCCGGACAATCACTAAAGGAGAAGAGAATGGCGAATTACTAGTCTCAATGATTCCCAGAGACAACATCTGTTCAAGTTCCTTAGTAGTTTTAGCAAGGAAATGTAAAGGAACAGAATAGGGATGTACACGAATAGGTGTATCATCATTGAGAGTAATGTCATGACTGATAGCCGATGTGCGACCCGGGACGTTGGTCAATGCATCTGGATAAGATTGTAATAGATTAGCAATCTGTAGACGCTATTGCGGTGTAACCGTTGAAGAGATGGTTACATCCCGCCAAGATTCAGTAGGTTGAACTACTGGTACCGGTAACGGTAACTGTACCTCAGGAAAAGAAGATTCTTCTTCCTGGATGACAGATAAGTTAGAATAATAACAAGTAGATACTGTGTTGTCATCTAGTTCATGAAAAATTGACTGTAAGTGTTCAGGACGTGTATGAAATTGCTTGAGCATGTTAATATGAAATATCTTTTTGTGTCCCTTGATATCTAAGACGTAATCAACGTCGGAAATTTTATCAATGACTTTGTAAGGACCATTCCAAGATATCAATAATTTATTGTTATTGTGAGGAAGTAACACATAAGTGATAAATACCTCCTTTATTCCAGTTAATGATATACACCAAAAGATAGATATAAGTGGATGGAAGCAGACATCATCATCATCACTTGATAAGATCTCTATGGTGTTGTTTGCTCCACTGTAGTGTATGGAATGTCAACTTGACCTACGCAGTGGTGTGTAGACATGGATTGAGTGTATAATGTGCGAATGATAATAAGGGTTCGTGGTGTTGACAAATGTTCTTTTCTCACACTCATGTATGGCTGGAAGTCATCGACACCAACGACTGTGTACCTTTACTAAAGTTTAATTGGACGTACACACTCGACAGCACAGATAGTGACAAATCACAGGTTGGCATAATACATCATGGTACAGTGGATAAATGGTCTTGCAATGTTACATGGGCACTCATGTAGAATAATAGTATAAAGGACTGTCAGTAGCCAAGCCCTCAGTATCGCCCATACATATATATCATCTGACTTCACTGACTGAGCACGTCAGCTTATAAACAATATTTCAGATGGCTTCTAAACCTAATCTCGTTTAGCGACGATTCTCCAACATAATGTTCAGCACATATTTTTCCATATAATAATAATATTGAACCGCTAATAACGGGTTCTCATGTGTAGCAGTGATCTCTGGACTAATCAAGCGATAATACGGGCATCCCTTTTCTCTTCTTGAAAGTCACTACATGTTTTGGTTCCAAGATGGCTTCACTCGTGAGCTGTCACTCACGTTTGGATACAGATAATGAATCTGTCCTAAAGTTAGTCATTCATAAAACATTTCATTGCTCTGTAGATTTGATCATGAACAATTGACTGCATTCTACAGGATATAGTGCTGCTAGGAATCGAAGTCGTTTTCATCGAGTCAAATATATTCTCTTAGACATTCAAATCGTACCTATCGAAAATGGTGGCTTCGTACGAGAGTTCATAAGAGTGTCTATTATTACCTTGGTATCAGAAATATGAAAATGCCATTCCTTGGCAATACGAATAAACACTGGGGCAAAGCATACACGATAGGTCTAGACGACTATCACTTTCCCCACCAATACTGAGATCACTTTTTCCCGGCGACAAGCCGACATAGAAAACACAGTCCCTATCGGGACGAAGCCAAATCACACCACACTCTAGCCACACATCCGCCGAATAGCCTTTGACCTCTCTAGAGACAACAGAACATATAGTTCGACTTAGATATGTAAAGATATACAGATATAAGACAGACTCGTCCTACTCAGACAAACAATACACATAAATTCAGGCCATAGATATTCTGAAGCAAGAACAATCTATTATTACCCAAACAACGAATAAATCGCAGTAAAATGGATTCATCCGCGGAGTTCGATCGAAGAGACGGCACAACTTTCAAGGGAAGTAACTCAATAATGACTTTCCCTTAAGCACTAAAAAATTACCTATTTTGTTTACAAAATATTTGCGAACATAACAAGTATACTAATGTATAATATTGTAAGATATCAAAGACTGCACGTAACAGTCTTACCACACCTCCCGGGAAAAAAAATGGAACATTTTTTTTTTTGCAATACATCTAGGAGCAACGTACAATAGGCTCACAACGCATAAATAATGCGCAGATGAAAATATCAGGAATACCTATAACTCCTAATATGAGGCTAAGTCGACTTATGGAGCGACTGGTGAGAATGTGTCTCATAAACTGAGAGAAATTATTTCTCTACAAGTATATTTTTCCAGGAAGGTGTCATCAAAGTATAATACAATTCTGGCAATTACACAATGCCTAAAAAATTCATATCATCATTTCGTATTAGATATCTTAAATTTATGATTTATGAAGAAAAAATCATCAAAGCACAGCGGTGAATAAACATCAATGAACCGCTATGTAGTGATACAATCATTATATTATTAAATTACAAATGTGTATCTATCATGATATAGAAAAGGAACTACTATAGAACTAGACATATCAAGAAGTCTAAGCCCTAATAGTTATGTGGAATCATGTGGGCATCTTGACAGAATGTCTGCCATCACATTATCTGATCCACGAATAGCTCGCACAGAGAAATGAAAAGGTTGAAGAGCAATTGCATATCGAGTAGACCTCGAGCTCTTCAAATTCTTACTCTGTATAGCAGTAAGAGCTTTTTGGTCGGTTTCTACTATGAAATGTGCGCCTAGAAGGAATCTCTGTAGTTTGAGGATCGACCAAACCATAGCTAATAGCTCACGGTCTAAAACCGAATAATTCCTTTCTGCCGCGTTAAGTTTTCTGGAAATATACATTACAGGATGCAGAGTTCCAGAGTACTCTTGCATTAGTGCCGCTCCAATCCCAGTGGATGAAGCGTCACTACGAAGAACGAATGTCTTATCTTTAGTAGGTAGCACTAAAATAGGTGGTGTTGAAAACAATGTTTTAATCTTATCCAGAGAGCATTGGCATTCCTGAGACCAGTGGACCACATTAGGCGAACCTTTCTTTAGAAGTGTTGAAAGAGGTGCCATGATAGAGGATAGATTCTGAATGAATCTGCCATAAAATTGAATAAGACCTAACAGACTTCTCACCTGTTTTTTAGTCTTAGGGATTGAGATGTTAAGTATCTTACTAGTATTATGGTCCTCTGTCTTTAGGAAACCATGACCAACTCGGTGGCCTAGGAAAGAAATTTCGCTAAAACCAATATAGGCTTTAGAGGGTTTCGCTGTCAGGTTGTGCTCACGCAAAGTAGACAGCAATTCATCTAACCCTGAATAGTGATCTTCCCAAGTATCGCTGAAAAGACAGATGTCGTCTAGATATGCAATGACATCTGACCGATAAGATAGGATTCGGCGCATCATGCGTACGAATGTAGCTGGTGCGTTCATAAGACCGAAAGGCATAAAATTCCATTGGAACAAACCTCTAGGTGTTGAAAAAGCCGTGAGAGGTTTGGCGCGTTCAGATAAAGGAACTTGCCAATATCCTTTAGACAAATCAAGTTTAGTGAAAAAATGAGATTTGGAGAGTCGAGTAAGTAGCTCTTCCAGTAAAGGCATAGGTTCGGCATCGAACTTCGTTACTTGATTCAATTTTCGATAGTCAACGCAAAGACGTATGTTATTGTCTTTTTTTCGAACAATAACCATTGGCGAAGAATATGCAGAGGTGGATGGTTCGATTATTTTCAAATCTATCATCTCATCCAACTCTTTCTCGACCTGTGCTTGAAAATGTATAGGTATAGGATAAGGTCTAACCCTAATAGGAGTATGGTCAGTAAGAACAATGTCATGTTCAATGACATGCGTTTGTCCAGGGATGTCAGTGAGTACATCCTGAAATGTTTGCAACATAGTTGAAACTTGTCGCTGTTCTCCTAGAGACAAATCAGGAGAGACAGTAACGTTCTTCCATGATTCACTAGAATGAAGTGGGATCATTGGAAGAGGAAGATTTACATCTGAAAAACTTGTTTCCTCATCCTGTATCACGGACAGTGATGAGTAATGACCATGTTGTACTGGAGAATTGTCCGTTGCTTGGAAAATGGGTTGCAAATAATCCGGACGTTCATGGAATTCAGTAAGCATATTGATGTGGGAGGTTTTATGCTTCCCATCAATATCGACAATATAGTCGACATCGGAAATTTTCGATATTATATCGTACGGACCTTTCCAAGAAATAAAAAATCTGTTTTCCCTACAAGGTAGTAATACAAATGCTTTGTCACCAGGACAAAGTTGTCGTAAGCATCTCTTCTTATTGGCAAATTGCCTTGCCTTCTGTTTCGCAAATTCAGAACAAGAAGTTGCTAATTTGCATGCTTCGATAATTTTTTTTCTCAACGCGATGACATATTCGTAGGATGACTTTGTGTCATCGTCAATATTGTCAGATGTAATGAGATCGTGAAGCAACGACATAGAGCCACGCGAACGCGCGCCAAAGACGAGTTCAAAGGGAGAAAATCCCGTATGTTCATTGGGTACCTCTCTGTAAGCGAAGAGGGCCGCAGGTAAAACTCTGTCCCAGTCTTGAGGATGATCCTCAGTTATCTTCCCCAGTAAGTTTTTAAGTGTTCTATTAAGGCGTTCGACCATACCATTAGACATTGGATGGTAGATACTACTTAAAGATCTATCTATCTGCAGAGTAGACATTACTTGAGACATGGTATCTGATATTAGTTGGGTGCCATGGTCTGACAATATCTCTCCGGGGAACCCCAGACGAGAAAATATAAGCCAAAGAGCATCTGCAATATCAGCAGTAGTAATGCTCTTCAGAGGAATAGCCTCTGGCCAACGTGTGCACATATCAACACACGTCAAGATAAACTGATGTCCTCTGGCAGACTTGATCTTAAATGGACCAATTATGTCTATGGCCATTTTTTGGAACGGCCGAATAGGAATGTCCGCCGCCTGAATGGGTGCAGCATGCCGTGGACCTTTGGATTTAACTTCCTGACATACTTTACAAGATCGACAATAAATCCGTATGTCCTTGTTTACCAATGGCCAAAAGAAAGCCGCAAGGACTCTTGACTTAGTACGGGAAAAACCCATGTGTCCAGCACACTGAGAGTCGTGAGCGTGCTGCAAAATTTTAACTCTCAAATTCTTGGGAACCAGGATTTGAGAATGACTTGACGTAATGGAGTCTTGAACCATACGTACAAGTACGCCATTCTTCTTTGTAATCCACGATTTACGACTTGTGTCTTTATTCGGATCACCTTTAGTTGCAAGAATGAAGAATTTCTTCAGAGTGGGATCATCTTCTTGCTGTTTTATAAACGAGTCACGAGAAATTACCAAGGGATTATCTTGGTTATGCACTTCATTATCTTCAGTAGATGAAGTTTGAGGCATATTAAGAGCCTGAGCTCTAGTGACTACAGCGTTAGCAATCTGCATGTTTTGCCTTTCCCACGTGGAAATTTGTTGCGGAGTGCATTCTTTGACTCCATGAATGCGACCGATGATGAGGTCAGCGATCGGATTTGGAAGAAGACATGCGTGTACATCTCCTGTAAAGAAAGGAGTAGCAATCCTAATGATAGCAGTAGAGTATTTCTCTAATGTGCCGCCAAATGTTACACATTTGACTACTTGTCCAGTGGCACGGGAAGGATCTACGAGTGACTGCCTAACACCAATTGTGGTGCATCCAGAATCAAATAGCACAGAGACTGGATTGTTATTCACTAAACCCTTATGTAAGACAAGAGAACCTCTTCCATTATGCGCGACTGATGCCGGAAGAGCAGGAAGAGGATGGCCACAGCTTAAAGTAGACACTGTGGTTGGCTCAAATAACGTTTTGCATTGGGGGCACTGAGATGCTCTCCCAAAATCAAAAGCGGCACATACCATATTACTAGCATCATTATTATCTTTACTCTGTTTATAGGCTTCATGGGACTCTTGTTGTGCAGAGTTTGCCTGAAAATGTGGTTTATGTCTTTTGTTTTGAGATCTACCTCGGTTATTATCACCTCTGTAGTTATTGTTACCTCTATTGTAACCCCTATTTGGGTTTGAGTCATAGTTCCCTTGGTTACCATTATCATATTCATTATAATGAGTATCTCTGTAATTATGATCTTGTTGACTCCAAGACGGATAACCCTGATAGTTTCTATAATTACTTCCTCTACGGAAATTCCTATAATTATGACCACCCCTGTGTCGAGAGCTATCAGCTCGTCTCCAGTTCTTTGAAGAAGAACCCTGAAATGATTGGTTACCTTGGTTTTGATAACTATTATGGTTACCTTTTTTATCAAATCTGTTTTGAGGTCCCTAAAATCTGTGTGAATAATTGGGATTGTATGGTGTTGCTGAAGCAACTGGCATACTCTCCTTAATCTTAGTGTTGCCAAAAGTCACGTCGGGGTGTGCAGTGACATATTGGGAACAATATTCTTCCATTTCTTTTAGAGATTTGGGTTTACGCTCATGTATAAATTCAAGGAAAGGTTTGTTCACACATGACATAATCTTATCTCTGAGCAACAAATCCATAAGTCCTTCATACGTTTTTTTCTGTTTTGGAAAGCTCAATCCAACGATCAACTGTGAGACGTGCCTTTGCAGTGAATTCTGAGAATTCTACACCCGTCTCAGGCACCATCGTTTTAAATAAAAGGCGATAGCCTTCCTCACTTAGCTGATATTTTTTTATCAAAGCCGCCCTAATGACATCATAATTATCCTTATCTGCTTCTCCTACAAGGCATAATCTAGTCAAAGATTCACCTTTCAAGTTTTCTGATAATTGATTAGCGTATTGTGATTTATCCACATTATGTGTACGACAAGAACGTTCAAATCTATCCAGCCAGAATGTAATATCGTCACTGGACTGATTGAACGGTGGAACCTTAACCTTGTAAGTAGAAGGTTTACCATTACCACTAGATGCCTGATTAACATTACTCATACTTGTCAATCTCAATTTCTCTAACTCAAATTCATGTTCTCTTATTGCTTTTTTCTCTTCAGCATCTAATCTTTTTTGTTCAGCCTCCCTGTCTAATCTTTTTTGTTCAGCTTCACTGTCTAATCTTTTTTGTTCAGCTTCACTGTCTAATCTTTTTTGTTCCGCAGCAGCTTCTCTTTCTAATTTTTTTTGTTCAGCTTCCCTGTCTAATCTTTTTTGTTCCGCAGCAGCTTCTCTTTCTAATTTTTTTTGTTCAGCTTCACTGTCTAATCTTTTTTGTTCAGCTTCATTGTCTAATCTTTTTTGTTCCGCAGCAGCTTCTCTTTCTAATTTTTTTTGTTCAGCTTCAAATCTCCTTTCCTCCACCTGCATCTGTAATTTCTTTTGTTCAGCAGCAGCCTCAGCTTCTCTTTCTAATCTTTTCTCTTCTGCCATAGCTCTTCTCTCTTCTGCAGCTAATGCTTTGTCATATTGAGCAACAGCCCATTGTTCTAATTGTTGACCAGTCTTATCAAGGGCTTTCCCTTGTGTAATGAAGTATTCCAATGTAGACATGATGTCTAACAATAATACTAATCACTTGAAATAATAATAATACCACAAGTTCTTAATGACTTGATTAATCAGTATACTATCCCAATATCTGTGGGTCACAAGCCTTAATAAGGTCTTGTATAACAGTAATAATAATCAGGTACTGGTTTATACCATAATCCAAGTGCAGTGCACAGGCAATTGTGTCTTATGAAATATACCTATATAAAACATATGTCAACCAACAGAATACATAAAGTACAAATAGGACTGACAATACAAGAACGTTTGCAGAAATCAAAATAAATCAAATAGGGAAATCAATGAAAATAATCACTGAATCTGCAAAGAATAACAACACCAATGACGTCACAGTATATGAATATAAATTGTGAATAGAACTGAAAGATAGAAAAGGTTAGACCAACAAATTACAAACAAATCAAAACAAAACTAAAGAACAAAGAAATATTACAAAAATAACAATAATTACAGACTTCACAGCTAACACAAAAGCAACAGTTGTCGCAGCAAATTTTCAATCAAGAAAATTGCACCTATAGAAAACGCCCACAACGGACCCTCTATGACGTGGGATATTCTGTTGTGAGGACGCCGCCCAACCTTAAACACAACCCGCTGACATAGAAACTAACATACTATACAAACAAATAACATGTAAACATAAATATATATAAATTATGTGTATGATAGTATGTGTTGCAAAATAGGCTCAGTTTTACAGTAATGGCAAAGTTATTTTTATGAAAATAAACAAACTGCCACTTTATTCAATTAAACATTCTGGCCTTAAATATTAAAGTTCATATATGGAAAACAAGAAGATCCATCGATGAAAATAGGACTTCTTAGTTCACAAATACTGTCTTCCTGTTAATATTGACAAGAATTGATCCAACTGTTCTGTGAAACTCTGTAATGTCTAATGTAAAAATGTCAACAACGCTGACCTACATACTGCATTCACTTGACAGGTCACGTGACGAAGTGTTGACAAAGAGCAAACCAATACTGCAAGTGTGTCGTATCAGCCACAGGAAACGGTCTGGTATCGGTAATCTGTTGACTTCTGAACTTCTGCGAGGTCAAACCCAGAAAGCTGGTCCACCAGTTGATAAATTCCTCCTTTATTCCAGTTAGTGATATCCACCAAAAGATAGATATAAGTGGATGGAAGCAGACATCATCATCATCAGTTGATAAGATCTCTATGGTGTTGTTTGCTCCACTGTAGTGTATGGAATGTCAACTTGACCTACGCAGTGGTGTGTAGACATGGATTGAGTGTATAATGTGCGATGATAATAAGGGTTCGTGGTGTTGACAAATGTTCTTTTCTCACACTCATGTATGGCTGGAAGTCATCGACACCAACGACTGTGTACCTTTACTGAAGTTTAATTGGACGTACACACTCGACAGCACAGATAGTGACAAATCACAGGTTGGCATAATACATCATGGTACAGTGGATAAATGGTCTTGCAATGTTACATGGGCACTCATGTAGAATAATAGTATAAAGGACTGTCAGTAGCCAAGCCCTCAGTATCGCCCATACATATATATCATCTGACTTCACTGACTGAGCACGTCAGCTTATAAACAATATTTCAGATGGCTTCTAAACCTAATCTCGTTTAGCGACGATTCTCCAACATAATGTTCAGCACATATTTTTCCATATAATAATATTGAACCGCTAATAACGGGTTCTCATGTGTAGCAGTGATCTCTGGACTAAACAAGCGATAATACGGGCATCCCTTTTCTCTTCTTGAAAGTCACTACATGTTTGGTTCCAAGATGGCTTCACTCGTGAGCTGTCACTCACGTTTGGATACAGATAATGAATCTGTCCTAAAGTTAGTCATTCATAAAACATTTCATTGCTCTGTAGATTTGATCATGAACAATTGACTGCATTCTACAGGATATAGTGCTGCTAGGAATCGAAGTCGTTTTCATCGAGTCAAATATATTCTCTTAGACATTCAAATCGTACCTATCGAAAATGGTGGCTTCGTACGAGAGTTCATAAGAGTGTCTATTATTACCTTGGTATCAGAAATATGAAAATGCCATTCCTTGGCAATACGAATAAACACTGGGGCAAAGCATACACGATAGGTCTAGACGACTATCACTTTCCCCACCAATACTGAGATCACATTTTCCCCGGCGACAAGCCGACATAGAAAACACAGTCCCTATCGGGACGAAGCCAAATCACACCACCCCCTAGCGGCACATCCGCCGAATAGCCTTTGACCTCTCTAGAGACAACAGAACATATAGTTCGACTTAGATATGTAAAGATATACAGATATAAGACAGACTCGTCCTACTCAGACAAACAATACACATAAATTCAGGCCATAGATATTCTGAAGCAAGAACAATCTATTATTACCCAAACAACGAATAAATCGCAGTAAAATGGATTCATCCGCGGAGTTCGATCGAAGAGACGGCACAACTTTCAAGGGAAGTAACTCAATAATGACTTTCCCTTAAGCACTAAAAAATTACCTATTTTGTTTACAAAATATTTGCGAACATAACAAGTATACTAATGTATAATATTGTAAGATATCAAAGACTGCACGTAACAATAAGCCTCGTCGCCTTGGAATAATTGGCGTAATCGTCGAGACCTATTTTGTAGAGATCGAGCCTTAGCTTTTGCAGCCTCAGAAGAAGCTGTTGCCAACTGGCAAGACTCAATAATGTTCTTCCGAAGATTAATCACGTACTCGTAAGATGACTGAGTGTCCTGAGTCATCTCCGCGTCAATTAATAAGTCTTTTATTAGTCCCATAGGACCTCTTGGGGGAGCACCAAAAACTAATTCAAAGGGAGAGAAGCCAGTTTGTTCATGCGGTACCTCCCGATAAGCAAATAGAACAGCTGGGAGTGCTCTGTCCCAGTCATGAGGGTGCTTAGCAGTAACCTTATGTAGTAGTTGTTTAAGTGTACGGTTAAGTCTTTCAACCGCACCATTACTCATAGGATGATAAATACTACTTAAATTCCTATCAATGTTCCAAGTTTTCATGACTTCCTTCATGGTGTCAGATATAAACTGTGACCCATGGTCTGATAAAAGTTTTCTAGGAAACCCTATTCTAGAAAAGATGAGATGTAGTGCATCAACTACATCTGTGGTAGTGGTGGTCTTTAATGGGATAGCTTCTGGCCATCGTGTGCACAAATCAATGCACGTAAGGACGAATCTATGTCCTCTGGCCGATGGTAGCAATGGACCAATAATATCTATTGCCATCTTGTCAAACGGTCTTACTGAGATATCGCAAGCCTGAATAGGCGCCGTGTGAAAAGCTCCACGTGCTTTCACTTCTTGGCATGTAGTACAGGAACGTACATACTGCGAAATATCTCTTGACACTTCTGGCCAAAAGAATGAAGACAGTACTCGAGATCGTGTTCGAGTATATCCCATATGTCCAGCACAATGTGAGTCATGTGCATGTTGAAGAATGTACCGTCTAAAAGTATACGGGACCATAACTTGTTGTTTCATTTGTGATTTGTCATTAAAACATCTAATCAATATGTCATTTTTAATAACAAAACAATGTTTGTTATTATTACCTGAGGATAGATTGTCAACTTTATCAACCAACTTAAAAATTTTTTTTAAGATTTATCCTCTTTTTGTTTGGTTGCAAATGTTTCCCTGTCAATAGGTGAATTGACTACAAATTCCTCTTGGTTGTCTGCATCCATTTTATTATCATCAACTTTCTCCAAGAGTTGAGTCTGCGCTCTAGTCGTCACGGCGTTTCCAGTGCATAGGTTATGTTTCTCCCATTCTATAATCTCATCTGGAGTACAATCTTTACTGCCGTGTATACGACCAACCATCAGATCAGCTATAGGCTTTTTTAGCATACATACTTTTACGTTCCCTGTGAAAAAAGGTGTGTTAACATGAATAATAGCTGTGGGGTAAAACTCAATAGTTCCCCCAAAAGTCATGCAACGGACATATTCCCCCGTTGCACAGCTAGGATGTACCAGCGACTGTCGTACACCAATCGTTGTGGATCCTGAATCCCTCAGCACTGAGACGACGGATCCATTAACTAATCCCCTGTTAAAAATTAGTAGGCCTGTTCCATCGTTGACTGCAAGACCTACCTCTGGTGTAATATGTCCGCAGTTAAGCACTGTTTCTTTCGCCTTCTGAAAAATAAGATTGCATTGTTGGCAACTATTTGCCACATTATAATTAATAGCAAAACATGCAGCAGAAGACTGTGTTGTATTATTGTCAAGTGGGACCTGAGCTATAGGGGTAGTATTATTTGTAACTGCCGCCCCTGTATTATGGTTGTAATGAGATGATCCCCGAGAATGAGATCGATTCCG
The DNA here is from genome assembly GCA_024509875.1 of Oreohelix idahoensis. NCBI lineage: Eukaryota > Metazoa > Mollusca > Gastropoda > Stylommatophora > Oreohelicidae > Oreohelix > Oreohelix idahoensis. The sequence goes on along the minus strand of JAMPIV010005230.1, from coordinate 1,003,024 downwards.
AGTATAATTGTTAGAATTATCTCGTCGTCCTCTATAGTAACTATTATCTCGATGTCTCGGGCCATGATTATTACCATTCCAGTTACTATTATTATTGGGAGTATGTGATCGATTATAATTAGTGTTATGTTGACCATTGTGGTAGTTTGTTTGAGGTGAATAATTTCTATCTCGTGATCTACCTCTGTTGAACTCATTTTTATTGTTGAAATCATTATTATGTCCCTTCTGAAAGTTAACATTGTGATTTCTTTGGAACCTGCTTCTGTCTACACTGTGATGTCTTTGTTTGTTATTATGATTGTAGGCCATATTAGACGCCACAGGTAGAGGTTCTCTTAATGAGGAGTTAGAAATGGTTGCATTCGGATGTGCCGAACAGTAGTTTAAAGAAATTTTTTCTAACTCGTCCATAGTACCTGGTTTACGCTCCTGCAAATATGCAAAAAATGGCTGGCTAACCGAAGATAATACCTTATCCCGTAGTAGTAAATCAACTAATTTGTCGTATGATTTGTTGACGTCTGCCAGTTCAACCCATCTATTAAATGTATTGCGTATGTTCGCAATGAATCCTGCAAAATCTTTTGGAGATTCAGGTAAAATTCCCTTAAATTTCAACCTACAGTGTTCCTCGTCCAGGTGAAACCTTCGTAAAAGCAAGGACTTAATAGCACCGTAGTTATTTGCTATTGATGGGTCAGCATTTTGAGAAGCCGTCAATGGTTCTCCAACCAAGAATTCATTTAACTTGAGTACCCATGACTCTTCAGGCAAATGATTTGTTTTGCAAGTCTGTTCAAAACGTGACAGGAACGATGAAAGGTCGTCCACGTTTAAGTTGAGAGTGGGTAATTTAAAGTTGTAGAAATGTTTAGTTTGGCTGGATGATGATCCATTTTGTGCGTTATTATTCTGGTTTGCATCAGCACTTTGTGCTTGTAATTTTGCTGTCTCCAATTTGATACGCGCCAATTCCATTTCTTGTTGTAAAATAATTTCCTCTCGTTTCAATTTATTCTCTTCTTCCTGTCTGGCGATTGCTCTTTGCTCTTCTCTTTCACGTTGAGCAATCTCTCTCAATCTATTTTCCTTGTCAGTTTGCTTCATCTCACGTTCTGCTTCCTCTTTCTTTAATGCAGCCTTTTGTTCCTCTTCCTCTTTCTTTAATGCAGCTTTTTTCTCTGCTTCTTTTCTTTCATGTTTTTCCAGTTCTGCCTCAGCAAACTGACGAAGTTCTTGAGATTTATAACCATATTCCTTACCAATTTTAACGAAATGGTCTATAGTAAGCATTTTGACTTTTATCTGTAAGTAATTATTGATAATTACTGATTAAAATAGTCAATAGTAGCTTCAGAGTAATTATTATACTTACTCAACTTAGAAATATTCAATATAAATAATCACAATAGTACTGAACTCTTATGTCTAAGTTCAACCAATCGACAATATTTTGTAACAATATTGTATCTAAATACGAACTATATCATAAATAGTTATGATATCTGTTAACTATAATGTAATTACATCACACAATTAATCTCAATATCCAATAATGTTGGGTATGATTCCTAGTAATTATATTGTTCAATGTACTAAGTCACTCTCTTAGTACCAGAAAAGTATATTAAATAATATACAATGGGTCTATTACCTCAAAGGTAGACTATAAGATTATTTTATTTGGTCAATATATATATATATATTATTATGCCCTAGGCATCTCTTATAAATTGTAGTGCTACTTTCTTGGACTATCACTGCATAATTATGCAATGTCCCATATTAACCTTAAATATCAGAAAAAATTAATTAAATTAAATTACAAGTGTATTATTGCATATAATATCATATTATTAATGTAGTATTTAATATATATCATGAGGACAAACAAAACAATGATGCAACTAAAGGGTACAAACAATGTTAAGACGCAAACAAGACATTTTCACAATTAAAAATGAATTTATGAACTAAATAAAACAAGCGGAAGTGTCACAAGCCAAATGAAGGGTCAAGGTCTGACCCGAGGTCAACTTAATATTCAAAGTACACAAAAAAATGACTGCAAAAAATGATGACATCACAGGACTCGTAACGGACGACCATTTAACAATCATCAAATAAATGATAGTAAGAGGAGACTGGACGAAATAGTTAACGAACATGATACAGAACTGAATAAAATTGTTAACTGAGTACGAATAAAATACACCAGTTATCTACGGAACGGTACAGCTAACACAAATCGTCAAACGACAGCAGATTTGGACAGATAGTCCAATGGCAAACCTCAATGGGGCTTCCAAAAGTGCAATCGTTTAACTGCCCTAAGAAACGACCGAAATCAATTCAGGCGTCGTGAGAGCCACAGAATCTAATTTCGGTTCATCCTCCCTACCTCCCACGAATTAACAACACATTAAGACAACAAAAAGTACATTAAACATAGGTAAAAACATGCCGATGTAGGCAGAGGGCATGGACTCAGTTAGCACTGTTTGCAATAACAACAGTTAAACACCTAGACTTATCTTTTCCGTTGCTTATATCAGTGCTAGAGGTCGTCAACAGCTAGGCTAAAGCCCCTGACTGTCTGCTCCTGTAGTCCATATCATGTGTTTGCTTCAAATGGCTCATGTTTCCCCTGGTTAGACTTAGAAACGGCTTGGTTTCTCCGACAGATCACCTACACGACTTTCGGTGACGTCACGTTGTTAGGCATTATAATGAGTACTGCGTCATCTTCGACTGGATCATGTGATCGAAAATTGATCGTAAATATTTGTGGTTAACATGTGCGTAAGGAACAGGAGTTTGTTTCTTTTTTCTGTCGTTCCCCGCATTCGGCCGCCACTTTTGTTGCTGAGTTATTTGCCGGTTGAAGATCATGCACTGAGTATGGTTACTTTAGTGATCTCTTGTTAATCGTGCTTTGTTTAGTATTACGCGAATTAGGGTGAAGGTGTTCATACAACTCAGTAGCATGGTATAAAGAAGTAGTTCATGTAACTTGAACTCAGCAACATTAATGAAGTAATTAATTCCTTCAGATTGAGTCCGTAATATTTAATCACATGTACACACAGGATGATCATTTCAAATAGGAACAGAACATAAGTCCTTATAAGTCATGCATAAATTAATCAATAACGTAGACTGCTGGTTTACGTGTCAATGTCCGTTTAAGGATACAATGCAGTATTGTCGTCAGAACATCACAGCTATATGCACGCGCAGCTAGACATGGCTACCTGCCGACAGTGAGACTGCGAGTCTGAATATTTCATACGAATTTGACGATTATTCTTCTCCTTCTGAGAATTCTAGTTAAATACTAACCTCCATAAATTTTCCTCTCATATAGAGTTCTAGGACTGACCCTGGTCCATCAAACAATTGCATATGTAAATGGCTATATCATGCCATTGAATTGGAAGGTTAGAAAAACGCAGCTATTCAGCTTGGCGGTCAAGTAACAAAGGGGTAGCGTTTCTTAGTTACCGACTGTGACCCAAACAACGCTATACACGTCATAATCGATCGTGTATGGAGCGTTCAATAATTGAAACATCTATCGCAATATATTAAATGCCTTAACCTTTACAATTGCACGTCTGATAACCTTTAGCAGACGGCGTTAATATCATATACCGTAACACGGATATTGACCCTCTGACTACGTGAAGTAAATATCTTAAGTAATATCATTCAGCATTTTTCGGATGTATGGTATATACATGTCCTAATGCATCAGATGCACACACGCCATCATATCCTGGACCTGTAACGCACTGTTTCCTTCTGCAAACATTTTACTGGATGTATTCAGGTATATTAATTAGGAACGACTGGGCAGAACAAAAGAGTAATAGATTTGGTTTTGAAAAAAAATTGATGCAGTTCTGTTACAGCTGGAATCTGTGTTTTAGAATTAACTGCGTCAGAATATAAAAATAAATATCTTTTTGTCTAACCTGTGTTAAAACTTTTTTTTGCTATAAAAAAAACATGCTGATTACTAACTATTTCAGTTTTATTTCTTTCAAATAGAATTTTGACTCCTTTTGGTGAGGTACGTACCGTTCAACATAGGCGCAGAGTCTATCGGTTGTTTTAGGGCACAAGTAGAAACTTTTTAGCTCCGCCTAGGCCGGTCCGAAGCCCGGCTAAAAAAGGAGGAGGGCGACCTGCATGGAGGACGTAAGGAGGCAGCCCTTCCACCATGCAAAGGCACAACAGGCCAATCACCTGTTTGCTTTAAACTTTTGATTATTAGAACTACAAGAGAGAAAAACCGGACTGATTCTAAAGGCGACGAACTGGAACGGACTACGGACTATAAATTGGAAAGAAGAGCTGGTGGAAGAGATGAGGAAAGCAAAACTAGAAACCAGGCTATAACGGAAACAAAGAAAAAAGGACAAGGAGTCATGAATCTCGATGGCAACACGCTGCTCTAAAATAGTGTACCCACATCTGAAAGAGCTAAAGGGGGCGTGGGTTGCATTGTGGCCAAAAACCAAAACGATAGTATCAAGGGATGGAACTTTGTCTCGGAGCGCATTATGGTTGTAAAACTAAAAGAAGGAGAAACCATAGTCAACCTGGTCATAGTGTATGGGCCAAATGAGGATGAGAGAGCAGAGGTCAAGGAGGAATTCTTCGAGCTGCTTCAAAGTACAGTGGATGACTGCCTAGATGAAATTATCATGCTCGGAGATTTCAATGCCAGAGTTGGAAATGACCATGCTAGATGGGGTGGAGTTATCGGAAGATATGGAGAAGATACTCTCAATGACAATGGAAAGCGACTCCTTAGATTCTGCAGTGAGTAGAATCTGATCATTACAAACACAAAGTTCCCCCATAAGCGCATACATGCATACACTAGATGTGAACCAACAAAGAATGAGAAGTCAGTGATCGACTATGCCATTGTTAGGAGAAACTCATTCAAATATGTCCGGGATGCTAGAGTCTGGAGGGGGCCAGAGATTGGAAGTGATCACTACCTGCTTACAATCAAAAGAACAACTGAAAGAGTTTCTCAGCCTAGGAACTGCACAACATCACGCAAGAAACTAAGTAAACGAACGGGAGAAATGAGCATTAAGACCTACAAGCTGAGAGAGCCAGAAATTAAGACCAGATATCAGGGGCTTATTGCTGCAGCGTTGAGCAACACAGAAGAACAACCTGATGACTTGGAAATCCTCTGGATTAAATTCAAGGACATCATAAAGACAGCTGCTGCAGAAGCACGTGGTGAAGTCCGACTTGGGAACAAGAGAAAGAGGACACCTTGGTGGACAGAGGAAGTCAAAGAGAAAATAAAAGAGAAGAAAATGGCATGGAATCAATACTCTGGAGCTAAAAACACAACAGGACAAATTGAGAAATATAGAGAATATGTGACACTCATAACAGAAGCAAAGAACAAGGTGCTAACAGCAAAACAGAAGTCCTAAGAAGAATTTGGAGAAAAGCTAGAAAAAGATGCGCAAGAAAACCAGAAATTGTTCTATAAGACCCTAAAGAACATGAGGAAGGAAAAACAATGCCCTCTCAAATTTATAAAGGACAAGCAAGGCAAATTGCTTACTGCCTCGAAGGAAGTAATGGAAAGTATATTTCTCAGAACTCCTGGATGGTGAGCATGGTGAAGCATCAGAAATGATAACCACTAGCACAGAAGAGAAAACCAATGATGGTTAAGATGACATAAAGATGGAAGAACTGAAGGCAGCACTGGAGAAAATCAAGATGGGCAGAGACTCCGACGCCTAGCTGAGTCCCAATTGGATGAGATCCAGTGCGGATTCGGAGCAAACCGAAGTATTCAAGACCTAATCTTCACACTCAGACAACTGAGTGAAAGGCCCTTGAGTATAAGAGTGAGATCCATCTTTGTTTCATAGATCTGGAAAAGGCGTTTGACAGGGTCCCCTGGAGCAAGCTTTGGGACTGTTTGGCAAGGAAGAACATTCCAGCACCTCTGATTCATGCTATACAGAGCTTCTACAAGTCTTGCAGAAATTATGTGAGGACAGCAAACCATAAGTCAGAAGAGTTCAGGACCACCACTGGTGTAAGACAAGGTGATATCCTGTCTCCTTATCTTTTCATACTCCTCATGGAAAATGTCATCAAGGCATGTAAGGAGAGAACAAGAAAGTATTCTGTGGGGTACTGGAAGATGAGACAGGTCTGTATTTCAGAGCTGGCATTTGCTGATGATGTTGCCCTGATTGCTAAATCAGAGGCACATCTCCAATCCAACCTGCAAGTCTGGAAGGAAGAGCGGGAGAAGAGAGGGATGGTCATAAGCAGCTCTAAAACAAAATCCATGGTGATATCACGAGAAGAAAGAAGACATCAGATTAAGCTGGGAGAACAGATCATGGAGCAGGTTGACCACTTTAAATACCTCGGAGCTATTATAGACCAAAAGGGAGGCATCAAAGAAGAGTTGGCCACTCAAAAAGCAGCAGCTGAGAGACTTTTTCAGGCCATAAATCGAGGATTCCTCAGCAAGAGAGAGGTTGGTAAGAAAACGAAGATGGCTGTATACCGCTCCACCTATGTCCCAGTCTTGACATATGGATGCGAGTCATGGGCAATGACTACAACCCACAAAAGCCGATCCAAACCTCAAAAATGAGGTGTCTGAGGAAGGTGGTTGAAGTAACAAGAAGAGACATGGTCCGCAACCAGACGATACGACAAGGCCTAAAATCCCACCCCCTGCAGACCAAAGTAGAACAGTCCTAACTAAGATGGTTTGGCCATGTCTGCAGAATGGGAGAAGATCGGTTACCACGACAGGCATGGGAAACAAAGAGCCAGGAATCCAGACCCCCAGGACGACCCAGAGTCCGCTGGGAGGACAACATTAGACAATCTTTGAAGAACCGAGGACTAGAATGGAACCAGGCCAGGAGGAAGAGCCGATAGCATAGTCTGGCGCGCTCTCTTCCAAACCTCTACACCTCACGGTAGAAGGGGAACCACTAAGTAAGTAAGTAAGTATGTAGAAATTAAAAAGACCTTCATTTCTGTATCAAAATTTTGCTTGGTTGAGGCGTGTCGTAAGTTATTATACTTAGACATAAGGTTCATTGGTTATATTAGGTCGCATGTCCAAACATAAAAGACCTTACGGTCTGAGTATAAGGCATATCTATTTTTAAAAAATAAAATATTGCGTCATTTTGCGAAGCGTGCAAGATTCAACCTCCGTTGGTTATATTAGGGCAAATGTTCACATAGAAAAGATATTTCAGTCCGTTTCAGTGTACTGTACAATGTACTTTTTTTATGTAAAACGTTTGCCTCGTTTTGGCGAGGCGCGCCCCGTTCAACCTAGTCGGTTATATTAGGGCGCATGTCCAAATATAAAAGACGCTTAGGTCTGGGGATATAGTGTACAATATACAAAATGTATATCCTGTCTTGTTAAACTGAGTTGAATTAAAATCCGCTTTTCAAAATTAATCCTATGAAATTTATGTAGTCAAATAAACAAATACGCTACAAAAACTAAATTTTTTTTTTGTAATTTTCGTTTAAAGTATAAGTAATCAATTTTAAATTGCGTTGTAAAATAATAAAAAACTGGCTTTCTTAATGGCAAAATTGAAATTGACTGTTTTTATACTTTTAATTAGTTCCCTTGATTTTAAAGTTATGTCCCTTGATTCAGCCTTTGCGCATATATTCATCCCAAAGAGTAACTCTGGCTAATTTAAAGAAGAAATTTCAAGGCATAAAGATCTGTATAAAGAACACCTAGACATACTTTGCCATTTTATTGAAGATAGTAAAGTAAATTATAAACTTCTAGTATCAACCACGCAGTTAAGTACAGAATATTGCTATTCGAGTTTGCCACGCATGCTATAAAGTCGGTTTAATTCAGTATTATATTATAAGTACCATCTATTACGTAAGAGTCGGGTATAAGTAGGCTTTTGAAATCATTTTTTTCTTATCTCGTCCGTGTATGTGTCGTTCATTGTTTAACTGACTACAATTCCATTTTTCATGCTTTTTTTCAACTTTCTGTTAATACTGAGGACTGGTGCATGGGAGTGCCTGAGTTGGGAATCGAACTCCGATTGAAAGATCTGATAAACTCACTTGAAAGCGTGACCAAATGCTTCAACTAGTGCACAGTCCAGTGGATACCAGCCCATTGCAATATTCTAGGCAACGAAGAGGCAGATACACGTGCTAAAGAAGGGGCGCGCTGGAACAAAACGGTATAAAGACAACTTATGAAATAGCTAAAGCAACTATAACAGCCATATTCAAGTTCAAATGGGACATAGAACACCCAGGTCACATAAAAGATGATACCTATCACCATCTATCTATACAAGACCAAGTCATTTTTTTCGCATACGCATTGGTCACAATATGTACCATCTGTATCACAAGTACAGGATTGGTCCAACAGATCTCTGCTCCTGTGGCACCAGCCTCATGACAGCCGAACATCTGCTCCAGTCCTGCCCAACTTACAGCAGTGACATATGGCAACAACCCACTTCTCTCCACGAAAACCGTTTAGAGATGTCAGGAACCTTGAGCTGACTACTGCCTTTATTAGTCATTAATGTAGAAATCTAAGGGTGAACGAAGAAGAACTCCGATCGATAACTTTAAAGACAACCATGCTAACTGGCACACATTCGACGATACGTAATTCTTATTGTAACTATGTTATTGCATTTTGTTTAAGCAACTCATAACCTATGTCAAAATGTGACTAGATCCTTTTAATTTCGATGGTAAGATGGCAGCTCTTGACCTACATTAACAGCTCTGTGCGGCGAATGCTTTCATGTGATTCATAAGTCAACGATATTACTCAACTCTCAAACGACTTTGCTTATTCAGCATGATAACAAGATTCTTGGCTTCTACTTGCAAATAAGAATCTGCAGGGCAATGTTGAAAAAAATTCCGCCTTCATAAAGAATTAAATTGAAGCGATTGATTCTAATGGCTGTTTAAGCTGCTTTTCCCTGAACCAAAGTAATTAGAGTACTTTTCCAGTATTGGAAAATAAGTGTTACACACACTAACGATAACATTGTGCATGTGTTTCGTTCTATATTTAGTTCTCGATAAATATCAGCCAATCAACGCTTGTACTCAAGGTTCTGCCTGTCTTGCAAGCCTTGCCTGTTTCCTTTACTTTCAGTCGGGTCGGAAAAACAAATTTGGTGCACAGTATTTTGCCCCTCAATTTTACTGATAAATAAAACATATTACTAAAAGAATAAGGTTAATTTCTTGTTTAGTCGTAGAGTTTTTCAAGTTCAAAGAGCTTTAGTGACAGATGGACATAAGCAGATTATTATATTGATAAGGGTGGATTTGTGCTGAAGTGGTAACTTGCCACCCTTATCGACACCTGGTGTTAAAGTGTAAGATGTAGGTGTCTTCTCTGATTTAGGATGTTGCTGTGTATGTGGTAGTGGAACAGTTCACAGGGTTATCACACAGGCAACATGACGTGTAGAGTCATAGAAAGGGTAACTTCGTTGTATAAGTTTCTTTCATTTATTGCACGCCACAAAACAGTCATGATACTTATGACATCAACATGGTTAACGAGTTCAGCAAGATGATATGGCACATTGAAAACAATTTCTGTAGTCAGCAATGATAGCTGTTGTATATATGCGTCATAAGACATCACAGTTCAATAGATTCAGAAATTCATCAATCATCGAGTGCTAGTTCGTGAAGCTGTATAAATAATAATAATTTCTATAACTTCTGCAACAGTGTCAGCTACAGATCTTCAATGTTCATAAACAATAATAAATGCTCCCATTCTGATGCTAGCAGATCAGTTGTATACAATAAGTCCGTTCACTGTCTGCACGTGAATAGCATACATGGGCTACAGGTCAGCTCGACCTTTATAATGTTCCTAAGTCTAACCATCTGACTTGGACGTGATCTCTGATATAACGAATCCTGGAACACAGACAACAGTCTTGTTGGTCTAGAGCGACCCATATATATTTAACTAGTTCAGGTATACAGATACTGGTGACTTAATCCTAGTCAAAGTACCTCTCCATTTTGCATCACACAGGCGAGCAAATAGGCGACAAAATGACGAACCTCTAGACGATAGCATAAAGTTCGATACAAGAGGAATTACCTTATTTCGGAAAATCAACCATGAACATATGCCTCCAGGCAGGCTGCATAATACTGGGAAATAGTCTAGTTAGCTAACTAACTCACTAAGACACTGTATTTCCCTCAGAGAATCACAAGACGCAGTTGCGTCTGCTCGCTTCTTAAACCATTTCTAAACTGCCCCAACTGGGCGGAACACACAGAACGAACTCCCGGTTTTTGACATGCGCAGAACGACAATCTCTGAGTTGCCGTTCACAATAAGACGATTCGAAGAACATTCGAGATAAAAGTCTTACACAGTCGCGCCTTTTATGGTCATGAAAAGAAGCGTTAAGAAAGGTTTCAGACATCTACCATAGTTGACTGATACTACCAAATAAGGAGATGTGGTCACGCTTCGTTCAAGAAATTATAGACCGAACGTGTCTCTATACAAGAGAAGGCAACTCCTAACAAATTGTAGTCTCGATAACTCGGATTATGTCCCTTTGACCATAGAAAACATAATACACACTTCAGTCAAAAAAATGATCATACATATGAAAAAATGTTTATACAAACGAAAAATAATAATGATCCGTGCGTAACATTACCGCACCCTCCCTGGAAAAAAAAAAAAATGGGACATTTTTTTTTTTTTTTTTTAAAATCCTGGAGCCGGAAAAAATCTAGGCTCCTAACGCACGTATGATGCGTGGATATATACCTAACAAATTAGCTCAACGCATGGAGCGACACTGAGATCATATCTCAGATCCTTAGAGAAAAAATTTATCTAAGTATACGCTGATATATTCCAGGAAGGTGCCACCAACACACGCCACAATGATGGCAACAACATAATGACAATCAAATTATACTCATACCAATATATGAAATTAAATATATTATGTGTTATCATACAATGTGTTGCAAATAGCGGTGTAATTTACTAATATACCGCACTATATTATTACATTATATAAAGTAACAGTAATTAATAAGTAATACATGTGTTGCTCTTCGGTGACACAAAACATTCAATAGAAGAAGATGTGGACATCATCCGCTCCCAATGTAGGACAGGACTTGATATCCTCAAAGTTCCACAATGGACATAAACTCGCAGACTTCAATGATGTGCTGCGAAAATATCAATAACACAAATCTTAAAGACAACTGGTAAATTTCTTAATACAATCCTGAAAATAATTTATTTAAATGTGGCCGAGTGATCTTTTGGCCCGTATATCACTAACTAAGCCTTCTTAGATAATTACATGGTACAATGTTATAAATTTCCCTCAAAAAAAAAAAAATGAGACAAAATCTACTAACATGTCATTATAACATTGGACTGTATATCAGGAAATATATATATATGACAGAAGAATCATGTGGAATCGTGTGGACATCTGGACAGAATGTCTGCCATTACATTATCCGAACCACGGATAGCTCGAACCGAGAAATGAAATGGTTGAAGAGCTATGGCATAACGAGTGGACCTCGAGCTCTTCAAGTTTTTGCTCTGAATAGCAGTAAGCGCTTTCTGGTCGGTTTCCACAATGAAATGTGCGCCTAGAAGAAATCTTTGTAACTTCAGAATAGACCATACCATAGCCAATAACTCACGGTCTAAAACCGAGTAATTCTTTTCTGCAGCGTTTAATTTCCTAGAGATATACATCACCGGATGCAAAGTATCAGAATACTCCTGCATTAGTGCTGCCCCAATCCCTGTTGACGAGGCGTCACTTCGAAGAACAAAAGTCTTCTCAATAGTAGGTAACTTAAGAATAGGTGGAGATGAAAATAGGGCTTTAACCTGGTCCAATGAGGATTGACATTCTTTAGACCAGCGGATCAGATTAGGCGACCCTTTCTTCAATAAAGTAGAAAGCGGTGCCATAATGGAGGACAGATTCGGAATGAATCGTCCGTAGAATTGAATCAAACCTAATAGACTCCTTACTTGTTTCTTCGTCTTAGGGACCGAAATGTTAAGTATTTTTGAAACATTGTGGTCCTCTGTCTTTAAAAGACCATGACCAACCCGATGACCTAGGAAAGAAATCTCGCTAAATCCTATAAAGGCTTTAGAGGGTTTTGCAGTCAAGTTATACTCGCGAAGAGTAGACAGTAATTCGTATAAACCCAAATAATGATCTTCCCAAGAATCACTGAATAGACAGATATCATCTAGGTATGCTATGACATCTGTACGATATGCGAGAATTCGCCGCATCATGCGTACGAATGTAGCAGGGGCGTTCATAAGACCAAAAGGCATGAAATTCCATTGGAATAAACCCCTAGGTGTAGAAAAAGCTGTAAAAGGTTTGGCACGTTCAGTTAGCGGGACTTGCCAATAACCTTTAGACAAATCTAGTTTGGTAAAGAATCTAGAATTAGAAAGTTTATTGAGTAGCTCTTCTAATGAAGGCATAGGTTCAGCATCGAACTTCGTAACTTGGTTCAATTTGCGATAATCTACGCAAATGCGAATGTTATTATCCTTCTTTCGAACAATAACCATAGACGAAGAGTATGCTGAAGTGGATGGTTCAATGATTTCCAAACGTATCATTTCATCCAACTCTTTTTCGACTTGAGACTGGAAATGAATAGGTATTGGATATGGTCTGACTCTGATAGGATTGTGATCAGTTAGCACAATGTCATGTTCTATGACATGTGTGTGTCCCGGGATGTCTGTAAGAACATCCTGAAATGTTTGCAACATCGAAGAAACTTGTCGATGTTCCTCAGCGGAAAGATTTGGAGAAACGGTCACGTTTTTCCAAGATTCCGTAGAATAAAGTGGGACCATAGAAAGAGGAAGATTGACATCAGAAAAAGTAGTTTCCTCATCCTGTATAACTGACAGAGATGAGTACTGACCATGAGTTGCTTGTGAATTGTCCGTAGCCTGGAAAATAGGCTGCAAATAGTCAGGTCTTTCATAAAATTCTGTGAGCATATTTATGTGGAAAGTTTTATGCTTTCCATCAATATCGACAACATAGTCGACATCAGAAATTTTGGAGACTATTGCATATGGACCTTTCCATGCAATTAGAAGTCTGTTCTCCCTTGAAGGAAGTAGAACGAGAGCTTTGTCACCTGGACAAAGTTGTCGTAGACATCTATTCTTATTTGCAAACTGCCTTGCCTTTTCTTTAGCAAATTCTGAAGACGAAGTTGCTAGTTTGCATGCCTCGATGATCTTTTGCCTAAGAGCAATGACGTACTCATAAGAAGATTGAGTCTCATCGCTAATATTATCGGCAGTGATTAGATCGTGAAGTAAAGACATAGGGCCGCGCGGTTGCGCGCCAAAGACAAGTTCAAAAGGGGAAAACCCCGTATGTTCATTGGGGACCTCTCTATACGCAAAGAGAGCCGCGGGTAAGACCCTGTCCCAATCCTGAGGATGATCCTCAGTTATTTTACCAAGTAAAGTTTTCAGAGTCCTATTTAAACGTTCGACCAACCCATTAGACATTGGGTGATAGATACTGCTGAGAGACCTTTTAATGTGTAGCATAGACATTACCTGTGACATAGTGTCTGATATAAGTTGAGTGCCATGGTCTGACAATATTTCTCCGGGAAAACCCAAGCGAGAAAATATCAGCCAAAGAGCGTCTGCGATATCAGCAGTTGAGATGCTCTTGAGAGGTATTGCCTCTGGCCAACGTGTGCACATATCGACACATGTAAGGATAAATTGATGTCCTCTAGCCGACTTAATTCTAAAAGGACCGATAATATCTATTGCCATTTTTTGAAAAGGGCGAATAGGAATGTCAGCAGCCTGGATAGGCGCAGCATGTCGTGGTCCTTTAGATTTGACCTCCTGACATACTTTGCAAGAGCGACAGTACATTCGTATGTCCTTGCTCACAAATGGCCAAAAGAAAGCCGCAAGAACCCTCGACTTTGTACGGGAAAAACCCATATGTCCAGCACATTGCGAGTCATGAGCATGTTGCAATATTTGCAATCTCATGCTCTTAGGCACAAGAATTTGTGAATGAGTGGACGTAGTCGAGTCTTGTACCATACGTACAAGTACGCCGTTCTTCATAGAAATCCAAGATTTCCTATTAGTGTTCTGATTAGGATCACCTTTTTTTGCTAGAATGAAGAATTTTTGTAAAGAAGGATCTTCTTCTTGCAATTTGATAAATGAGTCACGTGTAATAGTCAAGTGACTATCTTGGTCATTTACTTCATCATTATTAGTTAATGAAGTTTGAGGTGGATCCAGAGCATGTGCTCTTGTGACCACCGCATTGGTAGCTTCAATGTTTTGCTCTTCCCAAACAGCAATCTGCTGTGGGGTACATTCCCTAACTCCGTGAATACGACCAATAATAAGGTCCGCAATAGGGTTTGGAAGTAGACACGCGTGGACCTCTCCCGTGAAGAAAGGAGTAGCAATGTGTATTATAGCAGTAGGATACTTTTCTAACGTGCCACCAAATGTGACACATTTGATGACTTTTCCTGTAGCACAGGATGGATCTACAAGAGATTGCCTAACGCCGACAGTAGTACATCCAGAATCAAACAACACTGAGACTGGATTACTATTTACTAGCCCCTTATGTAATATAAGAGAACCTCTCCCATCATGAGCAACATTAGCAGGAAGAGCGGGCAAAGGATGACCACAGCTTAGAGTACTAATGGTTTTCGGATCAAATAAAGTACTGCATTGGATACATTTATTTGCCCTACCAAAATCAAAAGATGAGCATCCGATAGCATTATGGTCTTTATCATTATTAACCTGTTTATCTGCTCCCTGAGATTCTTGTTGAACAGAATTTGTCTGTTGATATCTTTTTCTCTTATGTTGCGATCTACCGCGACCATTATTGCCTCTGCAATTATCATTAAAGTCCCTACTGTAATTTTTATCCTGGTTTGAGTTCCAGTTTCCATAACTGTCATTACTATCTCTATGCTGTTGAGAACCTCTATTATCTTGGTATTGAGGTCTCTGCATAAAATATTTTCCTCTATACCGATTACCTTTGTGAAAATTTCTAAAGTTAACCGGAGTAGAATAACGTGTAGTATTAGGTTGTCTCCAGTTCTGGGAAGAAGAATCACCCTGGAATTGATCACTATGGTTCTGGGCATAATTACGATTACTCTTTTTATTGAAATTTTTCTGGCTACCCTGAAATTTACGCATAAAATTTGGGCCATAAGGTGCTGCCGAAGCAACTGGCAGACCTTCTTTCACCTTAGAGTTACTAATGGTTATGTGCGGATGCGCAGTAACATACTGGCTACAGTATTCTTCCATTTCTTTTATGTTTTTAGGCTTACGCTCATGAAGAAAAGATAGAAAAGCTTCATTAACAGAAGACATAACCTTATCTCTAAGTAGTAAATCCATAAGAGCTTCAAATGTATTTTCTGTCTTAGACAACTCAACCCATCGTAAAAAAGTAAGACGGATGCCTGAGATGAATTCAGAGAATTCAACTCCAGTTTCTGGTAACATGGTTTTAAATTTAAGACGATATCCGTCCTCGTTAAGTTGGTACTTCTTTAACAATGCCGCCCTGACAACCTCATAGTTGTTTTTGTCAGGCACATCTACCATACTCAACAAAGTCAAAGCATCACCTCTAAGTATCTTGGACAGATGATACACATATAATTTTTTATCTATATTATGTACATTACATGCACTTTCAAATCTATCTAGATAAAATGTTATATCATCGATTGAGGGATTAAATGCTGGTAGATTAAGCTTGAAATCCTTAGCATTAGTCTTATTTGACACCTTATTTGCCTCATTAGCATTACCAGTGTTCAATAACTTTAACTTCTCTAACTCTAAAGCTAAGACTTTTTCATCATGTTCCATTTTTGCTTTTCTCTCATCAGCCTCTCTTTGTAACCTTCTTTCTTCAGCCTCAGCCTGTAACTTTCTTTCTTCAGCCTGGGCCTGTAACTTTTTTCCTTCAGCCTCTATTTCAAGTCTCTTATTTTCAGCTTCTTTTTCAAGTCTCTTATTTTCAGCTTCAGCCTGGGCCTGTAACTTTTTTTCTTCAGCTTCTTTTTCAAGTCTCTTATTTTCAGCTTCTCTTTTTTGTTTTTCCATTTCCATTTGAAATCTTTTTTCCTCCACCTGCATCTGCAGTTTCTTTTGTTCTATTTCAGCCTCTATTCTCTTTTGTTCAGTTTGTTCTTTCATTTTCTTTTCTTCCGACTTCAATGCCTTGGCATATTGAACAGTCGCAAATTCTTCTAATTTATCACCTGTCTTCCCAAGGGCTTTACCCTGCTCAATAAAGTACTCAAATGTAGACATGATGTCCAAAATGTGAGTACAGAACCTGAAATAATTAATTATCTTATTTCAATGTTAAATAGCAACAAGACTTAATAAAGTGCTTGTATAATCTCTATGTTGAACCCAATCTCTGTGGGAAACAGGAGTTGACACCAACTTGTATTATCAAATGTATAATAATATCACAAGTCACCTCTTAATTAACAGTGCACTACCCAAATCAGTGCATAATCATCAGTTATTTATCATAACTGCACTACAATAGTGCATAAGCAAAAACACCAGTTTGTTATGATAAGTGCACTATAGACCAATAGTGCATGAGCATATATCAACAATAGTGAAAGCTAACTATGCAAGAACTATGTAAACAATAACAAGACAATGTAAACAATAGCAAAGGTCATCAACAATGTAAACAATAACAAAGATCAAAGTCAATGTAAACAACAACAAAGATCAGAGTCAATGTAAACAATAACAAAGATCAGAGTCAATGTAAACAATAACAAAGATCAGAGTCAATGTAAACAATCAACAAAGATCAAACAATACGAAAACATTCGCATAAGTCAAATACACAAACAGCAAAACTAAAAAGAAATATGCGAAGATATGACTAACAAATGACGCTACAGTGTATACACAAAAATATACGTAAAGAACTGAATAATAGCAAAGGGGAGACCTACAAATACAAACAATCGAAATCGAAACTAAAAACACAAAGAAAGAGAGAGAAGAAAAAAGAAAAAAAAATATATATACAAGAAACAAAAATAAAGCACAACTCGTCACAACTAAACAGATATAGCAACGATTGTCGCTAGCAAATTTCACTGTAGGAAATTCGCACAGTCCCTAACGAAAACGCTAACAGTAGAACCTCTGTGACGTGGTATCTTCTACTGTAAGACTCCGCCCAACCGAGAAAACCCGCTGAAATATAAACATATAAATATACAAATAACAAATAACATATAACATATAAACATGTATCATGAAAACAATAGGAGAAAGTGTGAAAGTACAGAAGGCTCAGTTAGAACATAAGGGCACAGTTCACAAACAAAACAGGCCACTTAACTTCTATAAATCCAGCGTCAGCACGGTGCAGAACAGGATGTAATCAGCATTCTGAGGATAATGATCCAACGTTGATTAACTTCTGCTCCCATAAACAGCCATGACGAAGGAAATGAGCTTCTAATACTGCAACAGTTGTTACGGCACTTGACCTTCTGAATCTTCTAAATTGATTTAACCGGCACTTGACCTTCTGAACCCGCAGCAGTACCCCTGAGACCGGAACAGTTGTTACGGCACTTGTCCTTCTTTTCACCAGATCAGGAAATCCATTCGCTCGGTACTTGTCCTTCTAATTTTACATAAACTTCAATATTGCCGAGCAGCGCCGGGTAGTTTCAAAATCAGCAACTGTCAGAAAATCCGGATACTTTCAATAAAATTTCTTGTAAGGTGGTAGTTGATGCTGTAGTTGTATCTAGTATGATGATGATGTCTGGGTTTGCTGACCCCCTTGATAGCTGGAATCAGAGTGAACCAACCTATGGCCACCAAAAATGATATGGTGCGCCAAAATATCAGATGATAGAACCAGCTCTGGCCACCAAAAATGATAAGGGTGGATTTGTGCTGAAGTGGTAACTTGCCACCCTTATCGACACCTGGTGTTAAAGTGTAAGATGTAGGTGTCTTCTCTGATTTAGGATGTTGCTGTGTATGTGGTAGTGGAACAGTTCACAGGGTTATCACACAGGCAACATGACGTGTAGAGTCATAGAAAGGGTAACTTCGTTGTATAAGTTTCTTTCATTTATTGCACGCCACAAAACAGTCATGATACTTATGACATCAACATGGTTAACGAGTTCAGCAAGATGATATGGCACATTGAAAACAATTTCTGTAGTCAGCAATGATAGCTGTTGTATATATGCGTCATAAGACATCACAGTTCAATAGATTCAGAAATTCATCAATCATCGAGTGCTAGTTCGTGAAGCTGTATAAATAATAATAATTTCTATAACTTCTGCAACAGTGTCAGCTACAGATCTTCAATGTTCATAAACAATAATAAATGCTCCCATTCTGATGCTAGCAGATCAGTTGTATACAATAAGTCCGTTCACTGTCTGCACGTGAATAGCATACATGGGCTACAGGTCAGCTCGACCTTTATAATGTTCCTAAGTCTAACCATCTGACTTGGACGTGATCTCTGATATAACGAATCCTGGAACACAGACAACAGTCTTGTTGGTCTAGAGCGACCCATATATATTTAACTAGTTCAGGTATACAGATACTGGTGACTTAATCCTAGTCAAAGTACCTCTCCATTTTGCATCACACAGGCGAGCAAATAGGCGACAAAATGACGAACCTCTAGACGATAGCATAAAGTTCGATACAAGAGGAATTACCTTATTTCGGAAAATCAACCATGAACATATGCCTCCAGGCAGGCTGCATAATACTGGGAAATAGTCTAGTTAGCTAACTAACTCACTAAGACACTGTATTTCCCTCAGAGAATCACAAGACGCAGTTGCGTCTGCTCGCTTCTTAAACCATTTCTAAACTGCCCCAACTGGGCGGAACACACAGAACGAACTCCCGGTTTTTGACATGCGCAGAACGACAATCTCTGAGTTGCCGTTCACAATAAGACGATTCGAAGAACATTCGAGATAAAAGTCTTACACAGTCGCGCCTTTTATGGTCATGAAAAGAAGCGTTAAGAAAGGTTTCAGACATCTACCATAGTTGACTGATACTACCAAATAAGGAGATGTGGTCACGCTTCGTTCAAGAAATTATAGACCGAACGTGTCTCTATACAAGAGAAGGCAACTCCTAACAAATTGTAGTCTCGATAACTCGGATTATGTCCCTTTGACCATAGAAAACATAATACACACTTCAGTCAAAAAAATGATCATACATATGAAAAATGTTTATACAAACGAAAAATAATAATGATCCGTGCGTAACATATATAGATTTTTTTTTTTTTTGTCTGGCACGTTCCTCATCTTCTGAGAGCTTACAAGCACATACCCACGTTACCGTATAGGATTCCCATGTCTGTAGGTTCCCCCATTTTTCTTACTTCCTTCTATAATAACAAACGAACGCCTATAGCCATGACGCATCTAAATGTCGTTTCAGTGGAAGGTGTCACTGACAGACTACAACCATCGATGTCTCCTTCTTTACCGTTGTTAGTCTCAGCTATCTTGTGACGCGAAACAAATATTAACAGCAATCACAAGAAATTCCCGTTGTTGTCTGGTGGAGCTATTTTTGTATTCATCCATAACATCAATCAATGAGGACAAATATTAATCTCCCACATCCCCAAAAATTCACCAAACGTCGAATGAAGCTGATAATACGAGAACGTGCTGCGATGTTTGATGTACAAGAGGTAAAAATTGTTTCCGAGATCTTATCAGTTTAATATATAATTTTAAAACTTAGTATCAGGCATTTACTGTTTAAAAAAAAAAAAACCCTGTCAAAATCAATAAACATCAATTTGTTTGTCTTGACACAGCAGAGCTATCACAGCTTAACTGTTAAGTCTGGAAGCTATTTAGAGATAATGGCAACGAACTAAAATTAACATACTGGCTATGAATGATGGAAGTAAATGTATTATCTGCGTATGTTTTATCTATGCTTTCTATAAACACAGATCCAAGTGTGTTCAACAAACTGGAATATTAGACTATTTTTCCACAACAAAAATATTGAAATGTTTCCAGCAAAATGGGAAATTTAAATTTCAAGTTAACAAAGCACTTTGGTCGCTTTTGACAAACTGGAATATTTCTTTGTTTAATATTAAACTATTTCACATAAACGGGGATATTAAACTGGTCACCATAAGCTGAGATGTTAAACTATTTCACATAAACGGGGATATTAAACTGATCGACATAAGCTGGGATGTTAAACTATTTCACATAAACGGGGATATTAAACGGATCGCCATAAGCTGGAATGTTAAACTATTTCACATAAACGGGGATATTAAACTGATCGACATAAGCAGGAATGTTAAACTATTTCACATAAACGGGGATATTAAACTGGTCACCATAAGCTGGGATGTTAAACTATTTCACATAAACGGGGAGATTAAACTGATCGACATAAGCTGGGATGTTAAACTATTTCACATAAACGGGGATATTAAACTGGTCACCAGAAGCGGGGATGTTAAACTATTTCACATAATCGGGGATATTAAACGGATCGCCATAAGCTGGGATGTTAAACTATTTTACGTAAACAGGGATATTAAACGGATCGCCATAAGTTGGAATGCTAAACTATTTCACATAAACGGTGATATTAAACGGATCGCCATAAGCTGGAATGTTAAACTATTTTACTTAAACAGGGATATTAAACGGATCGCCATAAGCTGGGATGTTAAACTATTTCACATAAACACGGATGTTAAACTGGTCACCATAAGCTGGGATGTTAAACTATTTCCCATAAACGGGGATATTAAACTGATCGACATAAGCTGGAATGTTAAACTATTTCACTTAAACAGGGATATTAAACGGATCGCCATAAGCTGGGATGTTAAACTATTTCACATAAACACGGATGTTAAACTGGTCGCCATAAGCTGGGATTTTAAACTATTTCACATAATTGGGGATGTTAAACAGGTCGCCATAAGCTGAGATATTAAACTATTTCACATAAACGAGGATGTTAAACTGGTCGCCATAAGCTGGGATATTAAACTATTTCACATAAACGGGGATACTCAACTTATTTCCATAAGCTGGGATGTTAACGTTTTTCACATACATAGGGATATTAAACTGATCGCAATAAGCTGGGATGTTAAACTAGTTCTTATGCGCTGGGTTATTTAAGTGTTTCCTCTTAGGATAGTGAAATGTTCCTGAAAACTAGAATATTAAACTAATCACATTATACTGGGAAAATTAAACTTTTTCTAACAAACTGGGATATTCAATTGTTTGTCAACCGTTTCTAGAGATCGGGATATAATTATTTCCTTGTAGTTGTCCCACTAAGGTATTTGAACTTGAAGGATATCTGAAATTAGTCTATTGTTTTTATTATTCTGAAAGTTTTTGACGAACCGTGCTAATTTCATATGTGTTCAGTTCAAAACATTCAAGAGGACTTTTACTTCTAAGTATTCTAACTTAATTGGAACTTCAAAGATAAGGTATTTCCTACATTTTCCCCAGCTTCTCCAGTGGCTTTTTCAACTTCCCCATCTGTAAAAGTTCCATTTTTTAAAACGAGGTACAGATCATTACATCAATCAGTTAAGCAGATTAATAAAAAATAAAAAACAGAATATCCTTCAAACAACAAAAATACTCGTGCCGACAGAATACACTCGCTTGTCTCAAACGTTGTCGCTTACACACTGATAACAGATATGTGATCTCCTGAGTCACGCTTAATGCAGCAGACACATTTGACTAAAACACGTCAAGTGTCACGTCAGCCATACAGTTGTAGCCGCTTACCTTAGAGCTTCTCGACTGCACATTAGAAAACAAATGTTGCGATGACGTTCGTTCACTCTGTCTGTCTGTCTGTCTGTCTGTCTGTCTGTCTGTCTGTCTGTCTGTCTGTCGGTCTGTCTGTCTGTCTGTCTGTCTCTCTCTCTCTCTCTCTCTCTCTCTCTCTCTCTCTCTCTCTCTCTCTCTCTCTCTCTCTCTCTCTCTCTCTCTCTCTCTCTCTCTCTCTCTCTCTCTCTCTCTCTCTCTCTCTCTCTCTCTCTCTCTCTCTCTCTGGATACAAAAACTGCAAATTTCAAGTAACGTAATAGTTATATCTTCGATTTTACAGGGATTTTTTCCTAACCGGTATTTTGTAGTTTTGTCTTGTCTTTGATCCACCATCACTGAGCATTATCTCTTGGTGATGATATTTAGTAGTAGTCCAACTTATATTTCCCAGTAGCTTGTCTCTCAATTTACAGTAGCCTGACTTAAATTTCACAGTAGCTAATCTCACTTTAATAATAACAAAGCATTCCAAGTACGGAATTCACTCTGTACTCAATGTCCTAGTCGTAGTAGTTATCTCTGTACACAATAGCCTGGTTACTGTAAACATCTCTGTACACAAAGTGCTGGTTGTCAAAGTAATAGTTGTCAAAGTGCTGGTTGTCAAAGTTATAGTTGTCAAAGTGCTGGTTGTCAAAGTGCTTGTTGTAAAAGTGCTGGTTGTCAAAGTGCTGATTGTCAGAGTTCTAGTTGTCAAAGTGCTTATTGTTAAAGTGCTGAATGTCAAAGTGCTGACTGTCAGTACATTGTCGTAGATAGTAGCGTGCTCCAGTAATAACAGACAATAGAATGAGGCGCACTAGAGGTGATAGCTTTAGCTGTGTTTTTTTTAGCCTGGTGTTCCTCTCGGTGTTGGTTTCTCTTCTTCTTCTTTTAGCCCAATCTGAGATGGCGCCATGGGTAGCATCACCACTCTATGCGATCTGCAGCTTCGTTCTTCGAAGTTTCTGGATTTATATCCAGTGCCTTCATGTCTTATCTTGCAGACATCTTTGAACCCCAGCAGCGGTTGCCTGGCAGTTCTTTTGCCTTCTGCCAATTATCCGTAGAAAATATATTTGGTGATGCGACCGTCTTCCATACGGCGGACATGACCAAGCAAGCCTAGTCTGTGCTGTCTACGCTGTGAATACATGCTTATATATATATATATATATATATATATATATATATATATATATATATATATATATATATATATATATATATATATATATATATATATATATATATATATATATATATATATATATATATATATATATATATATATGTGTGTGTGTGTGTATGTGTGTGTGTGTGTGTGTGTGTGTGTGTGTGTGTGTGTGTGTGTGTGTGTGTGTGTGTGTGTGTGTGTGTGTGTGTGTGTGTGTGAGACAGTGCGAAGACGATGTGTGAAGGAGAATAAAAATTCGTGTGTAATATTGTCGTCACTCTCTCTGGCCTACTTTCACACACGTTCCGCAGTCACAGAAAAACTCTTGATGACAGGGGTCCCACTTTTATTAATGAAACCCTATCAGGTAGCATTTGAATCATGCAGAAAACAATGTTGTCCACCAGTTTACTTTTTGTAGGTAATTCCTATACAACACCGTATAACCTAGATATTTAGGTATTCTCTACGTAACACCATATAACCCAGCACAGACTGCTGGACTCTGAAATAAAATGAAACAAAATAAACTAGCATCTTTCTAATGGACAAACATCATCTACGTAATAATACATACATATGTGTGAAAACTTGCAAGTATATGCGCGTATATGTCCATGTGTGTATGTTTATGCAGGTCTGTGTATATGTGTAATCAACAATGAACATATCTCAGTCAACAACAATGCCTTCATACTCATACTAAATACTAACTACATCACCGCACGAGAGATAACTTAAATGAAGCATTTCTATCTATGATGAAATATTATACACAACTCACTGGTCTAAATGACCACATTTGATCAGTATCTTAGAGGCCTAGCTGCTCTAAAGAACAAGCAGATATCATATATATATATATATATATATATATATATATATATATATATATATATATATATATATATATATATATATATATATATATATCTTGGAAACAAAGAGCCAAGGATCCAGACCCCGAGGACGACCCAGAGTCCGCTGGGAGGGCAACATTAGACAATCTTAGAAGGACCGAGGACTAGAATGGAACCAGGCCAGGAGGAAGACAGCCGATAGGATAGTCTGGCGCTCTCTCTTCCAAACCTCTAAACCTCACGGTAGAAGGGGAACGACTAAGTAAGTAAGTAAGTAAGTATATATATATATATATATATATATATATATATATATATATATATATATATATATATATATATATATATATATATATATATATATATATATATATACACTCTATTCTTACAGCTCTATATAGACTAAATGTAATATGCATAGGCTGCTCACGGAGCTAGAGGGTACGCAAATGTTTCTCTCACAATAATCACAGATGTAAAATTAACCACACTTACGGCTCACAAAAATGCAATATAACCAATACTTAACACTACACAAATAATAATAATAATGGTAATAAGTACACACTTGTAGACAGCGCAATGCGACACTAGAATTCCTCTTATAAATTCACTTAGTACTTTACACATTTAACACAGTCTCACAGCTGAAAATAGCGATGAGATATACTTGAAATTACACTATAAAACACATACTTCGCTGATAAAGGTTGCATTATCATAACGCTGGGATATTCAATAGATGGTGTAGAATAGTCAACTCGAACCGACACAGTGTTGGGTATACAGGTCACCTTGTCCATAAAGTCTTGAGACCCTGACAAGTAATGTTGACATTGAGTGAGAGTGTAAATGTCAGTTACGCGAATGGATGGACTGTTCGGTAGAGTTGACAAGTAAACCACGCACTCACTCACTCATAGCTAGAAGTCAATGACGTAGACTACTGTAAACGTTTTCATACATTTAATGTGACACACACTCTGACAGCACGGTTACAGTTACTGGACCAGGTTGGCAAACACATCGTATACTTGAAAAAAATGGTCTACAACATCAAATAGGCATTCGTGTCGAATGTAGATACAACTGAACTTTAGTAGCCAAGCACTCAGAGTTCTAGTTGTCTGTCATCTCAGGCCTTAACTGACTAATCGCATCAGTTAATGCTAGCAAATGTTTATCATCAATGGCTCCCTGACAGAACCTCTTCTAGCGAAGTATTTCAGGCCGTAAATTTAGCAGGCTTATATGACGACAATCTTCAACCACCAGTAATGGGTTTTATAGTAGAAGATCTCTGTACCATCACCAGATAATAAGGGCATTCCTGTTCTCTGATCGATAATCCGCTAGACAAAAGCGGGGTCCAAAATGGCTCTATCTTGGGTGAGCTTCGCTCACACCGAAGATGAATAATGAAGCATAATTAAAGGCTCTGTTCATTACACAAATGTACCTGTTGGGCTCTGCATATCCTATAATACATAATGCTGCGTACATCAAATATTTAGTGCTGCTAGGTAACATGTCGTCGTTATATATAGTCAATCAATCACATGGACGGACGATAGCACGTCTGCACATCTAGGCATAGAACAAGTTCAGAAAATGTCTTCTTTACCTTGGTCTTAGAAAAATCACACTAGCAAATAGCACACGCCATCTCTTGGCGTTAAGAATAAACACTGGGGAGAATTACTGACATAATAGTCATACAGAGAAACTATCTCATTCCCCAGAATAAACTACAGAGACCAATCTCCGGACTTCCCTTGTCCGAACAGCATTCAGCAAAACCAACATGACGGAAGTCTCCCAATTCGACACATGCGCAGAAGCGCGCTTGACCCGAGAGTTCAACTCAAAATAGGCCGACGTTAGACATCAAAAAGATATAAAGATATTAGACCAAATCGCCTTAAATAGTCAAGGAATAAACATTAACTCGGGTTATAAACATACCAGGCAAGACCAATCTGTTTTGTTCAAACAAGGAACAAACCGACGTAAATCTAATATTCATACACCAGGTTAAGACCCGAGAGAAGATAACAAACATAACAAAATATAATATCAAACCAATCAAGGGCTATTTCTTTTTGACTATCAAATAAGTACCTTTGACCATTACATAAAGTGTTCCATCAAACAGATAGATATTACTTTAAACTTGTATTGCCTACCAACGAATCTGTGCGTAATAATAATAATAATAATAATAATAATCCACCACCAGTTGATTTTATACCATAAGTGCACTACACAGCTAATAGTGCATCATCAAATATATTCTAAATAGCATATGTCAACCAACAACATAATAGTATATGTCAACCAACAACATAATAGTATATGTCAACCACCAACGAATCTGTGCGTAACAGCCGCAAATCAGCTTCTATCAAACTGTTATAGATAGACAAACTCTAAAAAGCAATAAATCCTTCACCTGAAACGTCTAATATTACTAAATCTAAATTATTATAACAATGTACTCATATGCAAGCATACCTCTATGTCGTTAGTTCACGTCAAAATGTCAGGGAAAGCTCCGCCCATCCCTCTAGGGAGCAAATCAGGAGTCATATGCTCAGTTTGGATGACATGAGATCACATCTTAGTCAAGATTATCTTCATAATCGACACAACTCAAGGTCCGCCCACTAATCGTGACATTCCCACGATATCTGTCTTACGGTTGTGTGCTCAAAAAGGTGTTTTCCTCTGGTGTCAGACAGCACCGAGATGTCTAAGACCAAGGGCCGTCTCTCATTACATCTTCTGCGTCTCACACGTTTGTCTTCATCACGGATGGCAAAGGTGTGTTTCGTTTAAATCGCCCATTCCCGTGTCAGAATGCCAACCTGAGCACAAATATACACGGTAGACAAGATCGACAACTATTACTCAGTCAAAAATTACACCTTTCTGGCCACACGGTCACACACACACACACACACACACACACACACACACACATATATATATATATATATATATATATATATATATATATATATATATATATATATATATATATATATATATATATATATATATATATATATATATATCTTCTTCTTCTTCTTCTTCTTCCGTCCTTAGCCACCAACCGTCAAAGCAGTCAGTGGCCATTACGCCTAGTGGCGTCTTAGGGCAACAGCAGATAGGTTTTCTTTGCCATTGTTTCCCATCACGCCTAGTGGCGTCTTTAGGGCAACGGCAAATCAACCCATTTGCTGTTGTTTCCGTAATCGAAGTGACTGGCAAACGGGTGATCAGCCCGTTGTGATATATATATATATATATATATATATATATATATATATATATATATATATATATATATATATATATATATATATATATATATATATATATATATATATATATATATATATATATATATATCGCCACCATCTGTGCTGTCTATTGTACAAGTAAACCTACCAGTTGTTCATAACGCTCTTAATACTGTTCATATAAACCTACCAATTGTTCGAGCGGTCCTGCCTATTCATCACAGTAACCTTACAATTGCTCATGTTGTTCTGTCTAGCGTGCATGCCTCGCTGTCTAAAGTTCCCTTATGGCCAGATCTACTATGAGGATCCTACACGATTCTATTTACTGGAGCAAATAATAACTCATGCTAAAAATCAATTAATATTTGCCACTGTAACGGACTGGAGATCTGAACTCCCACCACTCCTTACGGTTTTAGCGCTACAATCTTACAACATGTGATAACAAGTATGGCACCCATCAACGAATCTGCACATTTCCTTCTCTAATTACTGTAGCAGAAGATTATCCCAGGGAGATAACAAGGACGTATTTGTCTGAAAATAACACTAGATAATGCTCCTAATAAAGCGCTTGGACGTTCTATGCTGTCATCACAATTCATGCTCTAACGACTTCTCCGATACCGGAAATGAGTTTGATGCTGGCGATATTATTCGAAAATTTCTTATGTCTCATATGCTATCAAGATCAAGGCCATCGTAAAACACGCGCGACAAATTAGTTTGGTTTTGTGACTGGATAATGGCATTTCTTGCTTTCCTGTCGGGGCGAAGAAGACAATCTAACAACGGTTCATCGAATCCTTCATTTTTGTCATAATTCCCTCTACACCGAGGATCATCATTTATTTCCCCAGTATCGCTTACAGGATGATATCGATTACATTAAAAAAAAAAAAACTGCAATTCTGGCAAACTTTTTTTTTTAGTGTGATTTTGATTTCCACAAAGATGGTGTTTCTGTAACTTGGAAGATACATTTATAAACATATCATAGCGACAAAGATGGTGTTTCTGTAACTTGGAAGATACATTTATAAACATATCATAGCGACAAAAATGGTGTTTCTGTAACTTGGAAGATACATTTATAAACATATCATAGCGACAAAGATGGGGTTTCTGTAACTTTGAAGATACATTTATAAACATATCATAGCGACAAAGATGATGTTTCTGTAACTTGGAAAATACATTTATAAACATATCATAGCGACAAAGATGGTGTTTCTGTAACTTGGAAGACACATTTATAAACATATCATAGCGACAAAGATGGTGTTTCTGTAACTTGGAAGACACATTTATAAACATATCATAGACACAACGGTAACGATAATAAGATAGGAAACTCTATACAGAGCGGTACAACAGGAGGCAATGTGATCATTATAAGTTTTCCTCCCTGTCGATTAAGTGTTTCGGCCCCTAAATCTCCTTTACACTCTAAGGGTGGCGGGCACACTAGGGTTATGACTCCTGTAGCAGTGTCACTGGTTATTTGTTAATAATTGTTTGTTGTTGGTAAATCTTTGTCGAATAACCAAGTGGTTGATTTGGTAATTGTTCGATGTTCAATATTCTTCGAACTGATTTAGATGTTTATTGAATAGTCAGTGAGTGGCCAGGCACGTGTTTTGATCGTATAGTGGAATCTCTAGTGTTGTGTGTTATGTGACAACCCAGCAGGTTCGTTCTTCCGGATGAGAATGCTGCTACGTGTTGGTGTTGTTTGGAGTTTCTTGGCACTTGATGTTGGAGAAGAATTAATTCTTTGATTAAAAGTCCTATTCTTGAGTGTGTTTATATGGTTCATATAACTTTCTCTTGTCTATAATTCTCCAGTTATTTCGAGTTTAGGTTTTGGTTTGGTGATCTTGTAAAAGCACAGGAACATCTACTTAATACGACGATTTGACCAAGACAGATGACACCAAAATAAATCTTGACAACCACAAGAACATCTACTGAAACTGTCAACCACAGGAACATCTACTGAAACTGTCAACCACAAATACAACTTGGACGACTGGCGTTGCTGGACTCAACGACAAGGTACAGGAATGTTACTTCATAAAACTCCAGTAAAGATTAGTATGTTTATTAACTGGCCATCCGTTTAACTCTTTTCTGCCAGTTTGCATTCTCCTCTTTTTGTTACAAACATTTTACAACGCATAAAAGTGGCAATATTTAAATAGCTTGGTCAAGGCGAATAATCTGTCCTGTCTTATTTTCTAATCGAGGGTTACATCAATATACTTGGGACTATTAGCGTCGTTACTGTTAGATCTACAGTGTTCTAATCGAGGGTTACATCAATATACTTGGGACTATTAGCGTCGTTACTGTTAGACCTACAGTGTTCTAATCGAGGGTTACATCAATAAACTTGGGACTATTAGCGTCGTTACTGTTAGACCTACAGTGTTCTAATCGAGGGTTACATCAATATACTTGGGACTATTAGCGTCGTTACTGTTAGATCTACAGTGTTCTAATCGAGGGTTACATCAATATACTTGGGACTATTAGCGTCGTTACTGTTAGACCTACAGTGTTCTAATCGAGGGTTACATCAATAAACTTGGGACTATTAGCGTCGTTACTGTTAGACCTACAGTGTTCTAATCGAGGGTTACATCAATATACTTGGGACTATTAGCGTCGTTACTGTTAGATCTACAGTGTTCTAATCGAGGGTTACATCAATATACTTGGGACTATTAGCGTCGTTACTGTTATACCTACAGTGTTCTAATCGAGGGTTACATCAATATACTTGGGACTATTAGCGTCGTTACTGTTAGACCTACAGTGTTCTAATCGAGGGTTACATCAATATACTTGGGACTATTAGCGTCGTTACTGTTAGATCTACAGTGTTCTAATCGAGGGTTACATCAATATACTTGGGACTATTAGCGTCGTTACTGTTAGACCTACAGTGTTCTAATCGAGGGCTACATCAATATACTTGGGACTATTAGCGTCGTTACTGTTAGACCTACAGTGTTCTAATCGAGGGTTACATCAATATACTTGGGACTATTAACGTCGTTACTGTTAGACCTACAGTGTTCTAATCGAGGGCTACATCAATATACTTGGGACTATTAGCGTCGTTACTGTTAGACCTACAGTGTTCTAATCGAGGGTTACATCAATATACTTGGGACTATTAGCGTCGTTACTGTTAGACCTACAGTGTTCTAATCGAGGGTTACATCAATATACTTGGGACTATTAGCGTCGTTACTGTTAGACCTACAGTGTTCTAATCGAGGGTTACATCAATAAACTTGGGACTATTAGCGTTGTTACTGTTAGACCTACAGTGTTCTAATCGAGGGTTACATCAATATACTTGGGACTATTAGCGTCGTTACTGTTAGACCTACAGTGTTCTAATCGAGGGTTACATCAATATACTTGGGATTATTAGCGTCGTTACTGTTAGACCTACAGTGTTCTAATCGAGGGTTACATCAATATACTTGGGATTATTAGTGTCGTTACTGTTAGACCTACAGTGTTCTAATCGAGGGTTACATCAATATACTTGGGACTATTAGCGTCGTTACTGTTAGACCTACAGTGTTCTAATCGAGGGTTACATCAATATACTTGGGACTATTAGCGTCGTTACTGTTAGACCTACAGTGTTCTAATCGAGGGTTACATCAATATACTTGGGACTATTAGCGTCGTTACTGTTAGACCTACAGTGTTCTAATCGAGGGTTACATCAATATACTTGGGACTATTAGCGTCGTTACTGTTAGACCTACAGTGTTCTAATCGAGGGTTACATCAATATACTTGGGACTATTAGCGTCGTTACTGTTAGACCTACAGTGTTCTAATCGAGGGTTACATCAATATACTTGGGACTATTAGCGTTCTTACTGTTAGGCCTACAGTGTTCTAATCGAGGGTTACATCAATATACTTGGGACTATTAGCGTCGTTACTGTTAGACCTACAGTGTTCTAATCGAGGGTTACATCAATATACTTGGGACTATTAGCGTCGTTACTGTTAGACCTACAGTGTTCTAATCGAGGGTTACATCAATATACTTGGGACTATTAGCGTCGTTACTGTTAGACCTACAGTGTTCTAATCGAGGGTTACATCAATATACTTGGGACTATTAGCGTCGTTACTGTTAGACCTACAGTGTTCTAATCGAGGGTTACATCAATATACTTGGGACTATTAGCGTTGTTACTGTTAGACCTACAGTGTTCTAATCGAGGGTTACATCAATATACTTGGGACTATTAGCGTTGTTACTGTTAGACCTACAGTGTTCTAATCGAGGGTTACATCAATATACTTGGGACTATTAGCGTTGTTACTGTTAGGCCTACAGTGTTCTAATCGAGGGTTACATCAATATACTTGGGACTATTAGCGTTGTTACTGTTAGACCTACAGTGTTCTAATCGAGGGTTACATCAATATACTTGGGACTATTAGCGTCGTTACTGTTAGACCTACAGTGTTCTAATCGAGGGTTACATCAATATACTTGGGACTATTAGCGTTGTTACTGTTAGACCTACAGTGTTCTAATCGAGGGTTACATCAATATACTTGGGACTGTTAGCGTCGTTACTGTTAGACCTACAGTGTTCTAATCGAGGGTTGCATCAATATACTTGGGACTATTAGCGTCGTTACTGTTAGACCTACAGTGTTCTAATCGAGGGTTACATCAATATACTTGGGACTATTAGCGTTGTTACTGTTAGACCTACAGTGTTCTAATCGAGGGTTACATCAATATACTTGGGACTATTAGCGTTGTTACTGTTAGACCTACAGTGTTCTAATCGAGGGTTACATCAATATACTTGGGACTGTTAGCGTCGTTACTGTTAGACCTACAGTGTTCTAATCGAGGGTTACATCAATATACTTGGGACTATTAGCGTTGTTACTGTTAGACCTACAGTGTTCAATTTCGAAGCTTCAACTGCAGTGGTTCTCCTGTGAATACTACTGGCTCTGGTGTCGGCCAGATTTTCAGTCATTTAAAGAAAAACGTTTTACCTGTGATAAATGTCTTGTACAGCTTTCTAGTTGAGTAGTTACCACGAGTAACACGATTTACCTCTCCTTTAAAATGAAATCATGGGCGTCGTTAACAAAGAGCTGGATGTTAAAAGAGTTGCAATCGTGGGAGAGAGAGATCTGTGTATTCTTCTGTTCCTTAGTCTAACAAATTTGGCAGCTTGTTGCGTGATAAATTCTCGCAACATCGTTTTTTACAATATCTATTTTATAACGCAAGGGCAACAACTGCTTGAAATTTATAGTCACTTTTCTCGGTAAGCATTTGTCTTCTCGCGTTGGTATCGAATGCAGTTAAGTTTTGAGCTGTGGTCATTTTGCGCTGGACTGCGCATGACTTGTCTTGCTTTTTGGTCGATCGGTTTCCGCCCACCACTAGTGGAGTGAGCGATTTGGAATGGCGAAAGAGATGCCTCGTTGAAGAGGGGATCTCCGCTATTGGCCACCAAATGATGCGTGATGCCATATGATGATGGATGGTATCCGCATGTCTGGTTTTGTGTGGTGTGCAGATGTGTTCAGTCAAAACAATGTTCATACAAAAATAACAGGGCAATCCACATAGGACGTCAGTAAACTCACGACGTATAAAGTCAATGATTCTTGTAACAGCCGTTGACGTTTTTCTTCATTATTTATTGTGGACGCCACAGTGACAAAATGGTTACGCGAATATGTGGGCACATCAAACAGTCATTATCACAGCAACATTCAATACAGCAATAGACGGTAGACAGCATTACAATGATGGGTCAGATGCATGTTATATTTCATAGTGCTGTAAATGTAGTCAGGTGGAAAACTCCATCCTTTTCTATAACAGCCAGGAGATAACCAGATGTATGAGATCAGTTCACTCTCCTTAGTCTGACTTCAGCAAGACCGACACGTCTGCCGAAGTATAAATAATGTCCTCAAAAATATCCTCTAGATAATAAAGGTTTTCCAAACCTAGTTCATTTAACAAAGTAGCAAGTAATGGTCCTTGGTACATGCATCAACCGATGCAGTACAATGCAGCGACATGTGAGCTGGGAAAAAACATCTCGTGACGACGACTTTCGAAGACAGGCTATGAATCGAAATCGCTCACGACCCAAAATCGATAGAGTTAATGAAAAAAGTCAATTTACCTTGCTTTCAAGAAATACAGAAATATCACGCCTCCCGGCATGTGCAAATACACTAGAGGTATTATCCCGAATAAACGAAATATCCATAAGAGGACTACACATCCCTGACAGAACAAAAAATAGCGGAGATCCCCTCTTCAACGAGGCATCTCTTTCGCCATTCCAAATCGCTCACTCCACTAGTGGTGGGCGGAAACCGATCGACCAAAAAGCAAGACAAGTCATGCGCAGTCCAGCGCAAAATGACCACAGCTCAAAACTTAACTGCATTCGATACCAACGCGAGAAGACAAATGCTTACCGAGAAAAGTGACTATAAATTTCAAGCAGTTGTTGCCCTTGCGTTATAAAATAGATATTGTAAAAAACGATGTTGCGAGAATTTATCACGCAACATATCTCTTGTGGTTTAAAAGGCTTTTCTATCTTCTACCAGACCCTCCGTCTGCTCCCTTCAGCAGTTACTCTCCGTCTGATCTTACTGCTTTAGTTTTTCATTTTCTAACGATTGTCACGTGATTCTGCCTGACGACAGACATTGAATCCGGTTGATTCTAGCCAAGCATATACAGCTTATAATTTAAGTTCATTGAAGGGTTCTCAGTTTATTTGCATTAGTAACTACTAACTTATTGAAGGACTTTTACTATTGTATTTTGAGAACCACTGCTGAAGTAAACCGTTGCAGTCACAGAGTTCGACCTGATCATTAATTTCTTTTGACATACTGCGCATTAAAAAAAATCTACCTGTACTGTCCTAACCTCGTCATCTATTTTTATTTAACATAACCACTTACAAATACAAATAATTGTCAGTCTATGTCATCTATTTCATTATCGCCAACATTATTAAACATCTATAAACTCGCTCGTGCTTCGCACGCGGCGACACTCCCAAGTGTCAGCCTTCTGATGTCTTGTGCTGAGAATTTAACCCACTCCACCGTGCTTGCAGCTTTAAACTTCACTCCTGTTTTTCTGCCAGCGGAGACAATCATTGCGAAAGTAACCCTTATATGGAAAATTACTGTCCTGAACTCCATAGCCCGTTGCGGTTGTTCCACAGCCAACACGATGCCTTTACTCATTTTCACTGAGTCTCTTAAGTGCCCTTGATCTTGACTGTCCTTTCAAACCCAACAGTTTCAGTTGATCATTTACTGAGGCAGCCAATAGACGTCTCGCACCAACCTCAACAGCCATGACCCTTGCAGTGAACCCGTCATGTCTCAAGTCAGTGACCAGATCATTATACTTGGTCACTTTGAACGAGTGTTGCTCGTCCAATCTGGATTCAAACGGCATAGTCAGCTCAATCAATACAATCTGGAGCGATGATGAGGAATGTAGCACTATATTTGGCCGTCTTCGAAATCTTCTGATACTTTCTGGATTTGCCCCTCGCCCAGGTCCATGTCATTTGTACAGTCAAGAACAGATGGTAAACTGCTTTTTGATTTACTTGGTTTGGGATGTGCTGACTTGCCTGCTCTCAGAAAGTATGTATTTGCGGTACTCGGTCTGATTTTGCTGTTCGTGTTCACCATTGCCAGATGTGTTGTAGCAGCCAGCTCATTTAGTAATCTGTTGTGGCACCATGTGTATTGCGCTTGCCCTAATGACACCTTGCAAGCTGAGAGTACATTTTCAAGTGTCTGCATCCCATGGCACAGAGGCATTGAGCATCATAAGACTTCCCCCATTTCACAAGGTTTGCGGACGATGGCAGGAGGTCATACATTAGTCTGATAACGAAGGGGTTTTATATGCTTCATGTCATTCCATGTCAAGGACCTTTGCAGTGCTCCTTCTCATGTAGTTCATTGGCCTTGTTGGGCTTGCTGCACCGCATTTTGCATCCTCTTATCGTTCTTGTAACCATTAGGGTGGTTAAGATTATGTTAGATTTATTTTTATGAGATTGATTTTATGATTGATATTAGCTGAGTTTAATTTATGGTCAAAGGGAAGTAATACATAGAATGTAAATGGGGACAAAATACGCCTTACATCAAATCTTTAGTTACAGGGCATATGCCTTTGTTTGTGCCTTGAGATGGGCGCGTTATCGTAATTCTCTTGTTTTTAATGGAGTTGAGTTGTTTTTAGCGAACAATGTTCTGGATGCTTCGAAAATAGTTGTAAATGTAAATCGTGGTTTTAGATTAAATCAGTTGGCTTCTAGATGTGGTAGCGAGTGGAGGTTTTCATCGGGTGATAAGCCAATGTATATTGGTTGCTTCTACGGTGGCAGAAAAGCTGTAACTATCATCCAGACATCCATCTCGATATTTCCAACGTTTGTGTATGACAGTGTTTATTTATTCTGAAATTAATATGAAACAAATATAAAGGTATGTTATCAGGCACTCGCAGGAAATAAAGAAGTAGAACACCAGACAACAGAAAAACAACAGACATGAGTGGCTTACCCAGGATTTGAACACTGGACCTTCCGTGCGACAACCCCGCCTAGCCATGCAAGCGAATCACACTATCCGCTCTGCCATCTACGCATCATCAAAAAATGATGTTTCAATGGCAGGTCAATAGTGCGAACCACAATACACGACACCAGAAGTCCTCCATGGGCAGTTCAGCCTATTAATGACGCAATCACTTCTGTTGTATTTCTATCAAGCAGTATAGGCCGAATCCAACAAGACCCTTAGGACCTTAATACTGTGTCCAGTAAATGATAGTAGACTAGAACAGTGAGAACAGGATAGTGGGTAGGTTTGGTATTGTACAAACATTTATTACAAATAAGGGAGGGAAACCTGAGGCCTGTAAACAGTAAATTAATATGAAATTAATATGAAACAAATATAAAGGTATGTTATCAGGCACTCGCAGGAAATAAAGAAGTAGAACACCAGACAACAGAAAAACAACAGACATGAGTGGCTTACCCAGGATTTGAACACTGGACCTTCCGTGCGACAACCCCGCCTAGCCATGCAAGCGAATCACACTATCCGCTCTGCCATCTACGCATCATCAAAAAAATGATGTTTCAATGGCAGGTCAATAGTGCGAACCACAATACACGACACCAGAAGTCCTCCATAAGCAGTTCAGCCTATTAATGACGCAATCACTTCTGTTGTATTTCTATCAAGCAGTATAGGCCGAATCCAACAAGACCCTTAGGACCTTAATACTGTTTCCAGTAAATGATAGTAGACTAGAACAGTGAGAACAGGATAGTGGGTAGGTTTGGTATTGTACAAACATTTATTACAAATAAGGGAGGGAAACCTGAGGCCTGTAAACAGTAAATTAATATGAAATTAATATGAAACAAATATAAAGGTATGTTATCAGGCACTCGCAGGAAATAAAGAAGTAGAACACCAGACAACAGAAAAACAACAGACATGAGTGGCTTACCCAGGATTTGAACACTGGACCTTCCGTGCGACAACCCCGCCTAGCCATGCAAGCGAATCACACTATCCGCTCTGCCATCTACGCATCATCAAAAAATGATGTTTCAATGGCAGGTCAATAGTGCGAACCACAATACACGACACCAGAAGTCCTCCATGGGCAGTTCAGCCTATTAATGACGCAATCACTTCTGTTGTATTTCTATCAAGCAGTATAGGCCGAATCCAACAAGACCCTTAGGACCTTAATACTGTGTCCAGTAAATGATAGTAGACTAGAACAGTGAGAACAGGATAGTGGGTAGGTTTGGTATTGTACAAACATTTATTACAAATAAGGGAGGGAAACCTGAGGCCTGTAAACAGTAAATTAATATGAAATTAATATGAAACAAATATAAAGGTATGTTATCAGGCACTCGCAGGAAATAAAGAAGTAGAACACCAGACAACAGAAAAACAACAGACATGAGTGGCTTACCCAGGATTTGAACACTGGACCTTCCGTGCGACAACCCCACCTAGCCATGCAAGCGAATCACACTATCCGCTCTGCCATCTACGCATCATCAAAAAATGATGTTTCAATGGCAGGTCAATAGTGCGAACCACAATACACGACACCAGAAGTCCTCCATGGGCAGTTCAGCCTATTAATGACGCAATCACTTCTGTTGTATTTCTATCAAGCAGTATAGGCCGAATCCAACAAGACCCTTAGGACCTTAATACTGTGTCCAGTAAATGATAGTAGACTAGAACAGTGAGAACAGGATAGTGTGTAGGTTTGGTATTGTACAAACATTTATTACAAATAAGGGAGGGAAACCTGAGGCCTGTAAACAGTAAATTAATATGAAATTAATATGAAACAAATATAAAGGTATGTTATCAGGCACTCGCAGGAAATAAAGAAGTAGAACACCAGACAACAGAAAAACAACAGACATGAGTGGCTTACCCAGGATTTGAACACTGGACTTTCCGTGCGACAACCCCGCCTAGCCATGCAAGCGAATCACACTATCCGCTCTGCCATCTACGCATCATCAAAAAATGATGTTTCAATGGCAGGTCAATAGTGCGAACCACAATACACGACACCAGAAGGCTGTTGTCTGGTGTTCTACTTCTTTATTTCCTGCGAGTGCCTGATAACATACCTTTATATTTGTTTCATATTAATTTCATATTAATTTACTGTTTACAGGCCTCAGGTTTCCCTCCCTTATTTGTAATAAATGTTTGTACAATACCAAACCTACCCACTATCCTGTTCTCACTGTTCTAGTCTACTATCATTTACTGGACACAGTATTAAGGTCCTAAGGGTCTTGTTGGATTCGGCCTATACTGCTTGATAGAAATACAACAGAAGTGATTGCGTCATTAATAGGCTGAACTGCTTATGGAGGACTTCTGGTGTCGTGTATTGTGGTTCGCACTATTGACCTGCCATTGAAACATCATTTTTTGATGATGCGTAGATGGCAGAGCGGATAGTGTGATTCGCTTGCATGGCTAGGCGGGGTTGTCGCACGGAAGGTCCAGTGTTCAAATCCTGGGTAAGCCACTCATGTCTGTTGTTTTTCTGTTGTCTGGTGTTCTACTTCTTTATTTCCTGCGAGTGCCTGATAACATACCTTTATATTTGTTTCATATTAATTTCATATTAATTTACTGTTTACAGGCCTCAGGTTTCCCTCCCTTATTTGTAATAATTATTTATTCTGAGGACGAAAGGTCAGTGAACTGTGTGTATTCGAACTTATCAGGTATGTTGAGTTTTGCCAAACTATTAATTAATGAACTGTTAGTAAAATGAACTACAGTAGACAGTCAAGAGTAAAGTGAATTACAGTAGACAGTCAAGGAATTATAGTAGACAGTTTAGAGAAAGGACAGCAGAGTTTGGTAAATGTACATCCCTGGCGGTCAGGTCAGTGTCTATATCTAGATATGCAAATTTGTTAGCTGCTTTTTACCAGTTAAACAAAAATCGAGATAAACATTTTAGTATATAACAGATGGGAACAAGACGTATAAATAAGGGTTCTCAAATGGCTAGGTCAAACAGCCACAGTAGAGCAGTCTGATAAAAGGAGAGACATAACTGAAGAAATATTGTTAAATATTGTCACATCACTGAGTTGTACCAGCCATCTTATATTGTTCATTTGGAAGGCTGAAGAAAATGGTTGCTGTTGACAGATTAATGTCAAGATGCAAGTAGCATCTCATACACCTCTCATGTACATAAACATCACCATTATCTGTTACAAGTCGTTCTGGCGTTGAGCGTACTACAGTCTGCTAGAAAGAGGCAGAGAGAGTGAGAGAGAGAGTATGATGTTTAAGGTATGGATACAGCAACCGTGGGTCTGCTGTAGGGTTGAGATCTGAATCTAAAATACGATCAATAAATTTTCAAATCATCAACGGCCACATTCTCAGCTTCACAGATTTCCTTAATTACCATGTCTCTGCGTTCCTTGTTTGATGCCTTGGACCACCAGCGCATGTCAGCATGGCCAAATCCCCATCTATTATTCTGTGTGTATCCGATTGCCTCCTTCAGCTTGAACGACGCTTTGGCAGCACCAACAGCTTCATCCACTGTCCACTTCCCTCCAGTTTTCAGTGTGGGCTGAATAGACATTACTACGTCATCTGCTGACTCGCACAGCATTATTGCGAGCCTCACCTTTCTGCTTTGTCTTCTTAAACAACTGACTTGAAAGGAAGCACAAGCTTTGCCTTCTTGCAGTACAGTGCTACGCCTGACAGACCTGATGGTACCCCTAGCCATTTCCTTATGAACTTGTTGATCTTTCTCTCCATAGCTTCCTCTGTACTTGGGCTTATTTCATAAAACAGCAATGGTCATAGCAATTTAAGGATCAATATGAACTGGAAACACCACAGCTTGAACTTCCCTGTGAGTCTGCTTTGGTCTATGATCTGCAGTCCTCTGTCTGCCATTTCTATTGTCTGCTGAACTACTTTGAGTCTTTTAATGAGGCGTTGTCACGAAAGATTTGGGATGTTATAAAGTTTAAGATATCCTAGACAAAAAGATGTATCAGATGATACCAGGATAGTGCCAGGTAAGAGACTGGTCTTACAAGAAATACCCCCTTTTCTGGAAAAGAATAAGGGTGTATAGACATCAAAGGTTAGAATCCAGCTGTATAAACCTCCAGGCGTTGAAAGGATATGTCCTGAAAATCTATTTGCCCCTTTCGAAGATTCTCCTATGGTATTATGTGTTATTATTTATTATGTATATTTGTTTATGTTGGCTAGTTA
The DNA here is from genome assembly GCA_024509875.1 of Oreohelix idahoensis. Taxonomy (NCBI): domain Eukaryota; kingdom Metazoa; phylum Mollusca; class Gastropoda; order Stylommatophora; family Oreohelicidae; genus Oreohelix; species Oreohelix idahoensis. The sequence goes on along the minus strand of JAMPIV010005230.1, from coordinate 962,687 downwards.
TGCTAGGGGTATTTAATATATTCAAATCTCTCAATCTAAAATATGTATCAAACAAACTTGAAAACTTTAATGCTAATAATTTCAACAAGTCTGATGGTACTATTTACAATTTATTTAACCTAAACCAGTTCTCTTTTCGGTTAGGTAACTTAGGAAATTTCAAAGGTATTTACAGCATAAAATAAATAAACATAGAAACTTTAATTATCAAACATAATCTAGTACTGTATTATCTATTATCTTCTACACTGATGAATAGTTTTAATTTACTAAAATGTCACTGATTTTGACTGTGAAGATAGGGTGGATTCATACTGTCCTTAAACTCATCCTTCACTATAATGTTAGCAATATATTTATAGTTTGTGGTAGTGCTATCCTTTATTGAACACGCTGATCAGTGGCAATGTAAGGCCACTTAACTGTCAAATCAGAAAATCCCACACTCTCCTGCCGTGGACGAACACTTCTATGAATTGCCAGGCAGTGGAACAATGGTGGCTGGCTACAATGATCCCATGAGCACTTGCACCTCAGAGTCCAAAACTAGTTAACGGAAATCAGATACTTCGGGTCGTTTGCAGGATAAAATGTTTGCAGGATAAAACCTGAAATGCAAATAATCACAACCCCTATATGGTCCAGCACTAATCTGTTCTTACACACAATGGACATAACATGCAGTGTCAGTCATTGTGCTAACATATGCACAGGACAATTTACCTCTCCACCCATCACAGCCAGTTCACTGTGACTAAAATTTCCTTATAATTCATTCCTTTATCCATGATTTGCTTACATACAATGATTTGGTAGAGTATAAATTTACTAAGTAAAATCTTCATCGATTCATTACAACAATTCCTGTTAATCCTTCCTTAGGTTCCATGATAAATGTCATTCCTTTAACAAATACTCTTTCAAATGTATTATCACTTACACAAAATTGGCTTCTAGGTTTTAGCAGAGTACGTTTCCTACCACAATAATAATAAAGGTACGTTTTGATTGGTTATTGTATCAGAGAGTTCCCTACCTATGGCGTGCGGTATGGTCAGATTAGAAAACCCTGTTGTGAGACAGACTTAAATCACGACAGAGCTCCCCCATTTAAAAAGCGTGAACCACCTGGTGGAGCTTTCCTGTCTGGATTTACAATCACGGATTTCTCCAAATGGGGATTTAATCTGCCTCCCTTCTCTCCTGGTTTCCTGCAGGTGGGTCACTCAAGTAGGCATTACTCAAGAAATCTGCCTGAACCCTCTGCGATCCAGGCATAATACTGCATGTTGTGTAAATAAACGGCACAGGTGCTGCTGCCTGCCTAATTGCTGATTATTAATCAATATTCACCATTTCGTTTCTCTGAGTCTGTTCCATGACATGTCCAGAGGTGTTAGATGTTCCTCAAGGTTCCAATAGTTACGAGGATGTCATCTATAAAATTGGTGATAGCTGAGTGTTTTAGGGGATCCAATAATTTTCTCATCATTCTGGAGAACACACTCGGAGCATTCTTCAATCCAAAAAGCAACATATGGAACTCATAGTGCTCCTCCTAAGTGTGAACAGACAGCAATGGTCTGAGCTCAGGCTTGACTGGAATCTGGTAATGCCCTTATCTAGATTCACTAGTGACTGTAATTATTTCCCAAATCCAGGCAGAGCCTATTTTCACCAAGGGTTTCCTCAGCTAAACCTCACTGGCGCGATAATTTGATTCATATGGGGAAATGAATTTCCTGCACCAAGAAATCAATTCTCCCTGTAGCATTGCTAAATAATATATAATCTTAATCCATGTCCGTGTGAAAACTTCCAATGGACCGTGTAGGGCGGCCAACTACCACTGTTGCCGGTGCCCTCATAATGCTAATTTAATAGCCGTATGTCGAAGTGAGCTGAATATTAGGCCAATTGCCCAATCTCTTACTTCCAATTTTTCTGGGGTTGCCGCACAGTTTCGTTTTCAAAGTTGGCTGACTAACCATACTTCTATTTTTAGCCCGTTCCAAGAATTCCGAGCAATATTGTGTAGGCGCGGGATGGGTTGTTTCCCCTCTCGGTACGAGACGGAGAGTTTCCATGGTAACTGGTTTATTGGAAGACTGCGTGTGGGAAGGTGCCGACCTATCCACTATGTCTACCTTGTTATTTTTATTTTCAGGCCTATGTTCGCCCCAATGCGTGTCTAGGTCCTGTTGATTTTCCCAACTTGGGGATGTCACCTTGCTACATGTGTCACAGGCATTCACAAACTGAGCAATGTCTTCAGCTATGCCTGGCCAATAATGGTTTACAGATGCCCGTTTACAGGTGGTACCAGCTTTCTTATGTCCACCGTCTGAATCAACATTTACTAATTCCATAACCTGTTCCCTATATGAAGAGGGTAGAACCAGCTGTCCATATCCGTTTTGTCCTGCTCCAGCTTTCCTGTAAAGCAGTCCCTCTTTCACATAAAATTGTCCTTTCACAGGGGTGTTATGGCTGTTTGGCAATTTGCCAAAGCAAGGTTTTAATGTTTTATCTTTAGTCTTGGCCTTTCTCATCTTTTTAGGATGAACATTTAGTGGTGTTCCCTCCTCCTTTTTGGGACTTGACCTGGTCTGGAGAGTTGGATTGACCACAGGTTTTATTGGGTTCCCTAGGAAAACAGATCTCCTTCCTAACACCAGCGGGTAATTAGGATCATCACACACTGCTGCACTGATCACTCCTTCCACGTAACGAGTTTTGACTTTTATTCTGGCTACGGGAAGTGTCATGGTGGCTGTTCCCTTTAATGCCCCTTGTATCTCCACTTTTTCTGTGGTATACTGGTCAGGGTGCACCAGGGTTGCACTCAAAACTGAGTCAAATTCAAATCGTGAATCATAAAGGCACTTGATAGTTGTACCATTACACTTTACTTCTTCACAGATGGGGGAGGGGGGAATGATGGAGATCTACCGGACTTGCTGTCGGTTCCTTCCTGCCCTTTCCCACTGTTATCATGCATGCAGCGTGATATGGAGGGACTTTCCTACCACATTCAATTGTATTGTGGTTGCTCATTTTGCACCACTTATCTCCCTGTCTATAGGGTTTCTTATCTTGTACCTGAGGATTCCTGTTTCTATGATCAAATCGTGGTTTGTCATAGTCTTGTCTGTGTCTGTATTGGTGGTCTCTATTATCAAACTCATCTTGGTTTTGTGGGGCTTTACTACTATCTCCTACCTGCTTCTTCCTAATTTTTGCTATCTCTTTCTGTGCTGCCTGATATCTCTCAGCAACTGTTAAAATCTCCCCCAGTCTCTCTGCACCTTTTTCCATAAGAAATTTTCTCATGTCTAGAGGCATAGACTCTCTCACATAAGCTCCATCATGACCATTTCTTTTAAGTCTTGACATTTTCCTAGAGCAGTCCACTTATCCAAGTAGGTTTCTAATCTGGCAGAGAACTGGTGGTAAGTTTCTCCAGAAAGTAGCTTAGCAGTTCTAAATTTCTTCCTATAAAATTCTGAGTTCTTTTCGTAACGAACTATCAATGCCTGTTTCAAGATTTCATAATCTTCTTGGTCCTCTCTGGGAAGTTTTTCAAAAACTTCATACGAAGCTCCTCACAGCCCTTGTGATAGCTTAAGGCTCCATTTCTCTTTCTCTAGGCCATAGTTAGTAGATAATCTCTCGTACTTACTTAAATAAGACTCAATCTCATCACATTTCTCCACAAATGGATCCAAGTGAAAATTCATGGCTCCATTTGAGGCACCATGACTTGCATTAGTGTCAGATGTAGTTGAACTACTTCCATTTACTGGAAAATTACTTTGAAGTTCAAGTTCTTTCAGTCTCAACTCATGTTCCCTTTGCAACCTCTTTTCTTCCGCCTCCATTTTCAATCTCTTTTCTTCAGCCTCTACTTGCAATCTCTTTTCTTCAGCGTCCATTTGCAATCTCTTGTCTTCCCTATCAGCTTCTAATTTCCAAACTTCCCTATCAGCTTCTAATTTCCTAACTTCCCTATCAGCTTCTAATTATAACCTTTTAGCTTCAGCTTCTAATAGTAATCTTCTTTCAGTTTCCAACTTCTTATCTTCTCTTTCTATATATTTTTCACACTCAGCAGTAACATATTGAATAAGAGATTCCCCACTTAAGCCAAATTCCTTTGCCGACTGCACTGTAGCAGATCTAAACTTTGCCAAGTCTGCCATTCTCATACACTCTTTATCAAAATTAATTATAGACCAAATTAATTCAACTAATTAATTAATTAAAACCACTGACAGCGTATTCAATCACCAATAATGTTTCTTAGCACTTACTAATATTACAATTTGCTTTATTTAGCTTTTATATTTCTTTACATTTATTTTTATTATAATATTATTCCTACTGCTAACCCTAAAGCTGAATGTCTCAAAGAAAAGACTCCAGGGTAATAAGAGAAATCCCTGACGATCCCCCAGTGTCACGAAAGGTTTGGGATGTTATAAAATTTAAGATATCCTGGACAAAAAGATGTATCAGATGATAGTATAGTGCCAGGTAAGAGACTGGTCTTACAAGAAATACCCCCTTTTCTGGAAAAGAATAAGGGTGTATTGACATCAAAGGTTAGAATCCAGCTGTATAAACCTCCGGGCGTTGAAAGGATATGTCCTGAAAATCTATTTGCCCCTTTCGAAAATTCTCCTTTGGTATTATGTGTTATTATTTATTATGTATATTTGTTTATGTTGGCTAGTTATGCTAGGGGTATTTAATATATTCAAATCTCTCAATTTAAAATATGTATCAAACAAACTTGAAAACTTTAATGCTAATAATTTCAACAAGTCTGATGGTAATATTTACAATTTATTTAACCTAAACCGGATCTCTTTTCGGTTAGGTAACTTAGGAAAACTCAAAGGTATTTACAGCATAAAATAAATAAACATAGAAACTTTAATTATCAAACATAATCTAGTACTGTAGTTTCTATTATCTTCCACACTGATGAATAATTTTAATTTACTAAAATGTCACTGATTTTGACTGTGAAGATAGGGTGGATTCATACTGTCCTTAAACTCATCCTTCACTATAATGTTAGCAATATATTTATAGTTTGTGGTAGTTGTGATAAGAGGTTTTGATGTTAATAAAATTAAGGGTTAACAAGGTGAGGTCAAGCTATGTAAGTGCCCTGAATCAGAAAGATGATGATGTAGTTCTCAGGGGTCCCTTTCCGCTACCTCTTCTGATCTCATCCAGTGTATATTTATCTCTGTAGTGTTATGTAGATGGCAAGTGTCTAGGGTATGTATGTAATTAAGGTGAGGAATGAATAAATTCAAACAGAACTGTAATTCAACAAAATGTAAGTAAGTAAGACTGGTGGTAACGTTTTGGTATATACATATATGGGAATAAATATACAATTTATTGTCTCGAACCTCAATCTTTTGGAACAGGACTTGTCAAAATCATAAAATGTTTATTTACAGGTTTTAAATAAATAAGATGGAACTCTGTCCATGAAGTGTAAAAAACTAAAAATGTCACTAGACTGAGTACCCCACTGTCTGATTTTTAATGTTTGATATTACAATAGTCAGTTATTTGAGGGTTTGTTGTTTTCTTCATTCCCCAGGAAATTCTTTTTGTTGTGGTGGTTTAAGTTGCGAGGACCGGTCATGTGCCCGTGTTACGGCACTTATCTGGTAAGCCTGTCTGATTCTATGGGCTCCAGAGTATGTATATGGTCACTCAAATGGTGCTGCTTTCTGGATGAAGATAAGGCCTGTAGCTCAAAGTATATGATGAGCCTTCACTGCCCACAATTTCTGTCTTCTCCAGGTTGTCTTCACTTTTTTACTGGTAATACAACCCTGAAATAAGAACGAAAGTTTCCTCCCCTTTATAGCCTGTCTATAACAATTCCACAATGAATCAATGGTAATATTACCTGGGGTCAGCCATGTGTGCTGACCATATGCACCAAACCCTATATTTTCTTGACTACACTCAGTCCTGTGTTTTCATTCTTTTTTTTTCATATGGCATTAAAGCCACTATTCATTTAGCATTGCTTGTCTTCCACATAATCAGCAGGGGTGTACAAATATATTTTGTGACCTGTTAATGACTTCTTTCAAACATTCTATGTATAGTGTCACATGTTATTTGAACATGGTGTCACTCCAGAAACCACCAATTTATTTTCTCCTGGACTTACAGTCGCAAAGTTTTATGGCAAACTTACAAACACATTTATTTTCACTTCCCAATGGCAATATCAATTTTATTACCACGGCACTATGGCACAAAAATTGTAAGGCCAATAGCAAAACATTGTTTACACATTTCACTCCGAAAAAGACTGCATTCCTACCTAGGTCATCGTAACCTCTCCCAATTAGCAGTATCGAAATAAAATGTATCGGCATACACATAGAGCCTGATACTTGCTAAGGAAATATACAAATAAAGTCATCATCTTACCTCAAGTAAAGAATAATAACACATGCACAAAGTTGACTAGCAGTAAATAGGTTTTCTAACTGCTTTCTTGTCCAGAAGGCAAAAGCTTGGTCACAAGGCTTCTCCCACTGATCTCAACTTGGCAGTGAACGTTAATTTTTCAAATGGCGGTTCAAACTACGATGGCCTGATTTTTCAAGTAGTTGTAAATTTTATTACCCTACCCTTAACCAATCAGAAGACGACTCAAAATTTTAACTTTTTTTGGACTATAAACTTTGAGCAATCGTAAGTGTGTTCGTTCGTCTGATTATCTTTGTGTATTTTATATCTCAGTTATTTATGGACCGATTTCCAATATTAAAAGTGATAATTACTCGGTCAACTGACCTCTATCGTTCTATCTAATTTTCCTTTGGTTATTCCTTAACAGTTTCATCTGGGTAATTTTTTTTGTAATTAATGGTAATTCTAACATGATCTAAAATATTAGTAAATTAAATTTTTCTAAGTCAAGATAACTTTATTAAGTGGGAATCTTTAGGTTAATATATTAATCAATATCAAGATATCCCTTTTATTCTAGTTCCCTTTAGTTATTGAGAAATAAATTATTTAATTTTGGACAAAAACACAAAATCGGCATTTTGCCCACTACAACTAAGATTTTTGGTCTCTACCAAAAACGAGGTAACAATTTGATTGGTTGTTAATTTTGACTACGTCCTTCGACAAATATTAGGGTGGGTGTGTGTGTATGGGGGTAGTAACTTTTAACCTGTGGTAAAATAAATTCAAATTCTCTAGTTAAATTTGTAGCGGCAAATGGACTTTGCCCCTCAGACAAATTTCAAATACAGTTGACATTCAAAAATCCGGCCATCGATAATCCCGTTCCTTCAGATTTCCGGCATGGATTTCGGAGCGCATTTTTTAATTTACCTCGTTGGCGCGCCACTGTTTTCTGGAGCTGTTTATGTTTTGATGCAGCTGTTGGGTCTTGCTTGCATGTGTTAACAGGTATTCCTGCTCATTCCATCTCATTTTATCATTTATTTGCTGCTGTATAGCCCCATTATGGATTCAGCAAATAAAAGAAGTGGTGTAAAACGTAAACATCGTGTGTTATCGATCGCAGATCATTTAGTTTTTAATTTTCTTTCTTTAAAGGACTGTACAGGTAGTCATTTTCTGTTAAATATATACAGCATATATAACCATTAAAAATCCGGCATTTTCAACAATCCGGCACTCCTCAGGTCCGGAGGTTGCCGGATTTTTGAATGTCAACTGTACTGTAGTTAGTTATAGATTTTGAAATATATTAGTTAGTTCGTTTTAAGCGGGGAATTTGAGCGTGGTGTCATACAGATGTAACATTTTACGACATATCTCCCCCGTTTGAAAAGCGTGAACCACTAGTGCAGCTTTCAGGTCTGTATTACTCACACGTTCAAATTATGTCAGATTTGACTATCCTCTGCTTTAATATGATCCTGGATTACTGCAGGTGGGTCATTCAAAGTAGGCACTACTCAAGAAATATGCCTCAGACCTCTGCAATCCAAGAATCTATTGCAGGTTATGTTAATAAACAGCTGCAGGTGCTACTGCATGTCCCATGCTGATTATCAATCAAAGTCACCATTAATCTTCTCTGAGTCTGTCCCATTACATGTCCAGAGGTTTTTAGATGTTCCGCAAGGTTGCAATATTTATGAGGAGGAGATCTATAAATTTGGTGATAGCAGAGTTTTGTAGGGGGTCCAGTAATTTCCTTATCAGCCTGGATAAAACACTCGGAGTAATATCAATCCCAAAAGCAACATATGAATTCAATGTGCTCCTCCAAAATGTTCACAGCCAACAATTGGTCTGAGCTCAAGCTTGATTGGAATTTGGAAAAACCCTCTACTAATATTTATATATGACTCTTTAATCTGCCATTCAGATAAAGGCCATATTCACCAGCTGTTGTCTCAGCCCAACGGCAATTGGTGATATAAAATATAATATGGGGAAATGAGTTCCTGCATCAAGAATCAATTCCTCTTTTTAGCATTTGCTATAATATGTGTGATCTCAATCCATTGTCCGTACAATACTTCCAATGGACTGTTTAGGGCAGGTCACTACCACTGTCACCGGTGCCCTTATAATGCTACGTTAATAGCCATATGCTGAAGTGAGCTTGACATTAGGCAAACTGCCCAAACGCCCGCTCCCAACTCTACTGGGAAAATCCCTCAGTTTCGGTTTCAAATTTGGCCGATTAATCTCATTTCTATTTTTAGCCAGTTCCCCGAATTCCGGCGAGGGGTGTGTCGGGGTGGTCTGGACTGTGTTTATTTTTACTCTTTGTGCCATACATAGAGTTGCCATTTTAAATGTGTTTTTGGAAGACTGTTTGTGAAACATGGTTTCCCTATCCACCGTGTCTACCTTATCTTATTGATTTCCTTTTTTTAATTTTAGGCCCATGTTCTCCACAATGCTTTTCTAGCATCTGATTCTTATTTTCTTTCCAACGTGTGGAATGTACCTTGCTACACTGGTCACAGGCCTACGAACATTTTGCAATGTCTGCAGCTACGCCTGGCCAGAAATATTTCACAGATGTCCTTTGACGGGTGGTACCCATCTTCTGATGTCCACCGTCTGGTACAACATGTGCTTGTGTCATAGCCTTCTCCCTATAGCTCCATGGCAGTACTAACTGTCCATATCCTTTGGGTCCTGCTCCTGCCTTCCTATAGAGCAGTCCCTCCTTCAAATAAAATTGTCATTTTCTAGGGATGTTACTGCTGTTTGGCAATTTGCAAAAGGAAGGTTTCAATGATCTGTCTTTTGCCTGGGCCTTCCTCATCTGTTTAGGATGAATATTTAGTGGTGGTTCCTCCTCCTTACTAGGGGTCGACCTGACCTGGAGCGTTGCCATGATCACAGGTTTTATAGGGCTCCCTAGAGAAACATATCTCTTTCCTAACACCTGCGGGTAATTAGGATCCTGACACACTGTTGCTCTAATCACTCCTTCCACGTACCTAGTTATGACATTGATATTGGCTACGGGAAGTGTCATGGTGGCTGCATCCTTCAATGCCCCTTGTATCTCCACTTTGTCTGTGGTATACTGGTCAGGGTGCACCAGTTTTGCACTCACAACTGAGTCATATTCCAATCCTTAATCGTAAAGGCACTTGACTTTCGCGCCATTACATACTACTTCTTCACAGATGGGGATGATGGAGATTTATCTGACTGTCTGTCAGTTTCTTCCTTCCCTTGTCCACTGTTATCATGCATGCAGCGTGATATGGAGGAACTTTCCTACCACATTCAATTGTATTATGATTGTGCATCCTACATATTTTACACCATTTTCCTTCTGGTCTGTAGGGTTTCTTTTCATTTACTTGAGGGTTTCTGTCTCTAGGATCAAATCTAGGCCTATCATAACTTTGTTTAAATCTAGATGGTTGATCCCTAGTATTATACTCATCTTGGTCTTGTGGGGTTTTATTGTTATCTACTTGTCTCTTCCTGATACCAGCTACTTCTTTCTGAGCTGCCTGATATCTCTCATCAACATTGAGAATCTCCCCCAACCTCTCTGCACCTTGTTCCATGAGAAATTTTCTCATGTCTGGAGCCATAGACTCTCTTAATTGCTCCATCATAATCATTTCCTTCAGATATTGGGTTTTCCCCAGAGCAGTCCATTTCTCCAAATACGTCTCTAATCTGGCAGAGAAGTGGTGGTAGGTCTCCCCAGAAAGTAGCTTAGCATTCCTAAATCTCTTCCTATAAAATTCACTATTTTTTTCGTATCGCACTAATAAGGCTTGTTTAAGAATATCATAATCTTCTTGGTCTTCTCTGCTTATCTTGGAGAAGACTTCATAAGATGTTCCCGTAAGTCCTTGGGATAATTTTAAACTCCACTTCTCCTTCTCCAACCCATAGTTAGTAGCTAGTCTCTCATATCTACTGAGATAGGACTCGATCTCATCGTCTTTCTCTACAAAAAGATCTAAATGAAAGTTCAAGGCTGAATTGGAGGCCCCCTGACTTGTAATAGTATCAGAGATAGATTGGCTGCTTCCATTTTCTGGAACATGTCCTTGAAGTTCCAGTTCTTTTAATGTTAATTCATGTTTTCTTTGCAATCTTTTATCATCTGCTTCCATCTGCAATCTTCTTTCCTCTCTCTTTTCCTCTGCCTCCCTTTGCAATCTTTTTTCCTCCTTGTCAGCCTCCATCTGCCTAGCCTCTTTATCTGCTTCTAATTTTAACCTTTTCTCTTAAGCTAACCTCCTATTTATTTTATCACTAAATTTGTCCCATTCAGTAGTAACATACTGAATCAGAAGGTCCCCACTCATGCCAAGATCTTTTGCCGTCTGCACTGTAGCAGATCTAAATTTGGCCAAGTCTGCCATTTTCTCATACAAGTTATCAATAATAATAATAATAAATTCTTTAAGCACCAAACACGGCGCATAAGGCAGAAACCAGTGCTCTCCAGGTTGTTCGTTGTGACGCCACTCCTCTTAACTTTTGCACATTATTTAGGCCCAACGTTCTTCCTTCTCTTATTATTGTTCTTCTGAATGTTTCTTTTGGTCTTCCTTTTTTCCTCTTACCCTCAGGAACCCAAGTGAGTGCCTGCAATGGTATTCTGTTGTTTTGCATTTGTAGGACATGACCGATATATAACCATCGTCTTTTCCTTATATAGTCGGAGACATATTTCTGCCTAGAGTCTTCTCTTATTTGTCGATTAGTCTTGAATTCTTTCCAACTGATGTTCATGAGTTTTCTAAGACATTTGTTCTCGAATGTATTCATGTGTCAGACAGGGTTGTGTGCTGTCCCCCTGCCTATTTAATTTATGCACCGAAGGAGTTTTCAAACAGATACAGGAAATGCCGGGACTGGGCATCAGTGGAAGGTCAATAAACAACCTTAGATATGCAGATGATACCGTGTTGTTAGCTGGGGGCGAACAGGAGTTACAAGAGCTAGTGGGGCCGGTGAACAGTGTAGGTCAGGAATATGGACTCGACATTAATATTGAGAAAACAAAAACTATGATAGTTAGCAAAGCAGACGATAGGCCCACATTGAAGATAGGCGTGGATGGGGAAGTCCTGGAGCAAGTCAAGAGCTACGTATATCTCTGTCATATAATAACAGAAGATGGCGGATGTGAAACGGAGGTCAAGGGGAGAATAGGAATGGCCAAGGCTACATTCAACAACATGAAACATATACTGACATCCAAACAGTTATCTCACAAATTAAAACTGAGAGTCATGGGGTGTTATATATATTCTGCGTTTCTGTATGGTGCGGAAACATGGACGATGAATGGGCAGTTGGGGGAGGGGATTGGGGCTCTTGGGATGTGGATATATAGAAGAATGGGGCGTATCTCATGGAAAGAGATGAAAACAAATAAGGAGGTCCTAGAAAATCTAGGTATGAAAAGAGAACTAATGAGGGAGGTCAAAGTTCGACAGCTAAAATACTTTGGCCACATAAAAAGGCATAACACCTTGCAGAAGACCATAACAGAAGGGAGAGTTGAAGGCAAACGTGCAAGGGGAAGACAGCGCTATAAGTGGGAAGACAACATCAAGAGATGGACAGGAAAGAGTCTATCAGAGTGCACCACCAAGACAAGAGACAGAAGACGTTGGAGATCCATTACAGCCAACCTTCGTTGTGGAGATGGCAACTGATGATGATGATGATGATGATGTATTCAGCTTGTTCTCCAATGATTTTGTTATTTTCCAACTTTCACAGCCGTATGTTAACACTGAGATAACATTCGAATTAAACAGACGAAGCTTGGTATGTATATTCAGTGATCGTAATTTCCAAATGTTAGATAATCTATTGAAGGCACTAGCTGCCAAAGCAATTCTAGTATGAATTTCTCTTGTTGTGTCACCATCCTGAGTCATTTTACTGCCTAAATAATTGAAGCTTTCAACTTTCTGTAGTTTTTTCCCCGTTCAGGATGATATCAAAGGTCTCGTTAGAAAAGTTCATAACTTTAGTTTTAGAGGCATTTATTTGGAGACCTATTTTAACCGAGAGATGACACAGATTATTTACTGCTTCTTGGGCCTGTCTTTGTGTTGGACTTAAGAATGCTAAATCATCTGCAAAATCAAGGTCTTCCAGGGACTTTTCATCTGTCCATTTTATTCCTAATTGTTCGTTGTGGGTATTGTTTTTCATAACCCAATCAATAGCTATTCCAAAAAGTAGTGGTGACATAATACAGCCTTGTTTCACCCCTGTTTCTACTGTAAACCATTCTGTATTCCCTTTATTTGTTCTAACACAACATCTTGCATTGTCATATAGCGCTTTGATTATATTCACATATTTTGTTGGAAAACCATAGATTGTAAGTAACTTCCACAATGATGGGCGGTGTAGACTATCAAAGGCTTTTTGAAAATCGACGAAGGTGATAATAAGTGGTGATTGCATTTCAGCTGATTCTTCTTTAATTGTTCTTAGTGTGAATATTTGATCAATACATGATCGTTTCGGCCTGAAACCCGCTTGTTCTTCTCTGATATTTTCGTCTACATGCAATTTCAGTCTTTCTAACATCATGCAACATAATAATTTTCCAGGTGCTGATAATAGAGATATACCACGCCAGTTATTACAGTCTGATAGATCACCTTTCTTCGGTAACTTTACAATAATACTGTCTTTCCATTGTTGCGGTGGTTGTTCTTCTCTCCATACTTCATTTATAATATCTAAAATTCTCAAGAGGTTGTTGTCATTAACTGCTTTAATCATTTCGCCTGCAATTTCGTCAACTCCAGCAGCTTTAAAAGTTTTTAATCTTTTAACGGCTAGTTTAATCTCGTCTAGCGTGAATTCATTGCAAGTTATTGGCAAGGTGGTTGTGAGTGTTTCATTATTAAAATCAGATGTTACTGTTGGTGTTGGTCTGCTAAGCACCTCCATGAAGTGCTCAGCCCATCTTTTCATTTGTTCTTTTAATGTTGGTATTTAATTCCCTAATTCCCTAAGTTATCAATACTTATGTAATAATGTAACCAATAATAACTTAATTAATTAATGGCAATGACAGCTCATCCAATTCACCACAATTTTATTTATTATATTTTATAAAATCTATTTCCTACTGATTGGGCCCCAGGGTATGGTGGAACAAAAATCCCGGTTAGGACACCAATATGTGATAAGAGGTTTTGGTGTTAATAAAATAAGGGTTAACAAGGTGAGGTCAATCTATGTAAGTACCCTGAATCAGAAAGATAATGATGTAGTTCTCAGGGATCCCTATCCACTACCTCTTCTGATCTCACCAAGTGTATATTTATCTCTGTAGTGTTATGTAGATGGCAAGTGTCTAGGGTATGTATGTAATTAAGGTGAGGAATGAATAAATTCAAACAGAACTGTAATTCAACAAAATGTAAGTAAGTAAGACTGGTGGTAACGTTTTGGTATATATATATATATATATATATATATATATATATATATATATATATATATATATATATATATATATATATATATATATATATATATATATATATATATATATATATATATATATATATATATATATATATATATATATATATATATATATATATATATATTTGGGAATAAATATACAATTTGTTGTCCCGAACCTCAATCTTTTGGAACAGGACTTGTCAAAATCATGAAATGTTTATTTACAGGTTTTAAATAAATAAGATGGAACTCTGTTCATGAAGTGTAAAAAACTAAAAATGTCACTAGACTGAGTACCCCACTGTCTGATTTTTAATGCTTGACATTACAATAGTCAGTTATTTGAGGGTTTGTTGTTTTCTTCATTCCCCAGGAAATTCTTTTTGTTGTGGGGGTTTAGGTTGCGAGGACCTGTCATGTGCCCGTGTTACGGCACTTATCTGGTAAGCCTGTCTGATTCTATGGGCTCCAGAGTATGTATATGGTCACTCAAATGGTGCTGCTTTCTGGATGAAGATAAGGCCTGTAGCTCAAAGTATATGATGAGCCTTCACTGCCCACAATTTCTGTCTTCTCCAGGTTGTCTTCACTTTTTTACTGGTAATACAACCCTGAAATAAGAACGAAAGTTTCCTCCCCTTTATAGCCTGTCTATAACAATTCCACAATGAATCAATGGTAATATTACCTGGGGTCAGCCATGTGTGCTGACCATATGCACCAAACCCTATATTTTCTTGACTACACTCAGTCCTGTGTTTTCATTCTTTTTTTCATATGGCATTAAAGCCACTATTCATTTAGCATTGCTTGTCTTCCACATAATCAGCAGGGGTGTACAAATATATTTTGTGACCTGTTAATGACTTCTTTCAAACATTCTATGTATAGTGTCACATGTTATTTGAACATGGTGTCACTCCAGAAACCACCACCAATTTATTTTCTTCTGGACTTACAGTCGCAAAATGTTATGACAAACTTACAAACACATTTATTTTCACTTCCCAATGGCAATATCAATTTTATTACCACGGCACTATGGCACAAAATTTGTACGGCCAATAGCAAAACATTGTTTACACATTTCACTCCGAAAAAGACTGCATTCCTACCTAGGTCATCGTAACCTCTCCCAATTAGCAGTATCGAAATAAAATGTATCGGCATACACATAGAGCCTGATACTTGCTAAGGAAATATACAAATAAAGTCATCATCTTACCTCAAGTAAAGAATAATAACACATGCACAAAGTTGACTAGCAGTAAATAGGTTTTCTAACTGCTTTCTTGTCCAGAAGGCAAAAGCTTGGTCACAAGGCTTCTCCCACTGATCTCAACTTGGCAGTGAACGTTAATTTTTCAAATGGCGGTTCAAACTACGATGGCCTGATTTTTCAAGTAGTTGTAAATTTTATTACCCTACCCTTAACCAATCAGAAGACGACTCAAAATTTTAACTAATTTTGGACTATAAACTTTGAGCAATCGTAAGTGTGTTCGTTCGTCTGATCATCTTTGTGTATTTTATATCTCAGTTATTTATGGACCGATTTCCAATATTAAAAGTGATAATTACTCGGTCAACTGACCTCTATCGTTCTATCTAATTTTCCTTTGGTTATTCCTTAACAGTTTCATCTGTGTAATTTTTATGTAATTAAAGGTAGTTCTAACATGATCTAAAATATTAGTAAATTAAATTTTTCTAAGTCAAGATAACTTTATTAAGTGGGAATCTTTAGGTTAATATATTAATCAATATCAGCGCAATAATTCAAGATATCTTTTTTATTCTAGTTCCCTTTAGTTATTGAGAAATAAATTATTTAATTTTGGACAAAAACACAAAATCGGCATTTTGCCCACTACAACTAAGATTTTTGGTCTCTACCAAAAACGAGGTAACAATTTGATTGGTTGTTAATTTTGACTACGTCCTTCGACAAATATTAGGGTGGGTGTGTGTGTGTATGGGGGTAGTAACTTTTAACCTGTGGTAAAAAAAATTCAAATTCTCTAGTTACATTTTTAGCGGCAAATGGACTTTGCCCCTCAGACAAATTTCAAATACCGCAGTTAGTTATAGATTTTGAAATATATTTGTTATTTCGTTTTAAGCGGGGAATTTGAGCGTGGTGTCATACAGATGTAACATTTTACGACAGTAGTGCTATCTTTTATTGACAACGCTGATCAGTGGCAATGTAAGGCCACTTAACTGTCAAATCAGAAAATCCCACACTCTCCTGCCGTGGACGAACACTTCTGTGAATTGCCAGGCAGTGGAACAATGGTGGCTGGCTACAATGATCCCACGAGCACTTGCACCTCAGAGTCCAAAAGGAGTTAAGGGAAATCAGATACTTCGGGTCGTTTGCAGGATAAAATGTTTGCAAGATAAAACCTGAAATGCAAATAATCACAACCCCTATATGGTCCAGCACTACTCTGTTCTTGTACACAATGGACATAACATACAGTGTCAGTCATTGTGCTAACATATGCACAGGACAATTTACCTCTCCACCCATCACAGCCAGTTCACTGTGACTAAAATTTCCTTATAATTCATTACTTTATCCATGATTTGCTTCCATACAATGATTTGGTATAGTATAAATTTACTAAGTAATATCTTCATCTATTCATTACAACAATTCCTGTTAATCCTTCCTTAGGTTCCATGATACATGTCATTCCTTTAACAAATACTCTTTCAAATGTATTATCACTTACACAAAATTGGCTTCTAGGTTTTAGCAGAGTACGTTTCCTACCACAATAATAATAAAGGTACGTTTTGATTGGTTATTGTATCAGAGAGTTCCCTACCTATGGCGTGCGGTATGGTCAGATTAGAAAACCCTGTTGTGAGACAGACTTAAATCACGACAGGCGTCATACACCCTTCCAAGAGTTTTAACAAGTTCTTCAACGACAGTAGGGATTCATTGGTTTGAAACCATGAATGTGACATCATATGTCTTGCCTTTCCTGGGTGATAGGCTTCTAGACTTCTTAGGTTTAAAGCTCATTCTGCAACAGCTGATTAGTTCATCGAGGCGCGCTAACATTCTCCGGACCTGATGTTCATCTGATGTCAAAATTATTATGTCATCCATGAATGCTTTAAGCGGTGGCATGTGACACCACCTAGTGAGCTTTGGACCTCTTGCAAATCCTTCAGCCGCTGCATAGCCAACACGAACAGTACCGGAGAGATGGCACATCCCATCGCAATTCCAACTTGTAGGCCAATCCACTTCGTCTTGTACTCTCTGGCTGAAAATCTGACAGAGAACAATGAGAAATACAGCTTCAGCATTGCTGCAATTTTGTGTGTACATGGTACATTTCCAGGGCCTACCACAACATCTGGTGTGGAACAGATCCATACACGTTAGCTAGATCCAACCAGATTACATGGAGGTTTGTTCTGTCAGACTTGGCCTTTTGAATTGCTTCCCAGATCATTGTTGTATGCTCTAGACACACTGGGCTACCTGGGACACTTCCTTTCTGGATGGTAGTGTCAATGTATCCATTCTCCAGGAGGTACGTGGTGAGCCTTTTAGCCATCACCGAGAATAATATTGTCGTAGATTTAGGATAGGTATTTAAGATAGATAGGTCCCGTCTGAATAGAACTGGAAAAGGTGGTAACTCAGTGAGAGATAAGGTAAAGAAATAGATTTCACGAGTGAAATGGTGGAAAGGTAGTCTGTCCCTGGATTTAGAAGATACTCTAGTCCAGCCTATCTTACGGCTAAAATTTGTTTATCAGACAGTTTACCTTAATATATATATTGACATATACAGGGTGTCCATAAATGATTGTACCCTTTTCAAAAAAATTATTCTCGGCCCCATGACGTGGTACCAGGATGCTTTCTATCACAAAAGTAAGATAATCTCTGCAAGTTTTTAAGCATACCTTACAAAGACTCAAAAATTGCGCTTGCGTGCAGCGGGTATTTCAAGTGAAACTTTCGCAGTTGAGTTGCAACCGGTAATTGTTACATGTCTCTCAACACACTGGTCAAGTAGGTGAAAAAAAAAAGAAACAGGTACATTCTTTTTGAGTCTTTGTAAGGTATGCTTAAAAACTTGCAGAGATTATCTTACTTTTGTGATAGAAAGCATCCTCGTAGCACATCATGGGGCCGAGAATAATTTTTTTTAAAAGTGTACAATCTTTTATGGACACCCTGTACACTATTAGCCACTCACGTACACACACACAGATAAGTGACGACAACTTGACGCACAAACGTGAAACTATATTAATGGAGTAGGGATATTGGACCGATCTGACCAACACACAGGAACTGAAGTTCTTTATGTTCAGTTTATTTATCATAAAGAACCGTACAACATTTAATGTCAAGATAGAAAAATACAAAAAAATCATATGCTACTGAAATAATAAAAGAAATAGACCCGTAAGTGCAATTCCCTCTGTTGAGACAATATCTATTCTGAAAATAAAATAACAGTACTAGCAAACTAAAAGAAAAGCAAAACAAAGTGAGTACAAAGCTTATACGTTAAAAGAATTACTCATTCCTTCTTTCTCTCTCTCCAGACAACCAGTGGCCACGTTCATTCGTTCTTACCTAATTGTTGATTAGCAACGTCTGGAACAATCTTTAGGATACACAAAGCAAATCCAGTGTTATTTTGGCAAAATAAACCCCAGCTCCTCAAAGACTGATTAAATCCTCTTCTTCGGGGAACGTTTACTTCGTTACTGTTATTAGGATTTCTGTTTATGTCACATTAATTAGTCCAGGTAAGAAAATTAACAGTGCTCACAGTGTCAGTATCTTGGAATTCCAATACATAAAGGAATGTCAAGTATTTAACTTCTCTCAGTATAAAATTCCTTGTCACACCACAAATGGTCGATAGTCGGGAAATGTTAATGTTTGATTATTTCACCACAACGGGCTGAATGTATATGAAATAGGAAAAAGAAATCTGGATAGCTATAGGTCCAGGTGCAATTTATTCTTAATTCTTTTTTTGTTGTTGGTACTCTGTCTCTTTCTGGGTGTAAACAAGAGGCCAAACAGGTCAACCTTGAAGACCCGATATTTATTTAAGAATGTTCTTTTTGTACTGTTGGACTTAGATCCGTTATTCTCAGATTCAGGTTTAGGCGTAGGCTTAGGCCGCTGGTAGTTTTAGGTTTGTGACCAGTACTAGATTTTAGGAAGAAAAATACAAACATTTAATCACAATATCAGTATCTATCCTAACCCGCGCAACGTTATAATTTATTATCCATTCGGTTATAAGATTTGATTAGAAACACACATGAGAAGCTTATCTTATCGGTAAAATAACTCGTGAAATAAATTCTAGTCATTTACAAAATTGACACATGATGGATAGAAGATAAATATATATTTCGTCGGTATACCTTGCCTAGTGCATTTACTCGTGAATTAAAATATCTCTTACTGGTTACTAGCAATTAATTAAATTTATTTTACAGCTGGAAGAATTTTAGCTACATATATATATTTAATCTGCTGGCCAATTTAACACAGTAAATCCTAGTGAAATATAATGACGAACTTAACAATTAAATCACTCAAAAATACTATTATTATATTTACCGCAACACAGAAATATGACTATCTCCATTCGGAAAAACTAAGAAATTCCACTGGTATAATGGATATAGAATTCGAAGCTAGACGTCTGAAAATTCTGTGGGTACTAGATAAACTGAGTTTGAAAAGCTGGAGTATATATATTAAATGGTCAGAAAATCGCTATCACTTGCTAGATTTAACGCCTTCGCTTAGATTTTGGGGAATTCTTCGGTCGAATGCTGAATCAATGCTTATTTTTACACTTATGCCGACCGTAGACGTCTCCAACGAGCAACTAGTCTTTTGATCTCGTCTCGTCTGTAGATAATTACGTTCACGAACGAACGGATATGGGGGAGGGGGGGGGGGTAACTGTTGATTATCTCCCCTTTCGTCAGATTAATTCCCCCTGACCAAAGTAATTACCGAAAAAGTACGTCTTAACTTATCGCCCTTGATTTTAAAATTAGACGACTCATTCTCTGTTCTGTCAATATTTCAGCGATTGCCCAATCGTTCGCGTGATAAATACAGTTAACGGCTCAGGACTAACTAATAGGTCTGTTGGTGATCATTACCAGTGCCTGTAAGACAGAGAACAAGAAAATAGGCGTGGCTACAATTTGAGTTCGTCAGATATCGAAGCGCACGTCTTCTGCGTTAAAGAAACGTGAATATTAAAAAGCAAAGAGAGGTGGGAAACAGGTGGAAGCAAAAACGTGTTAATACATGTAAATATATTTACATACTCTGTCACAAATATCTTCCCTTCTACATTCAAAAGTGAGTTTGGCCTGAAATGACTAATGTCTGTGGAATATTGTTCCTTTGGGATGTCCTCTTTACCTTTTTCCATTCTTTGCTTACGAGCTAGTTTCTCCACGCATTTTTCAGCAAACGCAGCAGTCGTTTGAGAACTTCAGGACATCTCTTAAATTCAATATATGGGACACCTGGAGCTGACCTGCATCGTGCTTTCTGGACAATGCTTTCTATTGCATGCATTGTTGGGGGCTTGGTGTTGAATTCAGCTCCTGGCTTACTATGACATATAAGACCTGCCAGGATGTTGAGAGGCTCATCTTTGCGACCGTCTGAATAGATCATTCTAAAATGTTCTTCCAGATCTTCTTTCCCCGTGTTTAGTGTTCCAGACCATGTTTGTTCAAACAGTTCTTTGGCAAAATTGAAGGGCTCCCTGAAGAATTTTTCCCTATCCCTCCGTGTTTTCTTTCTTTTCTTGCACAACCTTTCTGCTCAACAAAGAGCATTATGTTGGCCTTTCAGGTGCTCCAAATCCTGTCTTAATCCCACCTTTTCTGAGTCCACTGCGTTCTTGAACTTGATTCTTCTGCTCTCTGATCTCTCCTATTCTCACCTGTCTTCTACTTTTTTTATTTTGGGTTACTTTTCATTGCCTCCCTGACTTCAAACTCTTTTCGACAATGAAGATATATTATGTTGGCGAAGGTTTCCAGCTTTTTCCCCAAGGATATCTGCTTCAAGTTGTTATACAACTCTTTCGACAAGGCTTCATCCAGCTGTTCCCAAAGCCCTTTTGCACTGGCAGGTGGAAACGTGATGGCATCTTTTTCCGTCCAAGAAGTGTGTGAGATCATCATCAGGCAGATCAACTTGAATATTCTCCGCACTGTGGACTGAATCCTGGCTGAGATGTTCTGACGTCTCATCTGTCGAAACCGAGCACAGTTGCGCTTTCGATCTACCACTGATGAGCTCCCACGCCCTTTTTCGTTCTATGGACAATATATTCTACCAATTATGTGTCATAAATATCAAGCCCAATCACTAGCTAAAAGACATTGGGGAAACCACAGCGTAGAAGATACTTTAAAAAAGCTGCTAATTGTATGTAATATGGGTAGTTTCAAGGACAGCTTTCTAATCAAGCCCCGCACTTAAAAGGGCTCAACACAGGGCCAGCTTTAGACCGTTTCCGCCAATTCCTCCTAATCCGGCCCCACGTCTAGAAGGGTCCCATCTTTAACATACAGAAATCTGCTCCAGATCTGGAACTATTATTAACAGATTCCTAACTGTGCAAGATAATGAACAAGTTCCAATTGTAAAATTAATTGGCATAGATGGTTACATACTTTGTGTAGCACGAGAGGTGTACATAGATGGCTACATACTTTGTGTAGCACGAGAGGTGTACATAGATGGTTACATACTTTGTGTAGTACTAGAGGTGTACATAGATGGTTACATACTTTGTGTAGCACGAGAGGTGTACATAGATGGTTACATACTTTGTGTAGCACGAGAGGTGTACATAGATGGCTACATACTTTGTGTAGCACGAGAGGTGTACATAGATGGCTACATACTTTGTGTAGTACTAGAGGTGTACATAGATGGTTACATACTTTGTGTAGCACGAGAGGTGTACATAGATGGTTACATACTTTGTGTAGCACGAGAGGTGTACATAGATGGCTAAATACTTTGTGTAGCACGAGAGGTGTACATAGATGGCTACATACTTTGTGTAGCACGAGAGGTGTACATAGATGGCTACATACTTTGTGTAGTACTAGAGGTGTTCATAAATGGCTACATACTTTGTGTAGTACTAGAGGTGTACATAGATGGTTACATACTTTGTATAGTACTAGAGGTGTTCATAAATGGCTACATACTTTGTGTAGTACTAGAGGTGTACATAAATGGCTACATACTTTGTGTAGTACTAGAGGTGTACATAGATGGCTACCTATTTTGTGTAGTATTAGAGGTGTACATAGATGGCTACATACTTTGTGTAGTATTAAGGTATACATAGATGGCTACATACTTTGTGTAGTATTAGAGGTGTACATAGATGGCTACACCTTTTATGTAGTACTAGAGGTGTACATAGATGGCTACATATTTTGTGTAGTACTAGAGGTGTACATAGATGGCTACATATTTTGTGTAGTACTAGAGGTGTACATAGATGGCTACATACTTTGTGTAGTACTAGAGGTGTACATAGATCGTTACATACTTTGTGTAGTACTCCTCTAGTACATACTCTGTGTAGTACTAGAGGTGTACTTAGATCGTTACATACTTTGTGTAGTACTAGAGGTGTACATAGATCGTTACATACTTTGTGTAGTACTAGAGACGTTATAACCAGTCCGTTCATTTCACTGTTGAAACCCCTAACAAATTCGTCACGTTCTTGCATATATTAGCCAATCAACGACATTACCAAATTTATTTACAGTAATTCAAATCTTCCAGACTATTCCGGTAACTAGTCACATGAGAGGTGTACTTAGATCGTTACATACTTTGTGTAGTACTAGAGGTGTACATAGATCGTTACATACTTTGTGTAGTACTCATCATCATCATCAGTTGCCATCTCCACAACGAAGGTTGGCTGTAATGGATCTCCAACGTCTTCTGTCTCTTGTCTTGGTGGTGCACTCTGATAGACTCTTTCCTGTACATCTCTTGATGTTATCTTCCCACTTATAGCGCTGTCTTCCCCTTGCACGTTTGCCTTCAACTCTCCCTTCTGTTATGGTCTTCTGCAAGGTGTTATGCCTTTTTATGTGGCCAAAGTATTTTAAGTGTAGTACTAGAGACGTTATAACCAGTCCGTTCATTTCACTGTTGAAACCCCTAACAAATTCGTCACGTTCTTGCATATATTAGCCATCAACGACATTACCAAATTTATTTACAGTAATTCAAATCTTCCTGACTATTCCGGTAACTAGTCACATGAGAGAGTGTAACCGCGTATACCGTAAGTTTTCAGATACAGGCAATATTAACATATAAAATAAATTTTTATAGAAACAGAAGATTAAAAAAGTCTTGGCGCAGATGTTTAATTAAACCAGGTTAGCTTCGAAAAGCCACGCATTATTTTAGGCTAAGCTTCGCTTCGTAACGCCAAGCATTGGTCACGTGATTTCCCACCAATGGTTAGGCTGAGTCTTTTTTCCCCGGAATGAACAAGAGACGAAGCCATTTTTTTAGTCAGTAATGAATTTAGAGCGGTGGAGACAAGACGTAATTCTCTTTGCTCAGTGATATTCTAAAGAGGAGATTGACTTCGCACAATTAAAGCAACTGTGTAATTTCGAAACGTAGAATAATTTGTTTGTGAATTCATGAAAACTGTAAGTATTGCTAAATACTGAATGCAATAACTGATAGAGCCCACAGTCATAACTGAAACGGAGCTACGCTCGAAAACTGGGTAAAGAATTGTAAACCCAGGCATATATCTGAACCTTTTACCAAGAATGAAGGTCCTTAAGCTGAGAGAAAGTCAAACTAAGGAATACTAATGAATAAGAGAAAGTTTGGCTCTTCATTGAAATGAAGAGATAAGAAAAACGTGAAATCTAGACCACATTAACAAATAAACGAAGGAACACTAGAAGGATAGAGGAGCCACGCCATGTTTTAGCAACTTGAAAAGATTACGAGATGCAATAAGGAATATTGCATCATTAAAATAATGCATTGACTTTTTATGCTTGTTTATTAAATGTCAACATGCTATTATGCAAATTTGGTGTGGTTACCATTTGACTTAACCCAGTTCTTGTTGGAAATTGAATAAACATTTGTTTCATTGAACACAAATGCTGTTGACGAATCATATGTTTGCAGTTAGCCATCATACCAATTATTAAAGGATCATGCCAAAGCTAATCGTTGCAGGCGCAACACAAATAATAACCATATGCTCTAAAAATAAAACATCATAGAGGATTGTCCCCGAACCTGGTAAATTCCTGTAAGTCTGTAGAGAGAAATCATCACCTCTAGCAGGCTAGCTAGTAATCAAAATCTAATATCTCTCGAGTTAAACAGCAACCCCCACTACCCTGCCCGGCCACACATCTCAATTTGGTGCCGTATGACCAGTCCTCTAAAAAAGAGCAGAAGCGAAGATGGATCAATTAATGGAAAATTTTCAACAGCTTGGTGTGGACCAACAACAACAACAACCACAGAACCAACCTGTAAATGCACAACCGTTGCAGCCCCCAGTCAATCCAAATATGGAGGAACCCACATTGATAGCGCTACAGCGCCTTACTGAGAACTTAGAAAAGAATAGCAATTATGCAAAATTATCCCAAGTTAGGTCCATAGTACAACCATTCGAGGGAGATAAGAAGAAATTCAGGAGATGGTTGGCCGACATAGACAAATTTGCGGCAATAGCAGAAACAACAAATGATGAAGAGAAAAAGAAAATCGCTCTGTTAGGTTCTGATTCGTACGTGACTGATTTTTTAAGAAGGAGGTCCCAGCAGTACCCCACAGAAACCTACGAGTCCCTAAAGAAAGAGCTCACCCAGAGATATGGGGAAATAATAGACAAAATGCATGCTTGGTCAGTCCTTAGAAGCATGAAACAGGAAAGAGATGAATCGGTACAACTTTTTGGAGATCGATTCCTCAATATGGCAGAAGAGGCATTTTGCGGAGAAATCCCTACCACACCTGATGTAGAAATACAGTTAGTGGGGATATTTGCCGATGGCCTTAGAGCGGAAAATATCAGAAGGCATCTTATTAGAAAAGACACCAAGACTATTGCTGAAACAATCCAAGCAGCAATACAGGAGGAAAATCTTCACCGAAGGTTCCAACAAAGAGCAGGTAGGGAACCCCGACCAGAATATAGGGACTATGATGAGCATGAGCCTATGGAAGTTGACCATACCAGGAGGCAATGGACTCGCCCACGAATACGTGATGATAGACCCCGCAATTATAGACCCCCCACAGAGAGGCAAAACGACGTCAATAATGTCAATACAAACGGATGCTTTACATGCGGTAGGCTCGGACATGGTTACAAGTCCTGTAGAGCAAATTACAATCATGCACCACCCAGAAGAGGAGGTTACCAACCACAACAACCCGCACCACCCCCACGTGATTACACCAGAAATCAGTATACCAGAGGCGCACCTCAACCCCTCATGCGTCAGGGAAACGGCCGCGCCACTCACTAAACAGGACCGTTAGTGAGGGCAACAATCACAGAAACTGGTCCAAAACAAAAGAAACAACACAGAACAGAAATTGTCAAGTGGGCCCATCCAGTAAAATACAATATGAAGAAATGTTGCATGATGGAACTAAAATACATCCGGACCCCAGTTCCTGCATCATGTCTATACAGGGCCAACAATATAGGGCACTGGTAGATACAGGAGCATCCATCAGCCTTATTAGGTTCCAGCTGTTCAAGAGGATCCAACACTTAGTACGATTTCAACCGTCCAAAACACACCTAGCTTCAGTCACGGGACAAAGACTAAATTCAGTTGGGACAGCATGGCTAAAATTTTCCTTAGGCGAAACAAATTTTGAACACCCATTTGTCATTACTAAAGGAATGTCTAGAAATCTTATCCTAGGGAGAGATTTTTTTTAACAAACACAAAGTTCGAATATACTATGACCTCCACAAAATCAAAGTCAACAATACGTACATAGATCTCCAGGACGATATCCACATAGCGTCTTTGGTAAGGATTACAGCTCCCATAACGGTGGCTCCAAACTCCCTGGTCATAGCAAAAGGCAGAGTAAAAAATTCTGAGTACATAACACCAGGGCAATCAATTCAAGTACAGCCCCTAGCAGAAGAAAGCATTATTGATGACCCATTGTTGCAAATTACAGAGGGAATCGCTAAGTCTCGAAGTCCAGAGATTTCCCCATCATGATATTGAATATGTCAGGAAAAACTACCACTATAAAAAGAGGCACAGTTGTAGCGCAAGTGGATACGTCAACAATAAGACAAACCAAAACCAATAGAGACCATCCACAAATTGTCTCAACCACTCCCACTGGACATAATGCACGAAATCGCAGTACAAATAACCATAGTACACGGAAAGTAAACAGTTATAAGGCAGAAAAAGGCAGTAACATCAGTCACAGTCATGTTACACCACAGCATACCCTACCCAGATGGCAGAAACGAACCAGTCCATACATAAGAAGAGAAAGGCCACAGTATGAAAATGACTATAATTACTCATTCTTGCGCCCCAGCACACCAAGTGAAAAGATGAAGTGCTGTATATCACAGAGTAACAGAGAAACAGAAATTGTCTTGCCAGGAGGATATCCAAAGCGACAAGACAGTGATACATGCCCCATGGAGTATCAATATAACTCAAAAACAGGTGGATATGATAAAGTCCCAAAACCAATTGAAATTTCCGAAGAAAAGGAAGAATTCTTATATGACTATACCACAGGAGGATACTATAGCAGCAAAGTTGGAAACAGAAAGAATGAAAAATTTTCGCCCAGGGAAAGAAGACAGCCCTATAGCACAAACAGAAGAAATACAGTAACGTACGCGGATAAGCGCAGTTACGACAGAAATAATCAGAAAAAATGGCACAACAACGACTACCCCAGAAATATAATAAGAAATGGATATACAGTAAATGCAGTGACAAATGGAAATGCACACAGTACATGGCAGAGGAGACAGTACCAAGCACAGCCCAATGAACGGCAAAGAACTACGCAAAAGAAAGCCACATACCAGGAGCAGAGATTTTCACAAGATGCAAGAAAAATGTCCCAAAATTATGGGAATGAAACGGAGGCATCAAGACAGACCAGAGATATCATAGCAGATCATAAATACAGAGAGAGAATAGCTCAGTTACTTGCAACCCTGAATGCCACAGAAGATAATAAGCAACGTTTGAAAACGTTTGTAGAAAAGCACCAAGATGTATTCGCACTCAATGACATGGAATTAGGCAGAACTAACACTGTCACAATGGACATTCAAACAACCACAGAGGAGCCAATACATATGAAACCCTATCATACGCCCTTGAAAAATAGAGAACTCGTGGAAAGGTCTATAAATGAAATGCTACAGGCAGGAATCATCGAAAGATCCCGTTCCCAATGGTCCTCACCCATAGTGATCGTAACAAAGAAAAGCTTCGAAGCTAAATCTAATTAAAGCATACTTGTGATCAAAAATGCGTGAAGATTTACACCAGGACAATCATGTCAAATGAACACGAACTCATGAAAAAAATTAGAGCAGTCAACTGGCTGAAAGATTGTGCCGGCCAAAATAGAAAGATGATACATTTAAAATCATAACGGTGAGTTTTACAATAAATTTCCATTAACCAACTTGATATTAATAGTATGTGACGCAATGTAACGTAATATATAATGTTGTTAATCTTTAAATAGTCATAGAAAGTAAACAATGCACGGAAGAAATACACGTTTTTTACGTGTCTTTCAGCCATCCCTGCCGGGGTTCCGTCGCAACTGTTCGACATGGGCCCCGCACTTTCTAAAGACGGATTGGTTTATAGGAAACTCCACGAGAATGAGAGCCCAACTGCATATATAATCATAAAACTATATCATTTCAAGTCGTGTTTTGTTAGATGTAGGCCTAGTTTCCATGCTGCACACTGCTTTCAACCATAAATATAGATCTTTCAGGGCGCCTTTTTTAACTAGCATAAATTATTTTTTCGGATAGAGATGCTGCATGTAATGTTCTGTATTATTTCTTTGGCTAGCGCTTTTTTCTCTTTGGTTAGTGTTCTTGTTGAGAATATTGTGCATTATTGTAGATCCACAGTTGTTCTGATTCTCGGTATCGTATCTGCCATAGTGTTTTCTACTAGGTAGTAGTGTACTTATATCGATCTTGCCAGTGGGCTGATTAACAAACTTGCCGGTCTTCAGTCTTATGTACTGTCCTTACAAGCCAACCCGAACTCCGACGTCTGCTCCTTCTGAGAATGTAACCTTTTACCACCAGGATCTGAACGTGTACTATTAAATAATGACAGTGATGTGTAAATATTTGGTGTTAGTTTTGTTCTGTATTGTCCTTTCATTCATCATCATTTTCATCGTGATCATCATCAGCATCTTCATCATCACCATCATCATCATCATGATCAGCATCATCAACATCATGGTCATTATCATCATCACCTTCACCATCATCATCAACAAAATGATGATGATGATCATTATCATCATCATCATTACCATCATCATCATCATTATCATCACCATCATCATCATTGCCATCACCATCATCACCAACATCATCATCATCATTCTTACCATCACCATCATCACCATCATCACCATCATCACCATCACCATCATCATCACCATCATCATCATCACCATCATCACATCATCATCATCATCAACATCATCATTACCATCACTATTTATCACCATCATCATCATCACCATCATCACTATCATCATCAACATCACCATCATCTTGATAAGCATCATCATCACATTCATCACCATCATCATCATCATCACCATCACCATCGTCACCATTATCATCATCACCACCATCACGATCATCATCATCTTGATCAGCATCATCATCACCATCATCACACTCATCACCATCATTATCATCATCTCTATCACAATCATCTTGATCAGCATCATTATCATTACACTCATCAGCATCATCAGCATCATCACCATCACTATCAGCATCATTATCATCATCATCATCACCATCATCACACTCATCACCATCATCATCACACTCATCACCATCATCGTCATCATCATCCCACTTATCACCATCACCATCATCATCACGATCACTATTACCTTTATCTTGATCAGCATCATCATCTTCATCAAACTCATCACCATCATCACCATCATCATCACCACCATCACCATCATCATCATCATCATCACCCTGCCATCATTACCATCATCACCATCATCATCACACTCATCACCACCATCACGATCACCATCATCTTGATCAGCATCATAATCACCATCATCACACTCATCACCATCATTATCATCATCTCTATCACAATCATCTTGATCAGCATCATCATCATCACACTCATCAACATCATCGTCATCATCATCATCACACTCATCACCATCACCATCATAATCACTATCACCTTTATCTTGATCAGCATCATCATCCTCATCACACTCATCACCATCATCATCACCACCATCACCATCATCATCACCCTCACCATCATCACCATCATCATCACCATCACTATCACCATCCTCATCATCATCACTATCACCATCATCTTTACCAGCATCAACATCACTATTATCATTATCATCATCACTATCATCATCACCATGATCAGCATCATCATCATCATCATCATCAACATTACCATCACCATGATCAACATCGTCATCATCATCATCATCAGCGTGATGATCATACTCACCATCATCATCATCAGCATGATGATCATACTCACCATCATCATCAGCGTCATCATCAAGACCATCGTCATCATCGTCGTAATCGTCATGACCATCATCATCATCGTCGTCATTATCGTGACCATCATCATTATTGTCATCATCATGACCATTATAATCATCGTCGTTAGCATTATGAACATCATCATCACTATCATCATCATCAACGTCATCATGACCTTAATCATCATCATCCTCATGACCATCATCACCATCATGATCATCATCATCATCATCATGACTATCATCATCATCATCATGACCATCACCATCATCAACGTAATGACCATCATCGTCATCATCATCATGACCATCATCCCGTCATCATGATCATCATCATCATCGTGGTCATCATCATGACCATGACCATCATCACCATCATCATGATCATCATCATCATCATGACCATCATCATCATCATCATGACCATCACCATCATCAACATAATGACCATCATCATCATCATCATCATCATCATCATCATGACCATCATCCCATCATCAACATAATGACCATCATCATCATCATCATGACCATCATCCCATCATCATGACCATGACCATCATCACCATCATCATGATGATCATCATCATCATGACCATCATCATTATCATCATGACAGTCATCATAATCGACATAATGACCATCATCACCATCATCATGACCATCATCATCATCATCATGATCATCATCCCATCATCATGATCATCGTCGTCATCATCATGACCATGACCATCATCATGATCATCATCATCATGACCGTCATGATAATCATCACGACCATCATCATCATCATGACCATCATCATCATCATGACTATCATCACCATCATCATGATCATCATCATCATTGTCATCATCATGACCATCATCATCATCATTATGACTATCATCATAATTCTATCTCAAGGTAGTCTTCATAAGATATTTCCGAAGTCAAGTACAATGCTGCATTGGCTGTTGTTGTTGTTGTTTTGAAGAGGTGATGGGTTGAGAGCGGGCACTTAACAGCTGACCGTTATTGCCTCTTCTCGTTCCATCTTGGTCTACTCTGTTCAACCTGAAAATTGGTTATAATTGGGGTATTTAGTGTCATTTTATTTTCTAATTTTGTATTCAATTTAAATAGCTATTGTCTTTAGCAGTTGCTGATTTTAATTTATATTAGTATTTGTTCATTTTATTTTCTTGTTTGTATTGTTTCTTGATAACTATTGTCCTTTACACTTGGTTTTAATTTGTATTAGTATTTGTTCTTTTTGTTGTTGTTGTTGTTTTTTTTAATACCTCGTTGTCTTTCCTTCGTCCTATGCGTAGTTAGTAAGTTTTTTTTTATTTTGAGTGTTTTTTTTAATGATTTGTTAGTTCTTGTTGCTTAATTTCTATTTAGTTGAATGTCTTTTCTGAAGGACTAACCTTATATGTTTTCCTTTGTTTTATGTATATATCTATTAAGTATTGATTGGGCATCTCTTGGGGCATCTGTACTTAAAACCTTATCACTTGTCATGTCTATATTGTGATTTCTATAGTAAGTGTTTAATTCAAGCCTTTGTTGTTCATACTTTTTACAGTGGATCAGGTAGTGGTCTATATCATTCTCTGCTGCACTGGCAGGGCAATTGTTAACTTATATTGGTCCGCCGCCTTTTATGAAGAATTAAGCAATTGTTAAGCTCGTTCAAGCACCCAGCTGGTGTAAATCCAGCGAAATTCCTTTCTTATATATAGCTCTATATATGTAAATATATGTCTAAGTGTGTGTATATATATATATATATATATATATATATATATATATATTAAAGAGTCTTCCTTATACGTTTGCCTTCATACTGATAATAACTGAATAAACAATGATTGTTTAGTTTTAAAATAACATGTAATAAATTTAATAATCAATTAGTTTTAACATCTTAAAATAACGATGAAATGATGGTGAATGTTAGGTGTAATTAAAATTGTCTTCACTGAAACTTTGGTTTGAGGATTGATATTTATTTTAAAAATTGTCCTATTGCTATTTCCTTGTACAAAAAAACTTAGCTGGTCTAAGTGAGTCCTGCAGCCGTGGTTTCGTCAGTTCTTCTGTGTTGAGGGCACTTTTTCACACAACTTGTCCAGTTTAGGCGGTTGATGTTGATTACCTGCTTTTACTTCACAAATAGTGACTTCGAACTTTCGTCTTGCGGCTTTGTACCACGAAAGGTCTGATAGCTTCGTTCCACGACCAGTCTGGTAGCTTCGTTCCACGAACCCAAAGTAACTTTTGGGAACACAATCTCCTGGCAAAGTTTAGAATAGACACAGCACGTTGATGCTTTCGAATCACTTGGTCTGGGAAATTTTAGTACTCCTGTTATGACGGGTAATCTGATTCCTTAGGTCTTCAGTCTTTGTATTTTAAAATGAGGGTTTACTTTTTAAGTTTTAAAGTTGCCCAAATACTTCGATCCTGGTACTTTAAGTTTCCAGTCTTTGTATTTAAAAAAATGCGGGTTTACTTTTAAGTTTAGTTTCAACCTTTCCAACCAGTGTAAATGTAAAACATATTCGCTCTAAATGTAATGAAAGTTTCAACCTTTTCAATCAGTGTAAATGTAAAACATATTCACTCTAAATCTCGCTAGGTTTGAGTCTTTAGCTGCCACCTTGTAGCGAAAGGTTTTCCTAGTATGATAGTAGTGGTAGAGCAGAAGTAGAATCTCTCTCCAGAAAGTATGAAGTTCCAGTGCCCGAGAAGTACACTGGTATCACAAGTGAGTTACAGCTGTGAATACTCTGAGCTGGACAATAGATTTAGGCTTCAGAAGTATAAGATGCTACTTCGCTATCGTAACCCTATGTGATATTATAATTAAATTAGAAAAAGTAACTCAAAATTTAACAGTTAAAAATTTAACAAGTCAAATGAGTACAATTATCCAATTTATTATGTACATCTATATATTCTTGTAATGATAAATGGGTGTTGGAAGATGGTAAAATGTATGATTATTTACAGTTACAAATTAAAATAACTAATAGAAAAAGTCTTGGATTTATCTTCCACTGAATTTATAAAACAAGTTTGTCACATTATCTCTTGCCATCTAGTTTTCATCATTAGAAAGTCGTTTTAGAACTGCTCACAGGATTTGTTGGATGGAAATATATAAACTCAACTTTATCCACGTCTGCTCGAGGTTCCTCCGACACACTGGAGTACGGAAGACTTTCCTTCAGCCCGCCCTATAACTACGGGGGACTAAGGTGTTGAAGTTTGGTTGACCTCTAGGCTTCAGTGAGCTGGATCAACTTCTTCAAGTCTTTAGTTTCTCGATCAGGAATGATCATAAACATTGATCATAAAAACTTTATCCACGTCTGCTCGAGGTTCCTCCGACACACTGGAGTACGGAAGACTTTCCTTCAGCCCGCCCTATAACTACGGGGGACTAAGGTGTTGAAGTTTGGTTGACCTCTAGGCTTCAGTGAGCTGGATCAACTTCTTCAAGTCTTTAGTTTCTCGATCAGGAATGATCATAAACATTGATCATAAAAACCCTCTTAGGATTAATAAGCTCACGGTGAGACTGTATTGGCTTAACTTAATCTGCCCTGCATGCAGCGTGAAAATAGAACTTTTCTTGCAGAGGCTGTCCTCCAGTTTCTCACTCTGGCTTCTGGATTTGGTGTGTGTTTTACAATGCGCCGCTCTGTCCTTATATTTCAGTCTCTCGCGCGTACGAGAAAGCAGCTCCCAAATTCCCCAAAAGATTTTTAGTTTCATCTCCTGTTTTGAAGCTATTTGAAACAATCTGTGCTTTTCCTGTACTCGTTTTTTTTCTCTTCTGTCACTCACACACTTATCTCCTTCCTTCCTTCCTATATATCATTTCCTTTTCCCCATATGGGGCTTTCATTACATATAAGTTTTATACAATTCCGTTGAGGCTTGTTAGTGTAATAAATTTTTAAAGATTATTAGCTAACTTTTAGCCGATGTGATGAAGGTGAAAAATATTAATTATCTTTAAAACTATTTATATTTGAATAATATCCTTTTGGATATAATTCCTAGCCTATCTCCTTTGTTGAGTTATATTTATTTAATATTATTCCAACCATGCGTTCTCCTGTAGTGAATAATTTAATGTCCAGTAAATGCAAACTTTTAAAGTCGGCCATACATTCCTATATAGCTATTTCCTCATTCTTCAGTAATACTGTATGGCTTTTAACCGTAAGTCA
Source organism: Oreohelix idahoensis (assembly GCA_024509875.1). Lineage (NCBI taxonomy): Eukaryota > Metazoa > Mollusca > Gastropoda > Stylommatophora > Oreohelicidae > Oreohelix > Oreohelix idahoensis. Next base: position 928,544 of record JAMPIV010005230.1, on the reverse strand, counting down.
CATTTCCGCTGTCTACCAGCTTCAAAGAAAGACCGCAGCGCTGACCCTGCGCTGGTGTGTGTGGGTGTCGCGTGGGCGTGTCGCGCTACAACCAAGCAAGTGTTTACCAAATCTCGCTACAGAGCCCTCTTCTTTAAAACAGTGCCTGCACGGTTAACTTTTTGGTAACACATGCTGCAGTTCCTCCTTAATTTTCTGTTTCTCTATATCTCCTTTGATAGGATGCCTACTTAAAAAATCGGGTCCAAGATTGTCCCGTCCTGGTATGTATCTCACATTGAACGAATATGGAGATAACAGTAAACTCCACCTTAAAAGTCGTGAATTTAATTTTTTAGACACTGCTAAAAACATCAAAGGCTGGTGATCACTTTCCACAATGAAGTGTTTCCCGTAAAGAAAAGGGGCGAATTTGTTGATCGACCAGACCAAAGCGAGGCATTCACGTTCAACGGTAGAATAATTTCTCTCAGCTGTATTTAACTTTCTACTGGCAAAAGCTACTGGTAATAGCATATGTGGCGGTGTGTCTGCCCGCTGTAGTAATGTTGCTCCGATGCCTACATTGCTAGCATCCGTTCTTAGTACGAATTCTTGTGTGAGATCGGGAAGGGCAAGGATAGGTTTATTTGTCAGCTTATTTTTCAACTCGGTATAAGCCTGTTCACACTCCACAGTCCATTGTATTTTATCCGGCTGACCTTTTTTGGTTAAGTCGGTTAATGGCGCGCACAATGAGTTAAAATGGGGTATATATTTCTGATAAAACCCGCACAGTGACACAAAGGATCTTACATCCTTCTTAGTTTGTGGTCTTGGTGCTTTTCTCATTTTCTCTACATTCTTTGGGTCCGGAGACATTTGCCCTGTAGAGATAGTGTGACCTAAAAAATTCCAATGTCTCACATCCAATATGACACTTAGTTGGGCGTGCTGTCAATCCCGTTTCTCTTAATCTACCTAACAACATGGAGAGTGCTACTACGTGTTCCTCGAATGTAGTGGTAGCAATCAGAATATCATCCATGAAGTTGGTGATATGAGGATTTTGTAATGGTTCCAACAATTTCCTCATCATTCTGGTGAAGATACTTGGAGCATTCTTTAAACCAAATGGGAGTACATTGAACTCGTAATGTCCATCCGGTGTACTAAAGGCTAACAGTTTCCTAACTTCTGGTTTCACTGGTATTTGGTAGTATCCCTTGCTTAGATCTACTTTTGAAAAATACCGAGCCTTACTCAATGTAGCAAACAACTGATTGGTGTCAGGTAATGGGTCTACCTGAGATTCAGTGATAGCATTTAGTTTCCTATAATCAATGCATAACCTGTGTTCACCACTAGGCTTCCTTAATAGCACCACACTTGAGCTGTAGGGAGATTCAGACTTTGAAATAATTTTCTCTTTTAAGAGATAATCAATCTCATCCTTGAGTGCCTGTCCTTTAGCATAAGGTATAGGGTATGTCCGCATACAAACTGGTGTAGGGTCAGTAATCGTCATGTCATACTCTAACAGATTAGTACACCCCGGCTTATCTGTGAGTACATCAGCATGGATTTCTAACACCTCCTGAACCTTTTTCCTCTGCTCAAGAGTTAAATGTTCACTCACATTAACCTGAGCATAGCTTTCCGTAGTTGATAGGGGGTATTCCATGGAGGAAATTGGTTCATCCTGCATTTCTGTTGCAATGGCCAGGGTCATGATATGGGCAACTTCTGATGCTTCCCTGTCATAATACTTTTTAAGAAGGTTGACATGATACACCTTCTCCTTTCCTTTCTTGTCAATCTTATAGTTGGTCCGGGAAAGTTTTTCCAATATGACGTAGGGTCCCTGCCATCCAATTTGCAATTTATTATTGCTGCTGGGCAACAGTAACAGAACCTTTTCTCCCACCTCAAGTTCCCTATCTTTTGCTGTTTTATTGTAGTAAGCAGCCTGCTTCCTCCTGGCCTGTCTCAAGTTATCATTTGCCAGTTTCCAACTTGTTTTCAATCGAGATGTCAACTCGTTGACGTATTGGTATGAAGAAGTCACGGTTTCTTCTGCTTTTTCATCAGTCCATGTCCGCAACAATGCTTCCAGTGGACCTTTGATTGGTCGTCCAAACAACAATGTAGCTGGAGCCAATCCTGTGGAGTTATGTGGGACTTCCCTATAGGCAAATAGTGCTGAGGGTAAGTATGTGTCCCAAGTTTCAGGTTTCTCACTAGCCAACTTTCTAAGGATTGAAATGAGCGTGCCATTGAACCGCTCTACTTGACCATTCCCTTGGGCGTGGTACGGGCTACAGTGATAATGTCTAGCTTGAAATAACCTGAATACTTCTTGTGTTAGCTTTCCCCTAAACTGAGAACCATTGTCAGTCAATATTTGATGTGGGAAACCTAATCGGGTGAATATTGTTAACAGTGCCTCTGCCACATGTTTCGAATCTATCGATGACATTGCTACTGCCTCTCCCCACATAGAGCAAGTATCGACCAAGGTTAAGATATATGCATTTCTCTTCTTGGTCCTACTGAGGGGTCCAACAATATCCACGGCAACACGTTCGAAGGGCGTTCCCATGATGGGCATTTCTCCCAGTGTTGCTGGTGCAGTCCTATGTTTAGGAGCTACTCTTTGGCATTCTGGACAGGATCTCACATACCTCTTTATGTCCTCTGTGATCCCTGGCCAAAAGTAGTGACAGGCTATCCGTTGTCCAGTGGCCCCTATTCCCATATGTCCACTGAAGGGTATAGCATGTCCTAGCTTCATAACCTGCTCCCTGTATGATTTTGGCACTACAAGCTGTCCATGTCCTTTTGGTCCTGTTCCAGCTTTTCTATATAGTAGGCCTTTTTTCATATATAAGTCTCCTTTCTCTGGAGGGTTATGGCTTTTAGGTAATTTGCCAAAGCAAGGCTTCAATGTACTGTCAGCAGTTTGAGCCTTTCTCATCTCTTCTGGATGAGTATTGATGATAGTGTCCTCCTCTTTCTTAGAGCTTGCCCTGGTCTGGACTGTTGCCATCACTATGGGTCTTATAGGTTCTCCTAGAAAGACATATCTACATCCCAGTATTAATGGGTAGATAGAGTTGTCCATCACTGCTGCTTTGATCTCTCCTTCCACATAGCGAGATCTTATGTTGATTCGGGCTATGGGCAGTGTCATGGTTCCTGCTCCCTTGACTGGTCCTCTGATTTCCACTGTTTCTGTGGTTATCTGTTCCGGACTCACCAGAGAAGAGCACACTACTGAGTCAAAGTCCAAGCCTGTATCATATAAGCACAGTACTTGGGTGCCATTCAAGGTCACTTCCTCACAGACAGGGGGATGATGGAGGTCATTCTGACTATCTGCCAGGTCCTTCCTTCCCTTGTTCTCTGTTGTAAGGCATGCAGCGTGATGAGGAGGGTTTTTTTCCGTCTGCATTCCGCAGTATTGTGGTTACTCATTTGGCAAGATTTACACCACTTTCCTTCCTTTCTTGGAGGTTTCTTTTCTGATCCTAGAGGGTTTTTGTCTTTATAATCAGTTCTGTGTTTGTTCTTGTTGGAATTGTCCCTGTGTTCATAGTTGGTAAAGTTTTGTGAAGGTTTGAAGTTCTCACCCTGCTTCTTCTTATTTCCTGATACTTCTGACTGAGCTGCTTGATATCTTTCAGCCATGGTTAAAATATCTTCCAATCTCTCAGCTCCTTGTTCCATAAGAAATTTTCTCATTTCTTGAGGCATGGATTCTCTCAGTTGCTCCATCATGACCATTTCTTTTATATCTTGACACTTTCCTAAGCTAATCCATTTTGTCAGATAAGTTTCCAATCTGGCAGAAAACTGGTGATAGTTTTCTCCTGGAAGTAGCTTAGCAGTTCGGAATCTCTTTCTATAAGATTCAGAATTCTTTTCGTACCTGACCAGTAAAGCTTGTTTTAAGATTTCATAATCTTCCTGGTCTTCTTTTGAGAGTTTTAAATAAACATCGTATGAAACTCCCCTCAACCCCTGAGATAGCTTAAGGCTCCATTTTTCCTTTTCCAATCCATAGGTAGAGGCCAGTCTCTCATATCTATCCAGGTACGACTCAATGGCGTCCTCTTTTTCAATAAATGGATCCAGGTGGAAACTCATGGCTCCATTTGCCGCGCTATGGTTGGAGCTACTCTCAGAGTGAGGTGAGCTAGCACCATGATTGCTAGCTGCTCCCTGGAGTTCAAGTTCCTTTAAACTTAACTCATGCGCTCTTTGTAACCTTCTTTCTTCAGCTTCCAAAATTAGTCTCTTTTCTTCTCTTTCCAGTCTTTTGGCTTCTCTCTCTGCTTCTAATTTCTTAGCTTCAGTCTCAACTTCCATTCTTTTAGTCTCTCTTTCTGCCTCTAATTTCTTAGCTTCAGCCTCAACTTCCATTCTTTTGGTCTCTCTTTCTGCCTCTAATTTCTTAGCTTCAGCCTCAACTTCCATTCTTTTGGTCTCTCTATCTAAATATTTATCCACTTCAGTTGTGATATATCGAATTAGAGCATCTCCTGTCATACCCAAGTCTTTTCCTTCCTGCATAATCGCAGCTCTAAACTTCACCAATTCAGCCATGATGCTTACTTACCAGAGGGTATATAATTTTATCTTCACTAACAAACTAACTTAATTAAAATCAATTAATTACTTTGAACAAGACAAATCCTTAAAACCTTGTGAGCGTTTCCTATTTACTTCGTACTCAATGGTACTACTATTACAAACAAATTTCTAAGTTTTTAGAATTTTTTCCAAAAAAAAAATTTATTTTTACAAACTATTTGTGGCTCAAGATAGAAGAATACATAGATAGTGGCCCAGGATACAAAATAATATCCCGCGAAAGAGCCCCCAATGTAGCGAAAGGTTTTCCTAGTATGATAGTAGTGGTAGAGCAGAAGTAGAATCTCTCTCCAGAAAGTATGAAGTTCCAGTGCCCGAGAAGTACACTGGTATCACAAGTGAGTTACAGCTGTGAATACTCTGAGCTGAAATAGATTTATTCAAAACATAAGTTTGTCACATTATCTCTTGCCATCTAGTTTTCATCATTAGAAAGTCGTTTTAGAACTGCTCACAGGATTTGTTGGATGGAAATATATAAACTCAACTTTATCCACGTCTGCTCGAGGTTCCTCCGACACACTGGAGTACGGAAGACTTTCCTTCAGCCCGCCCTATAACTACGGGGGACTAAGGTGTTGAAGTTTGGTTGACCTCTAGGCTTCAGTGAGCTGGATCAACTTCTTCAAGTCTTTAGTTTCTCGATCAGGAATGATCATAAACATTGATCATAAAAACTTTATCCACGTCTGCTCGAGGTTCCTCCGACACACTGGAGTACGGAAGACTTTCCTTCAGCCCGCCCTATAACTACGGGGGACTAAGGTGTTGAAGTTTGGTTGACCTCTAGGCTTCAGTGAGCTGGATCAACTTCTTCAAGTCTTTAGTTTCTCGATCAGGAATGATCATAAACATTGATCATAAAAACCCTCTTAGGATTAATAAGCTCACGGTGAGACTGTATTGGCTTAACTTAATCTGCCCTGCATGCAGCGTGAAAATAGAACTTTTCTTGCAGAGGCTGTCCTCCAGTTTCTCACTCTGGCTTCTGGATTTGGTGTGTGTTTTACAATGCGCCGCTCTGTCCTTATATTTCAGTCTCTCGCGCGTACGAGAAAGCAGCTCCCAAATTCCCCAAAAGATTTTAGTTTCATCTCCTGTTTTGAAGCTATTTGAAACAATCTGTGCTTTTCCTGTACTCGTTTTTCTCTTCTGTCACTCACACACTTATCTCCTTCCTTCCTTCCTATATATCATTTCCTTTTCCCCATATGGGGCTTTCATTACATATAAGTTTTATACAATTCCGTTGAGGCTTGTTAGTGTAATAAATTTTTAAAGATTATTAGCTAACTTTTAGCCGATGTGATGAAGGTGAAAAATATTAATTATCTTTAAAACTATTTATATTTGAATAATATCCTTTTGGATATAATTCCTAGCCTATCTCCTTTGTTGAGTTATATTTATTTAATATTATTCCAACCATGCGTTCTCCTGTAGTGAATAATTTAATGTCCAGTAAATGCAAACTTTTAAAGTCGGCCATACATTCCTATATAGCTATTTCCTCATTCTTCAGTAATACTGTATGGCTTTTAACCGTAAGTCACATTTCCGCTGTCTACCAGCTTCAAAGAAAGACCGCAGCGCTGACCCTGCGCTGGTGTGTGTGGGTGTCGCGTGGGCGTGTCGCGCTACAACCAAGCAAGTGTTTACCAAATCTCGCTACACACCTATGGATTAGATAGGGAGAAATATACCTTGAAGTTATCTCAGAATCTGAGAGGACCTGCTTACGATGACTTCCTCAAAATGGCCCCAGAAGACAGTAACAATTATGACTTGTTGAAGAAAGCTTTGCTTCAACATTTTCAGTTGAATGCCCAAACATTTCAAAGCGAATTCCAGGAAGCCAAGAGGCAAAACGACGAGTCGTATATGCAGTTTGCTATACGTCTGGCAATGTACTTGGAGAAGTGGAGCTCCCTCAGCGCCTTCGACGAATCGTACGAAGGTCTCCAAGAGATGATTATTGTAGAGCAGTTTAAGGACTCGCTCAGCCCTGATATTAGAAGGTTCCTGGCATTGCACGGGGCCGAAACTCTTGATCAGGTGGTACTGTTTCCTGATTGGTACCAGAGTGCCCAGTCGGAAGCGAACCCGTCTAAAACGCGCCACCACGATAATCATCTCAAACAGAAGGAGCGCCCTTTCATTGAATCCAAGAGCACGTTTGCTAACAAGCCAACACAGCCACACACCCAAGAACATAGAAAACAGAAACCCACGGGGTCTCAAGGTAGTCAGCCCCAGGGGCCCAGCAAGAAATATTGCAAATTTTGCAAAACGAATACCCATAACTCGTCAACAAAAATCAGCCCCTCATCATGCAGCTTGCATGGTGACAAGAATGGAGGAAAAGGTCCGGCCCCTAAATTCAGAAGCGGACTCTCCCCGCCCCTCAATAATGGAAGTAGTCTTTGTGAATGGGGCCCCGTGACCTGCTTATGTGATTCTGGGCTGGACTATGAATCTGTGATTTCGGAGGCCATCGTTAGCCCCGATCAGATTACTGACGAAACTAAAGAGATACGATGTGCGGACCGAGGCGCTGTGCCGCTTAATTTGCGGGTTGCGATGATTGATATTCAATCACGATATGTAGAAGGCAGAATAAAAGCTGCCATCCTTGCAGATTCCATATATGACATAATCCTTGGGTGCACATATGTATATTTGGGAAATCCTTCCCAACCCCTAGTTCTGGCCGCTGTGCAGACTAGGGAGCAAGCGAAGCAAGCTGAAGAGTCAGATAAGGTGTCTAATCCTGTCCTGGAGGTGGTTATGAAAGCTCATGCAGAAGACCCTACCTTGACTGCATGCTATAAGAAACTGCCTATTGACCGCAGCACTCCTCACCCCGGAGAATTCTATACTAAGGAAGGGTTCTTATACCAGAAAACGAGGAAAGGGAGACAAGACCACTCTCAGTTTGTAGTGCCGTCCCCAAATAGATCTCAAGTTCTAGACATGGGGCATTCAGCTTCTTTTAGTGGCCATATGGGGGACGGGGCCACAATGCAATGCATCGGGGCCCATTATTTCTGGCCAGGAGTGAACGATGACATCCAGCGTTATGTTATCGCAGAGGACTTACTCTCGATCTTCACGAGACTGGGTTTCCTTCAGGAAATTCTGACTGATAATGGGTCCCAATTCAGGGGAAAATTGATGGAGGAGGTTTGTAAAGGGCAATTTTTACTATCTTGCAATATAATACATTTATATTCTTATTATGTTCGCAAATATTTTGTAAGCAAAGTATTTCCTTTTTAAGTGCTTAAGGAGAAGTCATTTTTGGGTTGCTTCCCTTGAAAATAGTTCTGTCATCTTCGATCGGACTCCGCAGACGACTCTAGGCCTACTGCGATTTATTCTGTGGCTGGGTAGGAATAGATTGTTCTTGCTTCAGTATATCTATGGCCTGAATTTATACGTAGTGTTTGTATGAGTAGGACGAGTCTGTCTTATATATGGATATCTTTGCATTTCTAAGTCGAACTAATTTGGTTGTCGCTAGAAAAGGTCAAAGGCTATGCAGCGGAAGTATCGCTAGCAAGGGGTGTGATCCATGGCTGTCATCCTGTGAGGATGCCGAGTTTTGTTGTAGCAGGCTTTTTGCCGAAATAGTGATCTATATATGGATGGGGAAAAGTGATAATCATTTAGACATGTTGTATGTACTTTACCCCAGTGTTTATTCTCTTTTGCCAAGGTATGGCAAAGTTATATTTCGCATAAAAAGGTAAAACCACAATTTATTATGAACTTGGGCTTCGCCATCGTTGTTGATAAGCAGATGCACAGTGGTACTTTTAAAAAGAATATCCATTCAAAGGAAGAAGACATTCCTATGTATCAGCACTGGATTGTATGATATTATTCAATTACCTCTATGAGAGAACCTATGAAGAAATGAGGACATTTAATGAATGACTAATTTTGGTCTATATTCTATAGTGAGTGAAGCTCACGAGAGAGAGAACAGCCATGTTGAAATTCATATACTTTGTATTTATCGAGTGAGAAAAAGGGATGCCTGTACTATCGCTCGATGAACCAAGAGATCACTGCTACATGTGAGAACCCATGTCTGGGATTCCTATATTATGAAATATATATATATTGAACTTTACGTGAAGGAATATTCGCTAGACGAGGTTAGGTCTAGGAGCCTTCCTATGTATTGGTTATGGTCTGACGTGCCCAGTCAGTAAAGCCAGATGATTTACATGATGGAACGCTGAATGCTTATTTACGAATGCTCCATTATGATATTTGCCAAGCATGAATGCTAACTTAAGATGATATTCCTGTGATCAACATTATGCTGTCTATGTCGACATTTGTTCCTGTAACCATACACGTACTGTCCAAGTGTGCGTCCCATTAAATGTTATAAAAAGACCACCGTAGTTCCAGTACTTCTTGAATTCGAACAGTGTGAGTATGAGTGATGTACTACCAACCTGTCAACTCTATCGAATCATTCTACCATTCGCGTACTGACATTCAGATACACACTCATTGTTTACACTCACATTCTTGTCGGAGCCTCATCACGTTCCAGGACAAGATGACCTGTATGACCAAAACTGTGCTGGGTTTGATGAGTTGACAATCGTTACACTTTACTACACCAGTCCCAACATCTACATTTATCCACTGGTGGACATTCACATCATTTAGCAAATAAAGCATGATTCAACAACTAGTAGCCAGTATGAGTTAACAACTACACACAAAGAACGAGTTTAACAACTGGTGGCCAGCTTCCTGGGTCAACCTGCACAGTGACCATATTGAGAAGTAAACTACTGAGACCAGACGTTCCTTGGGGTCTGTTACGACACACAAATACATCAACAGTACAACTCTACAGTGATGTCAGCGTGACCTGTCCTGTCGAGAGTATGCAGTAACTAGGTCAGAGTTTGTTGACATTTGGTTCATTGGACATTTGCCATACAACTGACAGTGTTACACAGCAAGCTTGGTTGAAACATAGAACATTACACATCAGGACTGGAGAATATTTGACAGTGTTTGCGAAAGAAAATGTTATTGAACTGAGAAGTCCTACATTGATTGTTATCATTCAAATCAACGATGGAGCTTCTATTTCTGTGTTGAATTTAAAATAATTAGACCAGAAGTATTTGTTTAATAAAGTACCACAGTACTGTACTATTAGGCAGTGTAACTGAGCCTTCATTCCAACACATTCTTTCTGCAACACTCTATTTACATCATATTGCCATACTATTTATGCATTTATGTATTTATGTTTAACTATTTATATGTGATATTTGTTTGTATCCAGCGGGTTGTTGTTTCGGTTGGGCGGTGTCACACAGCAGAGTATCCCACGTAATAGAGGGTCTGATGTGTGCGTTTCTATAGGTGCAATTTTCTTCATTGGAAATTTGCTGCGACAGCTGTTGCTATTAGTGTTAGCTGTGAAGTCTGTACTCATTGTTGTTTTTGTAATATTCCTCTGTTCTTTAGTTTGTTTTGATTTGTTTGTAATTTGTTGGTCTACCCTATTCTATCTTTCAGTTCTATTCTCAATTTATATTTATATACTGTGGCGTTATTTGTATTTGTTATCCTCTTGCGGTTTATCTTTTATTGTTTTTCCCATTTTATTTATTTCATTTCCGCAAATGTTTTCATGTTTTTCTGTATAACTGTTTTGTTTTGTGCCTGATCGACATACACTATTTAAAATATAGTTGATCATATAAATTGATGTACAAGAATCAACTGATAGTTAATTGCTATTACTAAAGGTACACAGTTGATGATATAAAACACTATTTCTGGTGCACTGCACTTATATTATAGAGTGAACCAGCAACTTATAGCTGTTATTATATAAGGATTTATACAAGACCTTTGTAAGGCTTGTTTCCCACAGTGATTGGGATAGTTAAGTACTATTTTTCACAGGTTACAAAGTTATCATACAAAGTCTTTGATTAAGACTAAGAAAGTAAATTTATTTACTTTTGCAAATTACTGATCTTATTAGACAAGATGTCTACCTTGGATTATTTTATCACACAAGGCAGGGCTCTTGATAAGACTGGTCAGCAGTTAGAAGAATGGGCAGTTGCTCAATATGACAAAGCATTGGCTGCTGAAGAAAGAAAAGCATTGATTGAAGAAAAGAAATTAGAAGCTGAGGAAAGAAAATTACAAAGAGAGGATGAACAAAAGAAATTGCAGATACAGACTGATGAAAAAAGATTCCAGATGGAAATGGAAAAAGAGAAAAGAAAAGATGAAGCTGCTGCTGAAGAGAAAAAATTACAGGCTGCTGCAGAAGAGAGAAAATTACAAGCTGAAGCTCAAGAAAAAAAAGCAATAAGAGAACATGAACACCAAAAAGAACTTTTAGCATTTGAGTTAGAAAAGTTAAAGTTAACAAACATAAGTAATGTTAATCAAGCATCTAGTGGTAATGGTAAACCCTTTACTTACAAGGTCAAGGTACCAGCGTTCAACCCTTCCAGTGATGACATAACATTCTGGCTAAACAGATTTGAACGCTCGTGTCGAGCACATAATGTGGACAAATCACAATATGCTAACCAGTTATCAGAAAATCTGAAAGGTGATTCTCTGACTAGTTTAAGTTTGGTTGAAGAGGCTGACAAAGATAACTATGATGTTATTAGGGCAGCCTTATTAAAGAAGTATCAGTTGTCTGAAGAGGGTTATCGGAAGTTGTTTAAGACAATGGTGCCTGAGGCAGGTGTAGAATTCTCAGAATTCATTGCAAGGACACGACTTACATTTGATCGTTGGATTGAGCTATCCAAAACAGAAAAGACTTATGAAGCCCTTATGACTTGATACTCAGAGACAAGATTATGTCAAGTATAAATAAACCTTTCCTCGAATTCTTACATGAGCGTAAACCTAAGTCTCTAAAAGAAATGGAACAGTATTGTACCCAATACGTCACTGCACATCCGGACGTAGCCATTAGCAACAGTAAGGTTAAAGAAGGTATGCCAGTTGCTTCTGCAACACCATACAACCCTAATCACTCTCACAAATTCCAAGGACCTCAAAATAAGTTTAATAAAAAAGGTAACTATTACAGTTATCAGAACCAAGGTAACCAATCATTTCAGGGTTCTTCTTCGAATACCTGGAGAAGAGCTGACAGCCCTCGATTCAGGGGTGGTCATAATTACAGGAACTTTCGCAAAGGAAGTCATTCTAGAAACTATCCAAGTTTTCCTTCATGGAGACAACAGGATCATAATTACCGAGATACTCATTATAATGAATATGATGATAGTAACCAAAGGAGCTATGATTCAAACCCGAGTAGAGGTTATAATAGTGGAAACAATGATAAGTACAGAGGCAATAATAACAGAGGTAGAGCACAATTCAAAAAACATAAAGCTCATTACCAGGCGAACTCTGCACAGCAAGGGTCCCACGAAGCCTATAAACAAAATAAAGATAATGATGACTCTAATAATATGGCATGTGCCGCTTTTGATTTTGGGAGAGCATCTCAGTGCCCCCAATGCAAAACATTATTTGAGCCAACCACAGTGTCTACTTTAAGCTGTGGCCATCCTCTTCCCGCTCTTCCTGCGTCAATCGCGCATGATGGGAGAGGTTCTCTTGTCTTACACAAAGGTTTAGTAAATGACAATCCAGTCTCAGTACTTTTTGATTCTGGATGCACAACTATTGGGGTTAGGCAGTCACTCATAGATCCTTCTCATTCTACAGGCAAAGTAGTCAAATGCGTAACATTTGGCGGCACCATAGAGAAATACTCTACCGCTATCATTAGGATTGCTACTCCTTTCTTCACAGGAGATGTACACGCATGTCTTTTGCCGGATCCGATCGCTGATCTTATCATCGGTCGCATTCACGGAGTCAAAGAATGTACTCCGGAGCAAATTTCCGTTTGGGAAAATCAAAATATGCAATCTGCTAATGCAGTAGTCACTAGAGCTCAAGCTCTCAATATGCCTGAAACTTCATCTGTTGAAGATAATGAAGTGCATAACCAAGATGATCCCTTGGTAATTTCTCGTGACTCGTTTATAAAACAACAAGAAGAAGATCCGACTCTTAAGAAATTCTTCACTCTTGTAACAAAAGGTGATCCGAATAAAGATTCAAATTGTAAATCTTGGATTACAATGAAGAATGGCGTACTTGTACGTATGGTGCAAGACTCCACTAAGTCAAGTCATTCTCAGATTCTTGTACCCAAGAATTTGAGAGTTAAGATCTTACAACATGCACACGACTCTCAGTGTGCTGGTCACATGGGTTTTTCCCGTACTAAGTCAAGAGTTCTTGCGGCTTTCTTTTGGCCTTTTGTGAACAAGGACATACGGATCTATTGTCGATCCTGTAAAGTATGTCAAGAAGTCAAATCCAAAGGTCCTCGTCATGCTGCGCCTATTCAGGCTGCAGATATTCCTATTCGTCCATTCCAGAAAATGGCGATAGACATCATTGGTCCATTCAAGATCAAATCTGCTAGAGGACATCAGTTTATCTTAACGTGTGTAGACATGTGCACACGTTGGCCAGAGGCTATCCCTCTAAAGAGCATTACTACCGCTGACATTGCAGATGCTCTTTGGCTTATATTTTCTCGGCTGGGATTCCCCGGAGAAATATTATCAGATCATGGCACCCAACTGATATCGGATACCATGTCTCAAGTAATGTCTACTCTACAGATAGAGAGATCTTTGAGTAGCATCTATCATCCTATGTCCAATGGGATGGTCGAGCGACTAAATAGAACACTTAAGAACTTATTAGGGAAGATAACTGAGGATCATCCTCAGGATTGGGATAGGGTTTTACCCGCGGCCCTCTTCGCGTACAGAGAGGTCCCCAATGAACATACAGGGTTTTCGCCCTTTGAACTTGTCTTTGGCGCGCGACCGCGCGGCCCAATGTCTTTGCTGCATGATCTTATAACAGCTGACAATATTGACGATGACACAAAATCTTCTTACGAGTATGTCATCGCGCTGAGACAAAAGATTATCGAAGCATGCAAATTGGCAACGTCCTCTTCTGAGTTTGCTAAGCAGAAGGCAAGACAATTTGCTAATAAGAAGAGAACTTTACGACAACTTTGTCCTGGTGACAAAGCATTTGTTTTGCTACCTTGTCGTGAAAATAGACTCCTTATTAGTTGGAAAGGTCCGTACGATATAATATCGAAAATTTCAGATGTTGACTACATCGTCGATATTAACGGGAAGCATAAAACCTTCCACATCAATATGCTTACGGAGTTCCATGAACGTCCTGACTATCTACAGCCTATTTTCCAGGCAACGGACGATTCTCATGTCAAACATGGTCATTACTCATCACTGTCTGTAATACGGGATGAGGAAACAAGTTTTTCGGATGTTAATCTCCCGCTTCCAATGATCCCACTTCATTCTAGTGAATCATGGAAAGACGTTACTGTTTCTCCTGATTTGTCTCTAGGAGAACGGCGACAAGTTTCGTCTATGTTACAAACATTTCAGGATGTCCTCACTGACATCCCTGGACAAACTCATGTCATTGAGCATGACATTGTTCTAACTGAACATACTCCAATTAGGGTTAGGCCTTATCCTATCCCTATACATTTCCAAACACAGGTTGAAAAGGAGTTGGATGAAATGATAGATTTACAAATAATCGAACCATCCACTTCTGCATATTCTTCGCCGATGGTTATTGTTCGAAAAAAAGACAATAACATACGTCTTTGCGTTGACTATCGCAAATTGAATCAAGTTACGAAGTTCGATGCTGAACCTATGCCTTTACTAGAAGAGTTACTTACTCGTCTTTCTAAATCGCATTTTTTCACTAAACTTGATTTGTCTAAAGGATATTGGCAAGTTCCATTATCCGAACGCGCCAAACCTCTTACCGCTTTCTCTACTCCCAGAGGCCTTTTCCAATGGAATTTTATGCCTTTCGGCCTTATGAACGCACCAGCTACATTTGTACGCATGATGCGTCGAATCCTATCGTATCGGTCAGATGTCATTGCTTATCTAGACGACATCTGTCTTTTCAGCGATACTTGGGAAGATCACTATTCAGGATTAGTTGAATTATTATCAACTCTGCGTGAGTATAACCTGACAGCAAAACCATCTAAAGCTTGTATTGGCTTTAGCGAAATTGCTTTCTTAGGCCATCGAGTAGGTCACGGTTTCTTGAAGACAGAAGACCATAATATCACTAAGATACTTAACATCTCTATCCCTAGGACTAAAAAGCAAGTGCGAAGTCTTTTAGGTCTCATACAATTTTATGGACGTTTCACTCCGAATCTGTCCTCTATCATGGCACCTCTCTCTACACTATTAAAGAAAGGGTCGCCTAACATGGTTCACTGGTCTCATGAATGCCAATCTTCACTAGAGAAGATCAAAACTATGTTTTCATCACCACCTATTTTAGTGTTACCTACAACAGATAAGACATTTGTTCTTCGTAGTGACGCTTCATCCACTGGGATTGGAGCGGCACTAATGCAAGAGTACTCTGGAACTCTGCATCCTGTAATGTACATATCCAGAAAACTTAATGCTGCAGAAAGGAATTACTCGGTTTTAGACCGTGAATTATTGGCAATGGTTTGGTCAATTCTCAAACTCCAAAGATTCCTTCTGGGCGCGCATTTCGTAGTGGAAACTGACCAAAAAGCTCTTACGGCTATCCAAAGTAAAAACTTGAAGAGCTCGAGATCAACTCGATACGCAATCGCTCTTCAACCTTTTCATTTTTCGGTACGAGCTATCCGTGGTTCAGAAAATGTGATGGCGGACATTCTGTCCAGATGCCCACATGATGCCACTTAACTGTTAAATATTGGATCTTTTTAATATGTATAACTTTACAACAGTTATTTTTTGTTTTTTTACTAAGATACACATTTGTAATTTAATAATAGAATGATGGTATCGCTACTTAGCGGTTTATTGATGTTAATTCACCGCTGTTCTTTGATGATTGTTTCTTCATAAATCATAAATTTAAGATTGTAGTGTGAATTTTTGGTATGCATTGTATAATTACCAGAATTGTATTATACGTACATCACACCTTCCTGGAAACATTTATTCGTAGGGAAACAATTTCTCTCAGATTTTGAGATATATATTCTCACCAGTCATATTAGGAATTATAGTTATTCCTGATATTTTCATCTGCGCAGTATTCTTGCGTTGTGAGCCTATTCTACGGTGCTCCTAGATGTATTTAAAAAAAAAAAAATTTTTTTTTTTTTTTCCCGGGAGGTGTGGTAAGACTGTAAAGGGCAATTTTTACTATCTTGCAATATAATACATTTATATTCTTATTATGTTCGCAAATATTTTGTAAGCAAAGTATTTCCTTTTTAAGTGCTTAAGGAGAAGTCATTTTTGGGTTGCTTCCCTTGAAAATAGTTCTGTCATCTTCGATCGGACTCCGCAGACGACTCTAGGCCTACTGCGATTTATTCTGTGGCTGGGTAGGAATAGATTGTTCTTGCTTCAGTATATCTATGGCCTGAATTTATACGTAGTGTTTGTATGAGTAGGACGAGTCTGTCTTATATATGGATATCTTTGCATTTCTAAGTCGAACTAATTTGGTTGTCGCTAGAAAAGGTCAAAGGCTATGCAGCGGAAGTATCGCAAGCAAGGGGTGTGATCCATGGCTGTCATCCTGTGAGGATGCCGAGTTTTGTTGTAGCAGGCTTTTTGCCGAAATAGTGATCTATATATGGATGGGGAAAAGTGATAATCATTTAGACATGTTGTATGTACTTTACCCCAGTGTTTATTCTCTTTTGCCAAGGAATGGCAAAGTTATATTTCGCATAAAAAGGTAAAACCACAATTTATTATGAACTTGGGCTTCGCCATCGTTGTTGATAAGCAGATGCACAGTGGTACTTTTAAAAAGAATATCCATTCAAAGGAAGAAGACATTCCTATGTATCAGCACTGGATTGTATGATATTATTCAATTACCTCTATGAGAGAACCTATGAAGAAATGAGGACATTTAATGAATGACTAATTTTGGTCTATATTCTATAGTGAGTGAAGCTCACGAGAGAGAGAACAGCCATGTTGAAATTCATATACTTTGTATTTATCGAGTGAGAAAAAGGGATGCCTGTACTATCGCTCGATGAACCAAGAGATCACTGCTACATGTGAGAACCCATGTCTGGGATTCCTATATTATGAAATATATATATATTGAACTTTACGTGAAGGAATATTCGCTAGACGAGGTTAGGTCTAGGAGCCTTCCTATGTATTGGTTATGGTCTGACGTGCCCAGTCAGTAAAGCCAGATGATTTACATGATGGAACGCTGAATGCTTATTTACGAATGCTCCATTATGATATTTGCCAAGCATGAATGCTAACTTAAGATGATATTCCTGTGATCAACATTATGCTGTCTATGTCGACATTTGTTCCTGTAACCATACACGTACTGTCCAAGTGTGCGTCCCATTAAATGTTATAAAAAGACCACCGTAGTTCCAGTACTTCTTGAATTCGAACAGTGTGAGTATGAGTGATGTACTACCAACCTGTCAACTCTATCGAATCATTCTACCATTCGCGTACTGACATTCAGATACACACTCATTGTTTACACTCACATTCTTGTCGGAGCCTCATCACGTTCCAGGACAAGATGACCTGTATGACCAAAACTGTGCTGGGTTTGATGAGTTGACAATCGTTACACTTTACTACACCAGTCCCAACATCTACATTTATCCACTGGTGGACATTCACATCATTTAGCAAATAAAGCATGATTCAACAACTAGTAGCCAGTATGAGTTAACAACTACACACAAAGAAAGAGTTTAACAAGGTTTTTAGGATCTTCCGCACGAAGCATATCGACACCAGTCCTTATCGGCCCCAAGGAAACGGCCAGGTAGAGCGGTTCAACGGCACCCTTATAACTATAGTTCGCAAACTGGCACAAGAGTACTGGGATTTGTTCTTGTCGGCAGCTATGTTTGCCTACAGAGAGGTGCCCCACCATTCTACTGGCGTGCCTCCTGCCACGCTACTGTTTGAGAGGCACATCAAAGGACGTGGACTGATGCCAAGGCAGATGAAACTGTCTCTACTGCCTCTCAGTACGTCACAGAGCTGAAGGAAAGGTTGAAAATCGGCTGGGAGAGAGCCACCGAAAACGTTATCGAAGCACGCCAAAAGCACGCGCTCCCCTTCAATAGAAAGGTGAAAGACTGAGTATTAAATGATTGAGATACCATCTATTCAACAAGCTAAAGATAGGAACTACCGATCAGGGTAACTGTGGCACTGATAAAATGACTGCTGAACATCTGCTTCAAAGTTGCCCCTTATATGTGGTACAGAGAAAGTGCATATGGCCGACGCCAGCTCCTTTCGTGGAAAAGCTTTACGGGGATTCAAATAGCCTCAAACTGACTACTGCTTTCTTTGAGAACATTCAAGTGGACGTCTGAGAGTGTATGAAGAAGAAGAAGAAGAAGAAATGTGGTCGAAAAAGCGCTGCTGCTTTTGCACAACAGCACCAACAAACTCCACATCGGAAGGCAGGGATCGTTCAGTGTCGGAGATAAAATTTCCCAGACCAACTATAAAATAGCCGTCTGAGAAAAGGAGAAAATGTATCACATAAACCTCCTTAAACACTATATCGAACGACCTGTGGCGGAAGCTGCACACTTGATGACTCTGGCTCTCTCGTCGGAATGGACTTTGAATTTCACACCGAACTGGAGTACCCACTCCGACCCTAAGAAACGTATGAGGACGTGAAAACATGCGCACAGCTATCAGAGATAGAGAATAACCAGGTGATGCAACTTTTAAAGGATTTTAGAGGAATGTTCACCGACAAGCCCGGGCTCACCCATTTAGTCGAATTTGACATAGAGATGTTAGACCCGACGCCGGTCAGAGTAAAACATTATCCTATCCCCTTTGCTAAAGCCACAACTTTGAGAGAAGAAATCCAGCATTTACTCGAAGCGGGCATCATCGCTAAATCAGACTCTCCCTACAGCTCTAGTTTTGTACTCCTCAGGAAGCCATCCGTAGAGCACAGGCTCTGTATTGATTACCGGAGGCTGAACAAAGTAACGGAATACCAGACACAGATCAGAACCTATTATTAGCCAAACTGAGCAAAGCTCATTTCTTCTCTAAGATAGATTTGAGCAAAGGTTATAATCAAATTCCTATAAAAAGGAGATTCGACCATTGCTCGCGTTTAGCACAACGGAAGGACATTACGAGTTTAATGTACTCCCGTTTGGCTTGAGTAATGCACCAGGAGTGTTTACTCGGATGATGAGAGAGTTATTAGCCCCCTTGCAACATCCTGACGTTAATAATTTCATGGACGATATCTTGACAGCGACAGAATCAATGTGAAGAGCATGTTAACGCTCTACGACTTCTGTTACAACGACTGAAAGACACGGGAGTAACAGCAAGACCCTCTAAGTGTCAGATTGGATTTAAACAGTTGGAATTCTTAGTGCATACCATATCGCACGGTTGTATGTTCCCAATCGAAAAGAAAGTTGCGTAACGCGCTCAGGACCTTTACTACGAAAGACGTGAAGTCATTCGAAGCGCTATGTGGGTTTGATCAGAGGTACATGAAAAACGTCAATGCCCTTAGCGCCCCCCTCACGGACTTGACGAAGAAGGGACACCCCGATAAAGTGGTATGGAATGCGGAGTGTGAGGAAGCCTTCATGGCGCTGAAAAAGCATATCACCTCCATCCCGATCCCACAGCTGCATGATTTACCAAACCCTTTGTTCTGCGTACGGACGCCAGTAACATTGGGGTTGGAGCTACCTTGTTACAACAAGGGATGAGAGACTCAACGACCCTCTTCCCGGTCGCTTACGCCAGTCGGAAGCTAAACGCAGCTGAGCGCAATTACGGAGAAGGAGTGTATGTTACTCATTTGGGGTATCACGAAGTTTAAAGCCTACTTGTACGGGGTAAAATTCGTGGTACAAAGTGACCAACAGCCGCTCATATTTCTGGCTGCTTCCAAATAATTTAAATGGACGTCTTATGCGTTTGAGATTTCTACTTCAAATGTACGCCTTCCAGGTTGAGTACATGCAGGGAAAAGAAAATGTGGGAGCTGACTATCTGAGCAGACACCCAGTAGAGGGAAGAAAGGAAAACACTACGACAGAAAGTGAGATTAGTTCACAGTAACCTCGTAAAAGTTCACGCCCAAAACTGGTATATTTAATGAAATATCTTAGGTGACGTGGTGTGTGACAAAACGGTTTGTGCATGTACTTTGGCGCCCTTCTTTCTCTCTTTCATCTTCCTATTATTTGGGTGCACTTTTCATAACTGTTGTTCTCTCCGGCAGTATCTCTTCATTTTCCTCATTCATCGTCCTATTATTCGGCATATTTTATGCCCTATATTTTTTGCTCTGAAGCCGCTCCCAGACTTGTTTACGCTTCACCAGGTGAACTGTGGTATTATCGAGGTTAATTAGACCGGTCAGCGGATAATAAGTTTATCACCTTAGGCGTCTAGCCATCTTTTATTAAGACGATATGTGTTTACCCAATGTGGTCGCGCACTATCGATGAAAAGAAAGCCATATTGTCTGTCCGAGAAAACCGTCTGGCGTATGCACGAAGATGTAGGTGATAATTAGATAATCGTTTCCGCTGGGCCGTCTTGGTATCAATAATACCGATAACCTGTCTGTGGAGATTATGTTGGGCCAATAATGAGTTCACAGATTTGTTTGTGAGTTTGCATAAAGATGCAAGGGGAAGTATCACTGCCTTATTAGAAAGATGTAACGGTTTGGAATTTTAAAATGTATTATTTTAAAACACGCGGGGAATATTATGATTTACCCCCCCCCCCTCCCCCCATATTTAGTCTAAAGAGCTTACCATTGGCTTAATTTGGGGCCGGAATAGACATTGACTTACACTGTCAAATTCGTCGGAAGTACCATCTGGGATTTTGAACTGAGAAATGAAAATATAATCTAGCGAAATCAGAGTCACAAATCAGAATGCATCGCCACGTCAAGCTAGCAATTCATCAGAGCCAGAAAGAGAAGGATCGGACAAAGGATTCCAAAATTATAAGTGACAGATCGAAGAATTTGGGCAATTTTAAAACTTAAAAGTAAACCCGCATTTTTAAATACAAAGACTGGAGACCTAAGGAATCAGATCACCCATCATAAGAGGAATACTAAAATTTCCCAGACCAAGTGATTCGAAAGCATCAACGTGCTGTGTCCATTCTAAACTGTGCCAGGAGATTGTGTTCCCAAAAGTTACTTGGGTTCGTGGAACGAAGCTATTAGACTTTTGTGGAACGAAGCTATCAGACAGTTCGTG
Organism: Oreohelix idahoensis; assembly: GCA_024509875.1. NCBI lineage: Eukaryota > Metazoa > Mollusca > Gastropoda > Stylommatophora > Oreohelicidae > Oreohelix > Oreohelix idahoensis. Next base: position 907,453 of record JAMPIV010005230.1, on the reverse strand, counting down.
GTATGAAGCAGCAAGACGAAAGTTCGACTTCACTATTTGTGAAGTAAAAGTAGGGAATCAACACAAACCGCTTAAATTGGACAAGTTGTGTGAAGAAGTGCCTTCATCGCAGAAGAATTGACGAAACCACGGCTGCGGCACTCACTTAGACCAGCTAAGTTTATTTTGTACAAGGAAATAGCAAAAGGACAACATTTTTTAAAATATCAATCCTCAAACCAAAGTCTCAGTAAAGACAATTTTAATTACACCTAACATTCACCATCATTTCATCGTTATTTTAACCTGTTAAAACTAATTGATTATTAAATTTTTTACTTGATTTCTAAAAACTAAACAATCATTGTTTATTCAGTTTTTATCAGTATGAAAGCAAACGTATGAGCAAGACTCTTTAATATATATATATATATATATATATATATATATATATATATATATATATATATATTATATATATATATATATATATATATATATATATATATATATATATATTGCTGGACAAAAGTTAAGGGCCACCATTCTGTTTAGACAAGGTTTATATCATTGATTGGCAAACTGTAAAGACAAGTGAAAATGTCATTAAAACTAAGCTCAGAGAAATGTGTATACATTTCTGTGTGCACTAGGTTAATTTTTGTTAAATGTCCAAAAACTGGGTCACTTTAACCCGCACGTGAAAATTGCCATTGTTGCAGCAAAAACTCGTGGTTTTTGCAACAAGCCCCACTAGTTCAAAAGGTGAAAAAGTGAATTGAATTTGAATGCACGTGGAAAATGATCATCGGTAAAGAGTGTTCACCGTTGGTATGCAATAAATTAATATGACAAGTGGTCGAAATGATCACTGCATTACCATGCCACCAAGGAGAAGTTTCAGCACTGTAGACCGTGGTCGAGCCATGGCATGGATTCAGGATGGTCAATCTGTTCGTCATGTTGCAAGACGTTTAGCAGTGTCCCACTCTACCATTTAGAGACTTCTTGAGATATTTCAAGCTACCGGACATTTGGAAAATCGACCCTGCTCACGAAGAATTATATAAACCTTGTCTAAACTGAATGGCGGCCCTTAACATTTGTCCAGTAGTATATATATATATATATATATATATATATATATATATATAAATATATATATATATATATATATATATATATATATATATATATATATATATATATATATATATATATTATATATAATATATATATATATATATATATATATATATATATATATAATATATATATATATATATATATATATATATATATATATATATATATATATATATATATATATATATATATATATATATATATATATATATATATATATATATATATATATATATATATATATATATATATATATATATATATATATATATATATATATATATATATATATATATATATATATATATATATATATAGGGGGTTTGGGATGTCAGGTATTGGTAGTACCTCTGGTGAAGGAGCTGTCATGCCTTTTTCAGGGCAGCTCGGCCACCTTTGGTCCAAACCTGGCATCCAGCTCTCACCTGTGGCTCCTCGTAGCTGTCAGCATGCGACAGCGGCCACCCCCCGGGCAACGGCTTTGACAGGCCGGCTAAACTAGGTGAGGGTAGCCGACTGGTTATAAACCATCGGTGAGTTAGGGTCTGCCTACCCATGCATGCGAAGACTGGATTCGATAGACTGCGCGGAAGAAACCATCTATTGGTTCAACGGGCATGACGGCGATTACCAGCAACGCGCTGTGGAGCGTAAGGAGCACGGCGAGGCACGTAGAACGCCCTGGTCATCCACTGCATCCTGTGTTGTCTCCAGTCGTCTCGATAATATCTTGCCACTGGAACAGATAACTCCGGACGAGAGAGTGAGGACGATTAGCGCAACTCTTCCTCACTTTAATCCAATTACAGCGCAAGCCACAGCCTCAGACAGATACATACAGACACTACACTCAAAGACCTGTGGCGATGGGGGAGTGACGAACCAGAAAGTGTGGATACACTCAAGCTGCATCCACAATCCTGCACACAGGCGGCTCAGGCCATAGGGTCGTTTCTCGCTGGAACTTTGAAGCAGCGGCGAGATCCGGCAGCCCCCTGAGCGACTGAGCAGCCCTCTTTAGGATCACTCTGCTCACCTCCATGGCATGAGGAAGGGGCTAGAAAAGGTGCCCTGAACATAGCCTGCTTCAACCTACTCTGACCAGCTTGACGCGGCTGGAGGGTATCCCAATCATGCGTTCGAACAAAAAGTAAGAAAAAAATGAAGGTGCTTACCTTCGGCACGTGGAACGTGTGAACACTACTCGACAATACCCTTGCCGACAGACCTGAAAGACGGACTGCACTTGTGGCCAAAGAACTGGCGCGCTATAATGTCGATATAGCAGCCCTAAGTGAGACGCGACTACCAGAAGAAGGTCAGATTACTGAAATTGGAGGTGGCTACACATTTTATTGGAGTGGTCGGGACAGCAAGGAACGGCGTGAGGCTGGTGTTGGATTCGCCACACTGATCAGTGCATATGCCCCAACAATGACAAACCCCGAGGAAACAAAAGAAAAGTTCTATGACGAACTTAACTCAATCATCTCATCAGTTCCTATTTCTGAGAAACTTATTATTCTCGGCGACTTCAATGCCAGAGTAGGCACTGACCACAACACCTGGGAAGGAATACTTGGAAAACATGGCATAGGCAAATGTAATAGTAATGGGCTCCTATTACTCAGCCTGTGTGCCACACATGATTTGTCCATCACGAACACCATGTTTCGCCTACCCACTCGAAATAAAACAACATGGATGCACCGCTGATCCAAACAGTGGCATCTCATTGATTATGTCATCACGAGAAGGAGCGACAGACGTGACGTGAGAGTGACCAAGGCCATGTGTGGTGCCGAATGCTGGGCCGACCACAGGCTGATTGTATCAAAACTCAACCTTAACATACAGCCCAAGCGAAGACACCAGAGTCAGAAACCCATGAAGAGGCTCAACGTCACAAAACTTAAAAGTGAAGCAACCGCAGAGAGCTTCTCAAGGGACTTGGACAGCCGTCTGAGGGACGTTGAGCTCGGTCAAACCACTATAGAGGAAAAATGGGCCACTTTAAAGCACATTGTGTACTCTGTAGCCTCTGAGAGCTTGGGATATACAACACACAAGAACCCTGACTGGTTTGATGAGAATGATGAAAATATTAAAACACTGCTGGCTGAAAAATATCGCTTGCACAGAGACTATCAAAGCAACCCTTCCTCAACATCCAAAAAGGCAGCCTTTACCAATATACGCAGAGTTGTCCAGAATAAGCTCAGGAAGATGCATGATGCATGGCTCAGCAATAAAGCAGACGAGATACAGAGGTATGCAGACATAAATGACTCAAAGCGCTTTTATGATGCCCTGAAAGCAATTTATGGCCCTCAATCGAATCAATCATCACCGGTCCTAAATGCTGATGGCATGGCATTGCTCACTGATAAAACGCAGATTTTGGAACGCTGGGCACAACACTTCAACGCCATCTTAAATTGTCCATCAACCGTCAACGACCAGGCCATTGCAAGTATACCGCAAGTTACAGTCAATGTCAGACTTGACCTTCCACCCAGCATGGAAGAGGTCAAGAAAGCAGCCAGTCTACTGTCCAGCGGCAAAGCCCCTGGATCAGATGCTATTCCTGCTGAGATTTATAAAGCTGGAGGCAGCATGCTGCTGCAGAGACTAACAGACCTCTTCCACTCAGTATGGGATGAAGAACAGATACCACAGGAATTAAAAGATGCCACCATCGTTCACATATACAAGCGAAAGGGAAATCATCAATCATGTGACAACCATAGGGGAATCTCCCTATTATCTATTGCAGGCAAAATCCTGGCTCGAGTCCTGCTCAATCGCGTGACTGTTCATCTCGAATCGCAGGACTTACTTCCAGAGAGTCAGTGTGGTTTCCGAGCAGGCCGCGGGACCGTCGATATGATATTTGCTGCTCGCCAACTTCAGGAGAAATGCCAGGAACAGCACAGTGACCTATACACAACATTTATTGACTTGACCAAGGCCTTTGACACTGTCAATAGGGACGGACTATGGAAAATTATGGCGAAATTCGGCTGTCCCGATAAGTTCATCTCAATTGTCCGCCATTTTCATGAAGGTATGATGGCTCGCGTATTGAAGGATGGAGAATCTTCTGAACCCTTTCCCGTCACAAATGGTGTCAAACAGGGTTGTGTGCTCGCCCCGACACTATTCAGTATGATATTTGCTGCCATGCTGTCTAACGTTACGCATGACAGTAGCGACGGCATACACATCAGATACAGGACAGATGGGAATCTGTTCAATTTGAGACGATTACAGTCCTTTACGAAGGTGAATGAAACAATGATCTCTGACCTCGTCTTTGCGGACGACTGTGCCCTCAACACCTGCACAGAACTGGACATGCAGAACAATATGAGGAGGCTTTCTGTAGCGTGTGATGACTTTGGCCTTACCATCAATACGAAGAAATCTGAAGTAATGTTGCAACCTGCTCCTGAGAAACCTTACTGTGAACCAAATATCACAGTAAAGAACCAACGTCTCCAAGTGGTGGACAGCTTCACTTATCTAGGCAGTACCCTTACCAAAGATGCGAATATCGACTCCGAGGTCAACAACAGAATTGCAAAGGCAAGTGCAGCTTTCGGAAGACTAAGAGTAAATGTCTGGGATCGACAAGGAATTATTGCAGCCACGAAGATAAAAGTATATCATGCAATAGTACTCACTACCCTCCTGTATGCCTGTGAAACATGGACAGTGTATAGCAGACATGCCAAGAAGCTTAATCCTTTCCACATGAGCTGTCTTCGCAGGATCCTCAGGATCAAGTGGCATGATAGAGTATCTAATTCTGAGGTCCTCAACAGAGCACATATCTCAAGCATCTACACATTGCTGCAGAGGGCCCAAACTAGATGGGCCGGACATGTTGTTCGCATGCCCGAAAAACGCCTCCCAAAGCAGTTGATGTACAGCGAACTCTCCACGGGTAAGCGAACAGCAGGGGGACAAAAGAAACGCTTCAAAGACACACTGAAAGCATCGTTGAGCAGCTTCAAAATTGATGTCTCCTCCTGGGAGACTATCGCACAGGATCGCTGTGCCTGGCGGACAAACATTACTCAAGGTGCTCGCATTGCAGAACAGAATTTAGCTGATAAGGCAGAAGGCAAGCGTGCTGCAAGAAAGGCCAGAATGCACAGCAACACTACTATCGACTCTAACCATGTGTGCCCCGTATGTGGCAGGGCCTGTAGGGCCAAAATAGGATTAATTAGTCACATGAGATCACGGCACAGATGTGTCACAACTCATGTCTGAAGCTATCGCCATCTTCGCTTGCGATGGGCAACTATTATTATTATTATTATTATATATATATATATATATATATATATATATATATATATATATATATATATATATATATATATATATATATATATATATATATATATATATATACATTTAGACATATAATTACATATATAGAGCTAATTCTTAGAAAAGAATTTCGTTGGATTTACACCAGCTGGGAGCTTGAACGCGCTAAAACAATTGCTTAATAAAAGGCGGCGGACCGATATAAGTTAACAATTGCCCTGCCAATGCAGCATTGTTCTTGACTTCGGAAATATCTTATGAAAACTCCCTTGAGATAGAAGCATCATTATCCTTATATCTACAACTCTGCCAAGAGTAATCGTATGCGAAGGTAGACACCTTTGAAGGCCTATATTAGATACTCTTGAGTTTTGGCCACTGTTGGACCACTACCGCAGAGCTAAGGGAAAGCAATGCGTGACAGTCCAAGAGGAATTAGATGGACAACGTTTTCTACACTGGAAGATCTGGAATAGGCAGATGACGTTGCACTACTTGCACTTTCACATCAACACATCCAAGAAAAAACAGATAGACTGAATAAGTATAGCCAACAGGTGGGTCTGAACATCAATCTAATGAAGACAGAGGTGATGGCACTCAATGTGGGCAATCCTAAACCCATAACAATAAGGCACCAGAAGCTGGACCAGTCGGACACATTTACTTACCTAGGATGCATAGTAACACCAGACGGCGGAACAAGCAAAGACATCAACAACAGAATGAATAAAACGAGATCAGCTTTTGCAAGTCTAAACAACATCTGGAAGTCCTCTCAGTACATCACAAACACAAAATTAAAATTATATGAGACCAAGAAAAAATAAAAGCCAAAGGAGGCACGTACAAATAAAACAGTGTAAAGTTCCTCTACTGATTTTGAGCACTGAGGATGAGACTGATTGGTAAGGCCCTCAGTCTTTCCTCCAGGGAAATAAATATTGTGTGGAGTCACTAACGAGTTGTCGGACTTTGGGAAACTCCAATATTTGCTCATGTGCAAAGATGGTTCACGTAGTAGTTTTTTTGTTTGTTTTTTGTTTTTATGTGTGTGTGTGTGTGTGAGAGAGAGAGAGAGAGTGTGTGTGTGTGTGTGTGGCAGTATTGCCTCCCCTGCTCCGCAGTAGTGTTCCAACAATGGCCAAATTTAGAGTATAAAAATGAGGGTCTTCACAGTTATCAACCTTCGTTCAAGATTGCTCTTGGTAGAGAAAAAAATAGACGAATGATGCTTCTACTTAAGGGAGCGTTCCTTACTTGAAACTAAAGAAAAGCAAGTATAACAACTGAGATCATCTAAGCTGTCATGAACTTATTATTCTCCAGCCGCTTCTATCAGTTAATATTTTTTCGTCCGTATTTTCTGACCCCCAGCAGCTATTAATCTAGTAGCTCTTTATGTATTTAAAACAGTGTGGTTCATACGGGTGCAGACATACAATTCACTCATTAGTGATTAATCCAACTATAGCTTTAAAGTTACAGAAAAACTGGTTTAATAATCACTATTGGTTAACAATGTGAAGTAAGAAAAGTTGTTAATAAAAATGAAGCTTTGATATTTTTCATCATCGGACGATTGAAATAGTGGTGGAATTTTGACTATATATATATAAATGAATTTCTCTAAAGTGCTTGTATTATAAATATGTACACCATGATATAGCGTCCGATTGACAGAGTGGTTAACAAGCTCCAATGAATGCACTTGAAGTTATATCCTAGAACTTAAGACATAAAGTGATGTTTCTGTGGTTACTCTCATCTTATCTAGTCCTATGACCTGCCCTATATTTGAATCCTAATATTCTGTGTTTCTGGCTGTCTATGATTTGTTCTTGACGAAATGGGAAGTCATTGAAGTAGTCTTACAACGCTGTAGAATATATGCGAAATATGAGCCAGCACATCCAGGTTGCTACATAGAGGAGAAGTCCAATCAGGAGCAGCCTATCTATCTATGATAATACACGAAGATACGTTTTAGGCACTCATGAGAAATAAAGAAGTAGAAACCTAGAGAACAGAAAAACAACAGAAGTGATAGGCTTGCCGGGAATCGAACCCAGGACCTTGCGAATGACACCACCGTCGAGCTACGGGAGCGAAACGTTACTTTCCTTTCTGCCAGCTAGGCACCAGAAAAACATATCAAACGCCAAACCACTTACAAATAAGTGTCTGGTATTGGTAGTTCCCCCCCCCCCCCAATTACCCTGATGTAGAACATTACTACATGACAACATAACATATTGCCCTGTACATGTGATTTTCAAACTCTTTAACCCTATAATGTCTTGTTCTTCCGTTTCACCTGTCATGTTTACAAACTCACTACTTCACAGATCTAATATTATAATATCCTTCAAGATGTTACTTTCTGGAGGTTGATTATCACAATAAATTTCATCTGTTGGAAGTATTACATCACAGCCCGAGTCTTAATCTTTAAAAAAGATTATTATCCTCTTACATTGCAGTGAGAAATGTATTTGGGCACATCGTGTTTGCAGACTAGCACCTTACCAAGTAACATTATGCTTTCGTGTATCTTCCCAGACAAAACGTCTGGGTTAACAATAGAAATGTCGCTCAGTGTAGACTCTTACTCCGTCATTAGCAGTCGATAAGCGAAAAGTCAATGCGGCAAGTTCGCTCGTTCGCTAAGCGTTGCCGATAACAAATGAGAAAATAACCAGGAGAGGGGGGGGGGGGGGGTGTGTGTGTGTGTGTGTGACAAGATGTGATAAGAAAACCTTGAACTATGAAATAGAAAACAACGAATACTGGAAGAACTAGCATGTAAACGGAATGTCAGGGCAATAATGACGGAGAGGAGTGAAGACCAGAAAAAGAGAACGAACACATTTCATTACAGTGTGTATGTGTGGTGGGGTCACTTATTGACTATGAAAGGGGCATAATAATAATGTTGTGTAATGGCTTGCGGTGTTAACCCTTGGCTTACAAGATGGATAGCAGCTGCCTTAATTGAGAGATCAGTGGCATTTTGCTTGGAAACATGGACATCAGACCCAATGCACATTGGCCCGGGACTACTCTAGGGTTCTCCACCATCACCAGTGCTGTTTAATATCTATACAGCGACAGTAGCCACCATTCAGCCAACTGGGTTTGGACGAACACTGACTTTTGCTGATGACAAACTCATTTATAGAACTGGCTCTCCCCGACAAGAAATGGTTAATAGCATACATGGGACACTACATGAGGTGTCTAAATGGTGCGAGGAAACTGGCTCCAAAGTCAATCCCAACAAGGCCTGCATGATGTGGTGCTCCTTGAACAACTCCATTATGAAAACAGACCTCCAAAATATCACTCTCAATGGACAGAAAATTGAACGGCAAGAGAAGCTTAAATACCTTGGAGTTACATTCGATCGCGGGCTCTCGTATAAGTACCATGTTGAGCAAATCACTGAAATGCAGTAAAGGTCTAGCAGCCCTGAAAATAATGGTTGCGGTGCGTCTGGAGCAGAGATTACTATTTCTTCTTTTGGTCATTGAAAGTGGGCTGGGAATACTCACGCTGTCAGTAACACAATGTGAACGACTAGAACGCATTCAAAATGAAGGGGTGCGCAAAGTCTTGTGCTGTACGCGAGATACCCCATTGTGATGATGAGACACATGCTTGGAGTGCTGTCGGTTAGATCCAGATATGCGATGGCCCAAGCAAAAGCGTATATGCGAGTAACCACAGACAAACGGCACCCCCTGCATGGAAACATAGCTGACATTAAGGGAGCAAGAATAAAGAGAGGGATGTCATGGATGGCACAGGCAGAGACAACGATCAAGCAGGTGGCCACATTTGAAAACATATTCAAAGGGGAAGAGTTGACTATGAAAACTGGATTAATTACTAGCAAGTCATCATCAGCCTTGGCAGACAGTATAGAACTTGGGGCAATGTACATGCAAAACTGGAAATTATTCAACTGATACATGATCATGCCGGGGATAATGATGCCTTTGTGTATACAGATGGGTCTGTGATCCGTGGTGAGAAATCAGGCTGGGGCTTCTCTGCTAGGGTACAGGGCAGAATCGTCGCGGAACATAGTGGGGCTTACAAGATAACAACTTCCAGCATGAGAATGGAGGTAGGTGCAGTCACTGCAGCCTTAAAGTGGATATCTGAAACTTAATTCACAAAGGCAGTCATTCTGTCGGACCCTCAGTCCATGCTTCAAAAGGTTCATTGTGGTTGGTTGCGGCATGAATGGAAAACATTCATAGAAGCTTCGAGTCTACAAGAGCTGGTGTGGATCTACTGTCCTAGTCATGCAGGGGTATGTGGTAATGAGAGAGCTGACAGACTCGTAGCAAGAGCACCCCAGTGTGGACACTGGATATGGATAAGGGAGAGGTACTGAGAACAATTAATGATCGCCTGTTAGAGAATGACACAGCAATAGATGAATCATCAAGGTTAAGACTGTTGGAATTTGGCATCAAACGTAAGGCTAGCAGTGATGGACGTATGATAGGAGTCATCAGTGAGAAGTAGTAATACAGGAATAGTTAGCATTTCCACGAGTGAGATGTCGTAGAATTTTGTGGGGAATTAAGAGGCTGTCCCTCTGAATCGAGAAATCTTCTCTCTCTCACCTATCTTCTACGAAGCTTTCGAGTGAGTCATGACAGTCTTAAAGGCTGTCACTGACATCACAATTCTTCACTCTCTCACCTATCTTCTACGACAGCTATCGAGGATATATATATATAAATACATATATATATATATATATATATATATATATATATATATATATATATATATATATATATATATATATAACCACTCACGTGCACGCACATATATGATGACAGTTGGACGTACAGACGTGGGAAAACTATAACAAATGATTATATAAATATTCTAGAACGAGCTGACCAACACGCTGCTTAATTTCAAGAGAAATTTTAATTATCATCTAAAATTTCTTCACAACACATAGAAATTACATCAAAGCATATACACATAGTCATAAAAAAATCAAGGAATTGCTACAAGAAATGATAGACCCACAGTTAGATCTTATCCCTCGAGGTATGCCCACAGTCCTGTTGGAAGAAAGTGATAGCCCCAAGGAAACAAGGATACATAGGATTAGGTCTAATATTTCCCCTTCTTAAGGTATGGACAGACTTGATATCTCTGCTCTATTTTAAGGGAAATATGATTAGCAATACTTGCATACAGAAAGTTAAGATAGCAAAATGGGTGCCCAATTACAACAATAAAAAAATCACTCCGTCCTGCATTCACTTTATTCATTCAGCCGAGCACACGTGCACATGTTCATACTCACAGCTTAGATAGCCACTTCTGGTAATACAATTTTTAGGACATTCACCTACAGACTCGTCAAGGGCAGTCTTTGACCAAGAAATCCCCAGTTCCAAAAAGACAGGATGAATTCTCTGCTTCCGGGAACGACTCCTTGGGTGTTCTTATTTTTCGGATGTCTGTTTAGGTCACATTAAAATTGTCCAGGCACGAAACATTAACAACGAGCACAGTGTCAATAGCTTAGGTTTCTAGAATTGAGGAATGTCAGATCGGTGTCTACTTTCAGGAAAGGACTATATTTGGTCACCACACCACTAGTCGAAACTCCGTCGGAATGTTACTGACGTTAATATGTTACTTGCCACAACGGCTAAATTTGTACATAGAGTTTGTGCAGAAAATCTGATCTGGCTCAAAGGCCCAGTATAAAACATTTAGTCTTTAATAAAACCCGTTAGTGAGAGTTGTACTCTGTCTATTAATGAAGACACACGCACTGTCAGACAGGTGTTAACTTGTAAACCCACGTGGTTAAAAGATAAAAATGTTTATGTTTCTCACAGGTATGTCTCTGTACTAAACGCCGGCAAAGTTTTGGGTTACCCCAGTATTCACTGAATAGGGAAGAAAAACCACAAATAAAATACTTATACATGCTACGTACTCGGCTTATAACTTTCATTTTTTTAAACTGCAATCGTACCGCTTGACTTATCATTTAAACTTTCCCGTGAAATAAGTTATATATAAAAATCATCAATCCTCATGAATTAGGAATATGTGCGTATTCCGTCAACACTCATGAGGCTTCTAGCATTTATAAGGTAGTTTAGAAAAATAGTTCTCGTCTGATTATTTTAGCAGTAAAATTAAATTCCTTAATAGCCGACTGAGTTTAAGCTAGAAATATAATTTCTGTTTTCCACTGTAACTCGTCACTATAAAATAATACAGACTATATAAATTAAGCGCTCTGCACCAAATCTAACTAGTGAAATAAAATAAGCGATTTAACACTTTAAACACTTCACAAAATACTAGAATATAATATATATAATATTTACCTCAACACAGAACTACTAAGAACTTAAACCACTTCGACCAAACTAAATGCCATCTCTATTAACAGAGATTCTTAGGAATCGAACGAAGGCTTGTTCTAGTCTTGACTGCGAAGTTACTGAGTGAATTAAGTCTCAAACTCTCGTTTAAGATATATGAAACACACACAAGAGATGTGCCCTATTTCCAAAACCACGCAATCTCTCGTCTTTCCTAACACTTACGTAACTTAGACACATGCCGTAAGTGCCACCGGTGCGTTTTTACACCTCGCGCGGACCAGGCCAACCGTGAGAAGCCGTGTCATGGGATTTCCAGACAAATGTCTCAAACTGCGTCGAGGAGATGTCAGTTATCACGCCTTTCTGGGCGTTCAGCCGACACCACTCGTTGTGGCAGGTGAAAATGCAGACAAATTTGTCGCCTATATGTCTGGCGAAAGCGAATATTCACGGTGTATTTCGTCAATCTGCAGCGATTGACCGAATGCCTTCTCACGCCAAATCGTCTGGTGCAAGGGAAGGCTGTAGACATATGTCTGCTCCTATATCTGGCCAGACGAATATGTTCAAAGTTTGGTCCACTGACATCAAATGCCATAGAATGCATTTAACGCTCTCCCGTCTAGTGTAGAGACTGATACATTATGTCATAAATGCGTTTACCAGTATGAGAAGGAAAACGGTAAAATTAAGAATGGGAAAGAAAATATTTTTCGCAAACGAATGGATGCGAAAAATACAGGAAAAAGGTAAAGAGTGATAATAAAAATAGAGGATACGGGTGAAAGAAAAAGAAGAGGATATAGGCAATTTAATGATCATAAAACCTCTGTGACAGGGAGACTGAGCACCTATGGGTTTGCCCGGAGTACAATGATGTCGATTCTGTATAACAATAACAATAACGATAGTGGCATATTTCTTTACAATTTTTATTTCGTTTCTTCAAATCTCAATCCTGTTTTTTTATAATTGTTCTTCCTTTCCGTCTTTGATTAATGTTGTTTGACAACTGGAATAGTACCTTCATTTGTCATCTGCTTTATCAAATGTTATGCCTTTAAAACTCAAATATAGTGTTGAATATTATTATCTGATACAATACACGCGATGTGGACCGGTGTACTGTCCTGTTGTGTTTCCTTAATTATATAATGTCACGTCTTTATTCGTCTTCTTCTGGGTTATCGTCTATACCCGGGCGCTTCCATTTTGAGGTTATAGGCAATGTTCGACTGTCTAAGAATAAAATACGTATATTATACGTTATTATACGTTACATTAATATGCGTACGTTTGACATAGCGCGCTTCCCAAAGTTATAACGTGAAATTGCGTCATTGGCGCATAATGTGTGGAAAAAAAAAAAAAAACAAGTTGTTGGTCTTTCGTCTGTATATAGGGCTGGCTCTTATGGCCAAAGTTAGATGTAAATATTACATTTACCGATAAATTAATTCTCTTGCTGAATCCGTATTTCAAGTTCTCTGTGTCATCTATCTTTCGTCTGTAGTAAATAAATAAAGTGTCATGATATTTTGACTCTTTCTTGTCCTCTAGTTTGATTGTATCAATCCACCAGCATGAGCAATGGCCGTCTGTCTATATTAATTCTCAGTCATTCACCGCGAGTTTTTTCATCGCAATTTTTATCAGTCCTTTTTTTAAGCGGCATATTGTTTATTTCAGACTAATTCTTGCACGCGTTCTTTCTTTTAAATAATGTAGTTGATGCTTTGCTTTTGACTCTAGAATATATTGAGTACTGTCCGTCGTATTACCTCCAGGGTTTTCAGGGTTGTGCGAGATTATGTATGAGTTGTCAGACTTTGCAAATTTCTTTTGTCTTTGCCCCGAGAGCAAACAGTATGCGGCTATGAATTATCTCTTATTTGGGAGACACGAATTGGACTGGCTCGGCAAGATGAGTATTTTCAGTCTAAAAGAGAAAATGTCTTTACCTTCCTATCTTTGTGAGTTCTTTGTCTTCTGAGCGTTGACAATGATGGCGTGAAAGAGACTGTCGCTATTACTGCTTGAGCTGGGAAACCTGTCGTGGCGTCAGACTATCACGATATAGGTCATGGTATTCAAGTTTGGCGGGATTAACAAGAAAAGGTAGAAACCTCAAAGAGAAGCGAGAAAAGCGCGTCCTTTAACATGTTGATAGGGTGACTAATATTTATTTACAACTATATCTTATCTATCGTTAATTACACCATACCCACAAGATCTTTTATATTTGGACATACGCCCTAACATAACCATTTGAGCCTGTGTCTGGGTTGAACGAGCCGCGACTCACCAAATCTAAGCAACTTTAAAATTTTTAAAAATCTTGTCTATTAACGTGTCTTGTGCATCACTTAACAATGACTTTTTTTTTTGCCTTGGATATTTCGAAGTCCTATTTTTCGTGCAGGTGCCACGTGCAACTGGACAACTGATTTTAATACCCGACATATTTTTATTACATCAAATGTGCATTAAAATTTACTGTGTAGTTATTTTTAAGCACCTTCTTGGGATGAAACACGAAACCTTCCAACTTTAGGGAAGGACATCTAAAACGAAGCAAACATGTTAAAAAAAATAATCCCAGAATTCTGTTGCTGTGTCATCTCAGAGATAACAAATATGCTTAGCCAATTAAAAACTAGATACAACCACGTGACTGACTGTGGTGTTGCTCCACTTTGAGTATCCACTAGTACACAATGAGTCGGTCATCTTTCGGATTCCGCAGGTCGTTCACTTCCGGTCGGAAAAATTCTAGAGAGAACAGAAAAATGAACAACCAGCAACAAGGTTCAACCGGAAGGGAGCACACCGAATTGCACGAGAAGCGACAGAGGAGTCGCCATGAGAACGCCGATGCTGACAAGGCTGCAAGAAGCATATTTGGAGACGTACCCCTTACAGGTCAGTTTTCTTAGTGAGATTTTCATATATAAAGCTTGTTTCTGTTTTCCTCGTGTCAGTCGCACTAAGTATTAACAATACCTGAGTCATCATCATCATCATCATCATTATCATCATCATTATCATCATCATCATAATTATCATTATCATTCTTCGCACTCCTTGCGGAGCATGGTGCCACCATTGTAGCTGGTCCCCATGCAGCAAACCTGCACTAAACATTCCCCCACGTACTTGTATAGGTGGTTCCTGTGGCCATTTGTTTTAAATGATCATGTTGCCAGCCGCAGGCACAGCCTCATATTAGTCGCCTTGTACGACATGCCTGAGGGTAAAATATTTTGTTACACTATTTTAATTTGAGGAAAAATTTGTTTCTTGATGAACTTCTAAAGTGTTTGAAGGATAGTAAATCGATGTAATATTTGTTTTGTAAATGTAACTAACATCAATGTGTATCTATATGACTCATAATAGAACACGTCTAAACTGATCGATGTATTAGAATAAATAATATGCCCCCCCCCCCCGCCCCTTTCTTTTGTATGTCTTATTCATCTTTATATTATTAATCTCATAATACACTTGTAAGACTTTCTTACCGTTCAGATGTTGCTATAGTGACAAGTTAAGATATACTTTATTTAATTATACATTTAAACCAAGTGTCTTCTATTCTGAATCCATATAATGATTTTCAAACGATAAGCCTTGATTATATTTGGTAAGAAGTCTATTTTTTTACAATTTACTTAGTTACTTAGTCGTTACTCTTCTACCGTGAGGTGTAGAGGTTTGGAAGAGAGCGCGCCATACTATCCTATCGGCTGTCTACCTCCTAGCCTGGTTCCATTCTAGTCCTCGGTCCTTCAGAGATTGTCTAATGTTGTCTTCCCAGCGGACTCTGGGTCTTCCTGGAGGTCTGTATCCCTGGCTCTTACTTCCCCATACTTGTCGTGGTAGTCGATCTTCTCCCATTTTGGAGACATGGCCAAACCATCTTAGTTGGGACTGTTCTACTTGGATCTGCAGGGGTTGGGTGTTTAGTCCATGTATCATCTGGTTGCTGACCATGTCTCTTCTTGTTACTTCAACCACTTTCCTGCATGTCACCGATTTCTTCGTTGCTGTTCGAATAAGCCCAAATTTTAGCCTTTTACATTCAGTTATAAATATGGTTGAGATCTATTTCCGTAAATCGATATAACAATCATGTGAGCAAATTTGTATTTTTTGTTGATGCTGTGGCTAAATGTACTTGTATTGTTACCGCAACCACATATCCCATGTAATGGCCTTCAAAAAAGGGTACTTGTGCGTTAATTCACCGGGTAATAATTATTTTGCAAATTTATTGCCCAAACCGATCACCGTACTCTTTCTTGACTGAAAACGTGACATTTCACATTGTGAGCTCTCCCCCATTTGTAGTGTAGAATTTTTTTTTTTTTTCTTAAATTTTTTTCCCTTAAATTATGTGTTTTGGCGCGGCTTTGGAGCCCGTTTTTTTTTTTAAAAGTTTATAAACCAATAGAACGGAATTGAATCAGTTCTACAAGTTAACGGTACACCGGAAACAAGAAAAATCGCTGCCGTTGCCTTCTCTACCTCAAGATCAGAGTGAGGTACCCATTTACAGCTGGTTTGACTGATGCGTGACACCTGTTCCCTTCCTCGCTGCCGTTGCCTTCTCTAACTCAGGATCAGAGTCAGGTACCCATTTACAGCTGGTTATGGAATGTTAGAGACTTCACCATACTAGGTCCAGCATCGAGAGGTGGGGAGACCAGTTTCCTTCCTCACTGTCTTTTCCTTCCCTAACTCAAAGTTAAGTACCCATTTACAGCTAGGTAGGCCCCATCTCTCGAAAATGACTGCTTCTGTACGCAAACAGTTAAGATCAAAGTAATAAAGAGTCACACTAAGTCACCATGTTATGCTATTTCTCTCACAATTTCGTGACATCAAATGAAAAGGCGCTAAAGATGGCATACATCACAAGATCATTGGTTCAACGCTCGTATTAGAAGATGACCAAAAAATGATGTACATATTTATTGGCGCGGGGCCCTAAAAGAAAGGGGCTCGTAGCATATGCTACTTTTGCTACTACGTTAATCCGGCTCTGATTAGGTAAATATTTGACAAGGATCAGTGTATAGTGAGGGAGGGGACCAACTCCCCACCCAGCCCTCCACACCCAGCGGTGAAAACAAATAAAGGCTTTCTTGCCAGGGTACAGTTTTGTTGGTTTTGGGGGCCCTAAACAGGACCGTGGTCCAGTTTTGTGGGCCCTGTAAAAAAAACCGTGGTGGGTAAATTTTTGTGGGTTTTGTGGGCCCTGAATAGGACCGTGGTAGGTGCAGTTTTGTGGGCCCTGAAAAGGACCGTGAGGGGAACAGATCACCAAAGATCGCTGAAGCTTGGCACATATCAGGACATACACATGTTCGTTCGTAGCTGTCGTAGATTTTCGATAGGAGAATTAAGACTAGGTTTGGTCCCTTCTGAATAGGTTTGAATAGGTGATAGACTCAGTGAGAGTTAGTGAAAGGTAAATAGAATTTCCACACACGTGAGATGATAGATTTTGATATAGTGGCTGTCTCTGAAAGCGAAAAGAATTCTTCTCTCTCTCACCTATCTTCTACAACAGTTGTTACAGCGTCAGACAGACTACACCAATATACATATTACGTATATTTCTATCACTCACAGGCACGCACATACACGTGACGACAGGTAAACACACAGACGTGGGAAAACTATAACAATGATATATATATTATCTAGAACGAGCTGACCAAACACGATTGTTTAGTTCAAGAGCGATTTTAATATCAGGAAAAATCGGCTCACAACATCAAAGAAAGTACATCAAGGAAAATACATATACACATAGTCATAAAAAATCAAGGAAATGTTGCAAGGATGATAGCCCCGTTATAGTGTTAACTCTAGGTTTAGCCCGGCCCCGTTAAGAGAACAGATGATGGCGCCAGAGTCACAGATACATAGGGTTTGAGTCTAAGAGTTTTTTTCTTTGTTTTATCTCGTAATTATATGCACAGAGTTTGAAAAAAATCTGATTTAACCTAAGACAAAAAACACAAGAACTCTAGCCTTAGCAACAAATTATGCAGATTGGGGAAAAAAAATGAGGACCGCAACAGGGTGTCAAAGATATAATAGTGAAAATATCACTCAGACCAGTGTACACTCATTCATTCCGCCATGGCTTCTCATTCAGGTACTCACGACTTTGCTCGCTGCCTCTTGGAACACATTGATCTTAGATTTTCACACAGACTCAAAAAAATGCAGTCTTCTGCCAAGAAGTCCCCAGTTCCAAAAGACGTATTAACTTGGAGTCTCCGGGAACGACTACTTGGGTATGCAAATTTGTTTAAATGTCTGATTAAGTCACCTAACAATTATTCCAGGCGCGGGAGTTAGCAGAGCACAGTGTCAATAGCGTAGGTTTCTAAAAAAATGATGAATGTCAGGTCGGTGCCTTCCCTCAGTATAGGATTCACTTTAGTCACACCACAGATTTGTCCACAAGATATAATCTAGTCGGGAAATGATTGTTAATATTCACGCCACCAGGCAGCAAATTATATAGAGTTTCTAGAAGAAATTAAGTGCTGGCTCCAAGGTCCAGTATTTATCATTACAGTCTTTGAAAACCCGTTATAGGGATATTAGTATTTCTGTCTAACTTGCACCGTCAGATCAGTGTTACTTGAGAAAACCCACGTGGTTCAAAATAAGGACTGTCTATTTCTTCACAAGTATGGAAACTACTACTAGGTGCTGGTAAAGTTAGGGTCACCCCAAAACTTTCACTGTGTGGAGGAAAAATAACACATATAATATAATAAACAGAATCTGTACTGGTTAAAACTTACATTTAAACTTGCAAGCAGAGAGCTTTGCTTATCATTTAAACTTCCCGTGACGTAAGTTATATTTAAAAATCAGCAATCCTCATAAATTAAGAACACGTGCGTATTCCGTCACCATTCATGAGGCTGGATTCTAGAGTTTATACGTTAGTTTAGAAAAATACACTCGACTGAGTATTAGCAGTTAAATTAAATTTATAAATAGCTACAATTGCCGTTATAAGCTAGAAATTTTTAATTTTTAGTCTGCTTTCCACTGAATGCTTCCCTAGAAAATATAATAGCCTACCACTTTATTTCTCTTCTGCGCTAAAGAAATAGATTAAAATGAATTAAGCGATTTAACACTTTAACACTCACAAAATCTATATATCTATCATATTAATTACCTCAACCACAGAATTACAGGTAGTCGCACAACTTAAGAATAAAAATGCTGAAAATATTACTGGAAGTCTAGAAGTTCGACAAATTGCCGAAACAAACTGAGATCTTCGCTAACAGCTATTCTGTTTTTCGAGCGACCTATCTACTGTGGAGTCTATGAGCGAGAATGAAATTAAAGTTTCAAACTTGGCCAATATCTTAAAATCAGACAAAGGGCCCAAACTTATTTCGCCAAGCGAAATTATCTCCCCTACTCCCAACATTTACGTCCGCTTAACGCGTGTCGTAACTGTCACCTACTGACCACGATGTACGCGTGTCAGTTTAAAATCCCAGACAGCCTGACTCCATTGTAGGGCAGTTTTCACACTACAGCTGACCATGGCCCAAGTGAGCGCCGTGTCAGTTTGGGATTTTCCAGCCAAATGTCTGGATACTGACCGGTGCAGATGTAAAGTATCACACCTCACCGGGACTAATGCCGAGAAGAAGCTCGCGCGCTCGGTGAGAATGTAGACGATTTGCTACGTCCTATGTTCAGCGAACCGACTTATCACGCCTTCTGACGCCCTGCAGCCCTGACATCTACGTAATATCGTCCTAGCGCGATTCTCAGTTTTGAGAAAGAAACAGGTAAAGTTTGCGAATTATATGAAAATAATATTCGCAAAACGAATGGATGAAAAATATACAGGAAAAAAAAATGAAATACAGAGATAATAAAAGAGAGAATTTGGGTGAACGAATAGGAAGAAGATGTAGGAAATTAAATGAATATAAACCCTACGTGACAGAGCCTCCCCCCTTTAAGATATGGAAGCACTCCATGTCTACGTTATGGAGTTTAATTTCCTATAACCGTAGCTTCGGGGTGTCTGTCTTCTTCCCTCTCCTCTTCCCCTCCATCTCTGTCCAATTCCTACTCAAGTCCACTCCTCAAAGTTTCCTTCCCCTGGAATGTCTCATATGCGCGCTTGAAAGAGCGTCGCCGCTTCTGACATTTTTTGAAAGATTTCCTGTGATAGCGGTGGAATATCCCTGCCACTATCATCATCTTCGTCAGTTTTGGCGATCGTCAGGAGATGGTCGGAGGTTGGCACTGGTTTTTCCAAGTATCTCTTTAAGAGATTTAAATGGAAAACCTTCTCCTTTCCTTCAATAGAGATCTGGTAGTTAGCCTTAGAAATCTTTTTCAGGACGGTAAACGGCCCTTGCCATCCGATCTTCAGTTGGTTGTTCTCAGTAGGGAGTAACACCAAAACTTTCTCTCCTGCTTCCAGTTCTCTCTCTTCCGCGACTTTCCTGTATCGGTTAGCGTGCTTTGTGCGAGCTCGCTTAAAGTTAGTCGTTGCTAGGTCCCACCCTAGTTTCAACCTTTCCTTTAAAACCGACACATATTTACTGGCTGAGACAACTGTCTCATCAGCCTTCTCGTCTGTCAGAGACTGAAGTAAGGCTTCAAGCGGGCCCTTAATGGGTCTGCCGAATAAGAGTGTAGCTGGCGGAAATCCTGTGGAAGTATGAGGAGATTCTCTGTAGCCAAATAATGCTGCAGGAATACAGAGATCCCAATCTTCAGGTTTCACTTGTGCCAGCTTACTTAGCATCATGGTGAGGTTTCCATTAGCACGTTCCACGAGCCCATTTCCCGCCGGAGTATATGGCTTAGTGTGGATGTGTTGGGTCCTCAAGATCTTAACGATCTCATCCATCAACAGGTTTCGGTATGGAGATCCATTATCCGTCAACACTTGCTGAGGGAATCCCAACCGAGTGAAAATCTGCACGAGGGCTTCTGCGACATGCTTGGCATCTGCGCATGTTAGCGGGATAGCTTCTGCCCATAAAGTGCATGTATCGACTAAGGTCAGGATGAACCTGTTCCTTCTTTTAGTCCTTTCGAAAGGCCCTAAAATGTCGATCACAACCCGTTCGAATGGTGTACCCACTATTGGCATTTCACCCAAAGAAACTGGGGGTGCCCGTTGCTTGGGTGGCACACGTTGGCACTGGGCACAGGATTTGACATATCTGATAATATCAGTATTTACTCCTGGCCACCAATAATGAGTGGTTATACGTTGGTTTGTGGCGTTCTGTCCCATATGTCCGCTAAAGGGAAGAGAGTGCCCCATTTCTAGGATTTGGCTTCTGTACTGTTTCGGTACTAGGAGCTGGTTGTAACCTTGGTCAGGCTTGCCCGTTCTCCGATAAAGTACGCCATCCTCAGAAAAAATGTCCCCGTGCTGTTTGGGTTCCTTAGCCATGGGCAGTTTCCTAAAGCATGGTGCCAAAGTAGGGTCCTTGTATTGCGCTTCTTTAAGTTCCATAGGTAACAAATTTGGCGCAGGCTCCCGTTCCTTCTTGGTTTGCCCTCTTGTAGTTACTGCTGCCACAATCGGCTCTTCCGGTTTCCCAATACACACGTATCTCCCGCCAAGTATGACTGGGTAGATGGGATCATCCATAACAGCCGCTTTGATCACACCTCTGACAAAGTCAGAGTGTATCTCCACCAATGCGATGGGAAGCGCTGTAGGTGCATCACTCTTACGAACTCCACAAAGTTTGACGGTCTCTCCTGTCTCTTGACCGGGTTTAACCAGGTTTCTGGCGACAATGCAATCGTAAGAAAGCCCCGTGTCAAATAAGCAAGAAGTTTGAGAACCGTTCAAAATAACAATACCTCGCGTTGAGGGTCTATCCCCAAGAGGTTGGGAATCACTGTCAATAATTCCGCCTTGCGAGACTGTCAATAAGCATCCGATGCGTTTCGGCTCGGTGTGCTCGGTCTGATCATATGTCCCGTGCTCAGGGGTTCTCCCTTTGCCACCTTGTCCTTTCTGGCTACGCTGCCATGTAGGGCGGTCGGGTTGATCAGACTGTTTGGGGTGGTTGGGGTACTTGTTCTTGTAGAACTTGGATTTTTCAGGAGGGGGGTTTTGAGGTCCAGTTTCTCTGTGGTTGTTTTGGTTAGAAGCCTGAGAAGATTGCTCTAGGTTATGTTTTCGAAAATGCTCCTCTGTCGGTTTCCGCTTTGTGGCCGGTAGTTCAGCCAGCGCATTGTGATAACGCTCAGACTTTTCCAAAATGTCTTCAAGTTTTTCTGCCCCCTGCTCAGCGAGAAATCTCCGGGTATCAGCAGACAAAGTGTTCTTTATTTGTTCAGTTAGAACAAGTTCCTCAAGACCTTCATAGGTAGAGGGGAGCTGCGAAAGCTCAAGGCACTTTGTTAGATATCCCTTAAGACGAGATGAGAACTGGTGAAAAGTTTCAGAATTCTCTTTCCGGCTGTTGCGAAACAGTTGCAAAAACTTGCGAGCGTTCATTTCAAAGCGCTCCAGTAACGCTTTCTTCAACACATCGTAGTCGTCTTGTTGGCTACTTTCCAGCTTAGAATAAACATCATAAGCAGAATCTTTTAGGGCCTGGGAAAGTTTCATATTCCAACGCGACCTCTCTAACCCGTACAGAGTTGCAATTTTCTCAAATTTTTCTAACCATGTGTCAATCTTCTCATTTGGACAAGGAAAAGATTCAAGAGTGAAAGACATAGCATTTAGTTGAAGAGATTGAGCGTTAGCAGGGTCAGTTAAGGAAGAATGAGGAGAAGACTCTCCATTGCTGGAGGTAGAGGCAGCGCCAAGACTTTGGACTTCTAGAGCCTTAAGAGCCAACTCATGCTGTCGTCGTTGCTCATTTTCTCTTTCCAAATGCTGTCTCTCCTTCTCTCTTTCCTCCTGCTGTCTTTCCTTCTCTCTTTCCTCATGTTGTCTCTGCTTCTCCTTCTCTCTTTCCTCATGCTGCATCCTGCGAATTTCCATTTCCTCGTATATCTTCTTCTGCTGTAATAGCCGGTCTTCCCTTTCCCTCTCTCTAGCTTCTGCTTCTTTCCTCTTGAGTTCTTCTTTTTCCTCTTTAGCTTCAGCTGCTTTCCTCTCCGCATCATATCTCTCAAGTTCGTCTCTGACAAAAGCTTTCGCTTCCTCTCCTTCCAGTCCCTCCTCTCTCGCTTCGTCCCTGAGAAGTTGTCTAAGCTTTGCCCTCTCGGCCATATTATGTCAGTGACTGAGACTAGTGGAGAACGAAAACAGGAAAAAGGATACACTGGTTCCTACCACTTACGAGAAAAAAATTACCAAAAAAATCAAAAGATGATATATTTAACCCTGGGATACCTCCTCCAAAATAAAATCTAACTATCGCTGCTATTATCGGCAATAAAGCACTTAATGCAAATCACGACTACGCCAACTAAATGGTACTTAAGATTACAACTGAAAAATAAGTTGTTACAGTGGAAAAGCAAAAGAATATTGCAAAAATTAAAGAGAAAAATAATCCCTTAATTTTTAAAAATCCACTATAAGTTCGCCCCTGAAGTCAGATCGGGTAAGGGAGGGAATTAATCTGGACAAAAAGTCCGAAACACACTCCTTAACTTAGTTCAAACGCCGTTCTGCCTCAGTACCCAGTGAATGTTATACACTCACCACTTTACCAGCATTTAGTATTACAATCAGCAGTTAACATATATCCCGACAAAATCAACCTGTAACCAAAATGTATATTATTCAAAGATGCTGTGGAAAAAAAAACTTATTAGTTTGTGTGGTCAGCACGCCCGTAAACAGATCGCTAGTCTAGGGGGTAATTATTTTTAAAAGATACACAGTCACAAGACATCACACTCTTACTCATATCAGAATACAGAATCTTAAGTACAAAATCCAGATAGACGAGTCCACGTTTGTCGTACTCGTCTTCCTATTCTAAGTTCAAAGACCGGAAACGAGTCCCCATTTGTCGTAGATTTTCGATAGGAGAATTAAGACTAGGTTTGGTCCCTTCTGAATAGGTTTGAATAGGTGATAGACTCAGTGAGAGTTAGTGAAAGGTAAATAGAATTTCCACACACGTGAGATGATAGATTTTGATATAGTGGCTGTCTCTGAAAGCGAAAAGAATTCTTCTCTCTCTCACCTATCTTCTACAACAGTTGTTACAGCGTCAGACAGACTACACCAATATACATATTACGTATATTTCTATCACTCACAGGCACGCACATACACGTGACGACAGGTAAACACACAGACGTGGGAAAACTATAACAATGATATATATATTATCTAGAACGAGCTGACCAAACACGATTGTTTAGTTCAAGAGCGATTTTAATATCAGGAAAAATCGGCTCACAACATCAAAGAAAGTACATCAAGGAAAATACATATACACATAGTCATAAAAAATCAAGGAAATGTTGCAAGGATGATAGCCCCGTTATAGTGTTAACTCTAGATTTAGCCCGGCCCCGTTAAGAGAACAGATGATGGCGCCAGAGTCACAGATACATAGGGTTTGAGTCTAAGAGTTTTTCTTTGTTTTATCTCGTAATTATATGCACAGAGTTTGAAAAAAATCTGATTTAACCTAAGACAAAAACACAAGAACTCTAGCCTTAGCAACAAATTATGCAGATTGGGGAAAAAAAATGAGGACCGCAACAGGGTGTCAAAGATATAATAGTGAAAATATCACTCAGACCAGTGTACACTCATTCATTCCGCCATGGCTTCTCATTCAGGTACTCACGACTTTGCTCGCTGCCTCTTGGAACACATTGATCTTAGATTTTCACACAGACTCAAAAAATGCAGTCTTCTGCCAAGAAGTCCCCAGTTCCAAAAGACGTATTAACTTGGAGTCTCCGGGAACGACTACTTGGGTATGCAAATTTGTTCAAATGTCTGATTAAGTCACCTAACAATTATTCCAGGCGCGGGAGTTAGCAGAGCACAGTGTCAATAGCGTAGGTTTCTAAAAAAATGATGAATGTCAGGTCGGTGCCTTCCCTCAGTATAGGATTCACTTTAGTCACACCACAGATTTGTCCACAAGATATAATCTAGTCGGGAAATGATTGTTAATATTCACGCCACCAGGCAGCAAATTATATAGAGTTTCTAGAAGAAATTAAGTGCTGGCTCCAAGGTCCAGTATTTATCATTACAGTCTTTGAAAACCCGTTATAGGGATATTAGTATTTCTGTCTAACTTGCACCGTCAGATCAGTGTTACTTGAGAAAACCCACGTGGTTCAAAATAAGGACTGTCTATTTCTTCACAAGTATGGAAACTACTACTAGGTGCTGGTAAAGTTAGGGTCACCCCAAAACTTTCACTGTGTGGATGAAAAATAACACATATAATATAATAAACAGAATCTGTACTGGTTAAAACTTACATTTAAACTTGCAAGCAGAGAGCTTTGCTTATCATTTAAACTTCCCGTGACGTAAGTTATATTTAAAAATCAGCAATCCTCATAAATTAAGAACACGTGCGTATTCCGTCACCATTCATGAGGCTGGATTCTAGAGTTTATACGTTAGTTTAGAAAAATACACTCGACTGAGTATTAGCAGTTAAATTAAATTTATAAATAGCTACAATTGCCGTTATAAGCTAGAAATTTTAATTTTTAGTCTGCTTTCCACTGAATGCTTCCCTAGAAAATATAATAGCCTACCACTTTATTTCTCTTCTGCGCTAAAGAAATAGATTAAAATGAATTAAGCGATTTAACACTTTAACACTCACAAAATCTATATATCTATCATATTAATTACCTCAACCACAGAATTACAGGTAGTCGCACAACTTAAGAATAAAAATGCTGAAAATATTACTGGAAGTCTAGAAGTTCGACAAATTGCCGAAACAAACTGAGATCTTCGCTAACAGCTATTCTGTTTTTCGAGCGACCTATCTACTGTGGAGTCTATGAGCGAGAATGAAATTAAAGTTTCAAACTTGGCCAATATCTTAAAATCAGACAAAGGGCCCAAACTTATTTCGCCAAGCGAAATTATCTCCCCTACTCCCAAAATTTACGTCCGCTTAACGCGTGTCGTAACTGTCACCTACTGACCACGATGTACGCGTGTCAGTTTAAAATCCCAGACAGCCTGACTCCATTGTAGGGCAGTTTTCACACTACAGCTGACCATGGCCCAAGTGAGCGCCGTGTCAGTTTGGGATTTTCCAGCCAAATGTCTGGATACTGACCGGTGCAGATGTAAAGTATCACACCTCACCGGGACTAATGCCGAGAAGAAGCTCGCGCGCTCGGTGAGAATGTAGACGATTTGCTACGTCCTATGTTCAGCGAACCGACTTATCACGCCTTCTGACGCCCTGCAGCCCTGACATCTACGTAATATCGTCCTAGCGCGATTCTCAGTTTTGAGAAAGAAACAGGTAAAGTTTGCGAATTATATGAAAATAATATTCGCAAAACGAATGGATGAAAAATATACAGGAAAAAAAAATGAAATACAGAGATAATAAAAGAGAGAATTTGGGTGAACGAATAGGAAGAAGATGTAGGAAATTAAATGAATATAAACCCTACGTGACAGTAGCTGCATAATTTACAGAGGAGGCCAAAATTCTGCAATGTCAAGCAGTATACTGTGGGTACCTGACTCTGATCCTGAGTTAGAGAAGGCAACGGCAGCGAGGAAGGGAACAGGTGTCATGCATCAGTCAAACCAGCTGTAAATGGGTACCTCACTCTGATCTTGAGGTAGAGAAGGCAACGGCAGCGATTTCCCTTGTTTCCGGTGTACCGTTAACTTGTAGAACTGATTCAATTCCGTTCTATTGGTTTATAAACTTTTTAAAAAAAATACGGGGGGGGGGGGGGGGGGGTGGGGGGGGGTCTGTCGTAAGCGTCTCAACTATGAATGCAAGAGACACGCTTTTTTTTTAACTTGCCTCCCAAATCACAATGTGAAATCAACATTTTTCGGTCAAGAAAAAGTACGGTTCTCAGTTTTGGTAATAAATTTCCAGAATTTGATTTAACCGGTGAATAAACGCACAAGTACCCAAAAAAGTAATAAACAACAAGGTATTAAATTGTTTTCATATTGTACCTACATGTTATATACTGGTATCACCGCATAAGAACTTATCACTCAAAACAGATTAATTACTTGTTTTCTTTGTTTAAATAAATAATATTTTAAAACTTAAAACTTGATGGAAAGCAACAGAATCGTTTTTACGGGCTTTTCTTTAACTTGCAACGTATGTCACTCTTTTGTCACCTTAGAATCGTGCAATCGATTTTTAAATCACTTCCAGATGAGCAATAGTTCTTGAACTTGGCATAGTTGTGTATTCCCCATGACAATACAATAATCAGTCGTAAAAATAATAAAATTAATATTAATTTATTTTGTTTGTATTGTATCATCAGTGAAATGGGCGATAACTGCAAATAATCTAGGTGTATTCTTTCCAACAAGATTGTCTCTCTTGAGAGAAATATTGAAACTTCCCCCCCCCCCCCCCCCCCCCCCCCCCCCCCCCCCCCCCCCCCCCCCCACCCCCCCACCTTTTCAAACTACACACTATCGCACGCGCGTGTACAGACATACACACAACTGACAACTACATTTAAAAAAATGTAATTTATATTTCTTATCAAAATTTTAAAAAAAATATATTAACTTTCCGTGTAATATACTGAATAATAAAATCCGCCTCCTGTGCTCTGGACTCGTTTATCGCAAACTGATAATATCATTAGCGGATCGATTACATTTGACTTAAATTTAAAAGCAACAAAAAAATAACACTAAAAAGAAGATGATAAAAAGTAAAAACAAAATATTTTAAACACAGGCTTTTAATGCACTAAAAAGCCACAAACAGATTTTCAAGGACATCAAATTGGCAAAAATCCTGGGGCGCTGATTCTACATGAAATTAACTTCTGCTTTATACTTCATTACACATGGAAAGCGCTTAAGCGCCCCACTCTTTTTGTCAATTTGATGTTACATTTTTTGACTGCAACTATAAACTCCTTGAAAAATTATTTGTGGCTTTTTAATGCATTAAAAGCCTGTGTTTAAAATATTTTTATTTTATTTTTATTTATTAATGTTATTGTTGTTATTGATCCAGCGGCGCTTGGACTCTCGTCTTTCGGCCCAATGCCATGTAGTGATAACTGCATGTTTTCGCAAGTTGTTTTGTTTCTCTGTACAAGGTGTTACACTTATCTGGCCTGGGAGGAAGAAGCATTTTCCTAACATCATCGAATGCTGGGCACTCAAAGAGGTGGTGGTCAAATTTAATTTTTTAAACAAAATATTTCTAATTACAGAAATGTTCTGGTTAACATTTAAATAATACACATGTGCTGTTGTTTGTAATATTGTCCGTGCTCAAATATAATCGTACTGGTGTATAATTTCGGTTTTAAAAAAAAAATATGAATTCGTTAACCCTGAAAATGTATTGTAAAAATATTTTAAAAATTAACAATAAAATACACTTATTAAATAATTTATTTAATAGTTATACATTTAGTATGATATCATTATTTATTTTATTGAACATGAAAAAAAAAATCAGAGCAGTGGAACAGTCAAAATTTTATGTGGTCTGGCTTCGCTCCAGTTCTGGTCAGAACCTGCTGCTCCACTGCTCCAGCATCCGGGCTCCACTATAAAGTTCTGGTAAATACTGCTGTATTTTTTTTGTATCTCTTATTGTTATCATTTGTTTTCTTATTATTCTTCCTGCTCTTTTTCATTCTTTCTTTCCTTATTTTTTGGAAGGAGGGGGGGGAGGGGGGGGGGGGGGGGGGGGTGTTACGAGTATGGAAGTTGATGATGTCTGTGTTTAGAAGTATGAATGAGTAGTTAGAAAATAGATATGAATAGAGTCTTACTTACTTACTTAGTCGTTCCCCTTCTACTGTGAGGTGTAGAGGTTTGGAACAGAGAGCGCCAGACTATCCTATCGGCTGTCTTCCTCCTGGCTTGGTTCCATTCTAGTCCTCGGTCCTTTAAAGATTGTCTAATGTTGTCCTCCCAGCGGACTCTATGTCATCCTCGGAGTCTGGATCCTTGGCTCTTTGTTTCCCATGCTTGTCGTGGTATCCGATCTTCTCCCATTCTGCAGACATGGCCAAACCATCTTAATTGGGACTGTTCTATTTGGGTCTGCAGGGGGTAGGATTTAAGGCCTTGACGTATCGTCTGGTTGCGTACCATGTCTCTTCTTGTTACTTCAACCACCTTCCTCAGATACCTCATTTCTGAGGTTTGGATCTGGCTTTTATAGGTTGTAGTCATTGCCCATGACTCGCATCCATATGTCAAGACTGGGACATAGGTGGAGCGGTATACAGCCATCTTCGTTTTCTTACCAACCTCTCTCTTGCTGAGGAATCCTCGATTTATGGCCTGAAAAAGTCTCCCAGCTGCTGCTTTTCGAGTGGCCAACTCTTCTTTGATGCCTCCCTTTCGGTCTATAATAGCTGCGAGATATTTAAAGTGGTCGACCTGCTCCAGGACCTGTTCTCCCAGCTTAATCTGATGTCTTCTTTCTTCTCGTGATATCACCATGGATTTTGTTTTAGAGCTGCTTATGACCATCCCTCTCTTCTCCAGCTCTTCCTTCCAGACTTGCAGGTTGGATTGGAGATGTGCCTCTGATTTAGCAATCAGGGCAACATCATCAGCAAATGCCAGCTCCGAAATATAGACCTGTCTCATCTTCCAGTACCCCACTGAATACTTTCTTGTTCTCTCCTTACATGCCTTGATGACATCGTCCATAAGGAGTATGAAGAGGTAAGGTGATAGGATATCACCTTGTCTTACACCAGTGGTGGTCTGGAACTCTTCTGACTTATGGTTTGCTGTCCTCACATAATTTCTGCAAGACTTGTAGAAGCTCTGTATAGCATGAATCAGAGGTGCTGGAATATTCTTCCTTGCCAAACAGTCCCAAAGTTTGCTCCAGGGGACCCTGTCAAACGCCTTTTCCAGATCTATGAAACAAAGATGCATCTCACTCTTATACTCAAGGGCCTTTTCACTCAGCTGTCTGAGTGTGAAGATTAGGTCTTGAGTTCTTCGGTTTGCTCGGAATCCGCACTGGACCTCATCCAATTGTGGCTGAGCTAGGCGTCGGAGTCTCTGCTCTAGGATTCTAGAGTAGATTTTACCAGGGACACTGAGAAGGGATATGCCTCTATGGTTTCCACACTGTCGATTGTCACCCTTTTTGACAATTGTTGTTATGATGGCAATCTCCCAATCCATGCCATTTTCTTCTCTCTTATTTTCTCTTTGACTTCCTCTGCCCTGGCTAAATTTAAAAATTAGAAACCTACCCACAACAAAAATATTTATAGAATATGTGATTCTTATATACACACTTTGAGATTATCGCCAGTGCGTCGGAGTTCGCGCACTGTGCTGAGATTCACCTTGTGTTATCTAAGGGAGGAGATTGGAGCACTGATGGAGTTGTCCATGTGCAATGAAGATAGTCCTTAAAAATAAAAAACCAAAAGGTAAAACTTTGTTAATTTCATAATTTATTTTGCAATATTTCTGAAAGTGTAACAAACCTGAAACTTCTGTCACAACATCATTCACATATAAGTGGGGTGCAGCATACAGCGTCACCGAAATATCAGCGAACGTATTAGCTAAACGTCAATGCTGACGTATCACAGGAGCAGAGAAAAATAGTCACTTTACTGATTTACTTCGTGTACAGAAAAGCAAGGTACTGACTGAAGAATAGCCATACGATCGCGATCAAATGCTTGCAGATGTGCTCAATGTAAAAAGTCAAAAAAAAAAAAAGCTGTACAATCTCCATTAATTCGTGGACAACATCTTTCAGCTGTCCGACAGCGGTTCCGTAAATAAAGGATAGTTATGACTTAAAAATCATTAAACGTGGAGAAAGGAAAAATCAAGGATAGTGGACCTAATATTATTGCTTTACCAAGTCCCTTAAAAAAACAGATAATAAATTTTCCCATTCACTTGTTCCATAGAACATAAGTTGGGGGGGGGGGGGGGGAGTTATTATTAATGAGTAATTCTTCAAATCTTGTAGAAAAATATTAAATAATAAATCCACCAACGAAAATACACAACCACATTGATATGGTAATCATTTCTGTACAACAACTTTTAGTATATCTAAAAGAAAGTAGGAACATTGCATTTTCTGCTTTGGAGTTAATCTGCTTTTAGCAATAAAAGTGTGTAACTAAAAAAACTGATTTTTGTTTCGTTTCGCTTCTATTACTTGTTATCACAATCTAAAGGTGATTGTAAATCCTGTTTCCTGTAAAGGACCTTGCTGATAAGGTAGCCTGTTTTGTATGCAGGCTCATTTAAGATGATTCCTCACCTATTTGTGTTCAACGTGATATTCCTATTTAGCCTTGTATTTCTCCTTCAGCTTGTAGAGTTCAGCCCACCACTGACGAAAAGCGTGAACGTGTCGCCATCTTGTCCATGCCAATTAAAGGTAGATCCGGTTTAAAGCTAAAGAGTTCTAAACAATGCATTAGACCCGATGTTTTAGGGAGCCCGGAGAAGATGGAGTTATCAGCCACGAACATGCTTGATCTCCAACATTGTAACCTACATAAACGAATGCACTATAAATAGAGCAAGACAGGAATACATTTAAATACTACCGAAGCAGAAACAATGCTAATGGCGACATAAACAATACTGTTGTGAGATAGTGTAATAGAACTGATATTAAATCAGGTGAGCACATACACCAGGAGTTGAAAGATGTATAATAAACACTTCAAAAACACAAACAACAGGACAAATACAAGCTGATGGACCCCCCTCCCTCCCCCCCCCCACACCATAAATCCCCCCCCCCCCCCCCCCCCCCCCCCCCCCTTCCCCCCCCCCCCCCCCACCACCCCCCCCCCCCCCCCACCCCCCCCACCCCCCCCCCCCCATACACAAAATGCAAAATAAAAAAAAAGAACCTCCAGCAATGGAAAGATGGAAGAATGTGTTTGAGTGTTGTAGCCCAGTAGTTGTGTTGCTATTGTTCAGAATCACTGCACACGCTGAGCAAACAGCCCATAGATGTTCAGTCTCCCTCAGCAGATGTTAACAGGACTGACAGCTCATTGTTCCTATAACCCGCTGGTGGGGAGCCGCGCTGGTGTAATGGCTACAACGTTGTCCTGGCGACCAGGTTTTCAACGTTCAAGCCCGGGCGTCAGCGTGTGAAGGAAAGTTTACGACCGGGAATTTGACTGAATAGCCTGAACGGCTCCTGCACATAAACCCTCTGTGGATGGGAAGGGGCGAAGCTCCTGACCGGGTTGGAAGGAAAGTCCACTGATCCCCCAGCCTCGCAATGACATGTCATTGGGCCAAAAAGGGCTGGAAAGCTCGAGTGCTGCTGGTTAGAAAAAAAAAACCCGCTGGTTGTATTAACGCTTGTGTCGCAAGAGGTTTGAGATGTTATAAAGAATAAGATATCCTGGACATAAAGGTGTATCACATGATACCAGGATAGTGCCAGATAAGAGACTGGTCTTATCAGTAATTCCCCCTTCTCTGAAGAGTAAGGGTGTATAGACACAAAGGTAGGGTCAAGCTATTTAAGTTCCCAGAGAAGATGGTGATGCAGTACTCTGAGTCCCTAACTGCTACCTCTCCTGATCCGCCTCTGTGATTATGGTATTTAATATAGTTCTGACTCTGCTAGGGGTAATTTATATAACTATATTTCACCAACAAGAACTATAATTCAACTTAAGGAATCTAAGAAAGTCTTCTGGTGAATATTTACAATTTAATTAAACAGTTTCTCTTTTCTGTTTGAAAAGTGTTAAACTCAAATATTTTACAACATTAAATAAATAATGATAGTTAACAAATGTTTTTCTCTTGAGTCAAAATGTCTATCATCTTGTAGACAACTTTCACTTGCTTGATCATTCACTTGTAGGATTTTTTATTATTATTACTATACGTTTATAGAAACACTCTACAAGTTTAGTCATCACAAACTGAAGCGTATATGTCTTTATTGAATCTGGATAAGCTGTACAGTTGCATTAAGCAACTTATCTTCGTCACTGCAGATGGCTCCCTTCTATGCTGGATATGAAATTCAGATGAACTCGTTCCAGTAGTTACGAACGTGATGACGGGCCTTCTATCACCAACTGGCACTGCATACGTTGCAACTTTTGTAAGAGCAGCCTCTTCTCATTTTGAGACTTGTGTTAAAGGATTAAACCTGCAATGAATTCAAACGAAATCCCCGTATTTTTCTATCCATACCCCTCTTATGACACAGATGGGGACGATAGACAGTTTCAGATAAGCGTGCTAGCAGATGCACAAGGTATAGTGTAGTTATCAACAATCATTTCAATTCAAAGTGATCACAATTTACTTCTACCTTCTGAATTATAAGTATTTTCCCATGATTCGCCTCCATACAATAATTTGGTTGTGAGTAAAACTATTAAATAATATGTCAAACGATACTGTGAATCAATCCCTTTCATCCTTCTTTATGTTCCTGATCAGTGTCTCATTCTATTCAAGAAATACTTCTTTAAATACCTTTCCCAACTTACAGACACAATTAGCCATCTTTCTCAATATATTAAATATTTCCGAAGGCAGGCTTTGCCTCTAGAAGTACACATGAGCCTGTAAGTTTCATCAGAAGACACAGTCCATTCCTAACACATCTTATACACATCGTATCGCACAGTTGGATTAGTCAATATAATTACACACAATTATATATATATATATATATATATATATATATATATATATATATATATATATATATATATATAGAGAGAGAGAGAGAGAGAGAGATTCGTTCTTACCCTCAGGTACACACACAGACTAGCCCTCAATGGTTGAATAAGGTCTGCTAACAACTGCAGAAGGCAAACGCTGGCATTAATATATGCTCTGCTTTCCCCACTCTCTGTGGTTTTTTTTTTCAATTCGTGACTGACCGGAGTTGGTTAGGCAAGTCTATTTATAGTCTGACCTCGGATGTACGAAATTGAATCCCCCTAAGAAGGCAATAACTGTCCTAAAATGTGGGTACCGTTTGGCCTTTTGTACAATGTAGGAAAACTACTTTTTAAAAATTATCTCCGTTATTCCTGATGCGATTTTAGTCAATTAAAGTTTACCTTATACTTCCAATTAGGCTTTACATATCTATATAATAAATTTCTTGGTTACTACTTGCATTTTCTGTTATGCATAGTTTAAACAGCTAAACTTAGGCCAACCTGAAGCTTCGAATGCATTTAACCTAAGATTTCTCCCGTCCTATAATAGTATTAGTAAAAGTATTACTACTTACGGGTAGAGTAACATCCCTAATATTGTTTTGATAACCTCTGCTAAGTGGTACTTCTTCTATACTTCTGTAGCAAAATTCCGAAGTTAATCATGGTGCTGTTGTTTTTGTAAGCCCATTGAACACGTGTTTCGGCCCATTATTCTCCTTTAAACTCGAGGGGGCGGGCCCACCTGGGTCATGACTCCCAAGTGTCTCCGCCTCCTGTTGTCTTATGTAGAAAATGAACCCACTCCACCTTGGTTGCAGCTTTAAAATCCACAATTCTGCCAGCCGGAGGCTATTGGGAAAGTAACCCTTATGTTGAAAACAAATTATTGTGCCACAGCACAACAAAACTAACTGCGACACGTGCATAGTGACAGGAAGTGACACACATTAAGGTACAAAGCAATAGGTCTGTGCTAACAGAAAGATATACGAAATAACAGTGACATGCTTACTCGGATAAAATATGATACACATTAACACATAAAGTGAAAGGTCTTTGCCAACAATGAGATACACAAACTAAAAGTGACAGGTTTTTTAATGGCCGAAAGTGACACACACTAACGGATAAAGTGATGAATCTTCGTGAACATAAAGGTACACAGTTTAACAGTCACAGTGGCCAGGTTTATACCGACAGAAAGATGCATCAGTTAAACAGCAGGGGCTGATAAGGTTATGTTGATGTAGTCTTCAAGCTGAATTAGGTATTCCAAATGTTGAGTGGAGTAAAAGTTAAAAATATTATCTGATTTCTGAATTTTCCATATTGCAAAAGCGTCGTACACTAGAGGTGGATATTACACACACTAAGAATGCAAGTAAACGTTGTTTCATGGACATGGATAGGTCAAACACTTTAGAAACCTGTTCTGTTGATAACATAACAAGGCAGTCCTTGTTCTGGAATCCCCAGGGAAAGAGAGGTAGATTGAGATCAAGGATCACATGAAAAAGAGAAACCGGAAACAGACATGCATGAAGGCAGTGAAGAAGACATGGGAAAACCTTGACCTGATGGCACGGGACAGAAAGATGTTAGCTGAAGGCCTATGCTCCAGGACATGCAAGGTGATGAGAACAGAGAGACAAATTCTGTGTTTGACGTTCTGAGCTCCAGCAGAGCTTCTTAATGAAGTCAGATAACGCATAATCACAACTAGCTATTAGCGTAACAGAGGCTAATCGGACAATAGTGTAAGTACTACCTGGCACGTGTCGCTATGGTTACCACGGGGACGAAACACTTAGTAGATAATACTATTACCGGATAATTGTGTTCCTAACGTGACGAAACATTATAGCGCTGTATATGGTAGTCTTAAAATGTTCCTACAATTTCGTGACCAAAATAGACCCTGTCTGGTGTTGAACAATTACTGATCAATATTTGGTCTTGCTAAGCAAGGTTTCTGGTATGGCCCATTTCGATATAATAATCAGTATGGGACTAGCCTTTCAGGAGGCCGACTAACAAGACTTACTATTATTGCTCATGATATAGTCTTGGCACTTCTACAATAGAGCATTGTTTGTAGTTTAGTCATGTCACTTCTACAGTAGAACATTTGATGTACTTTGTTCTATCACCTCTAAAGTAGAACTTTGTATTTCTGTTTAGTCTAGGACTTCCAGAACATTATTTTGTAAGCTAGCAATGACCGTTGAGTGGCAGAGTGGTCATAGCGCGTCTTCCTCAAGGCAACGTTACCAGGTTCGAAGCATCGCGCTCCAGGCTACCCAGGTCCCGGCTTTTGAGTTAGGGAAGACAACGGCAGTAAAAAAAGGAACTTTTCACACATCCAAAAAAGTTGAAATCTGGTATAGCGCAGTCTCTAACACCTCACTACATTTGAAGTTTACTTGTGTCACTTTAAGCACACCATCACCTAGTCCTGTCACTTCTGCAGTAGATCAGTTTTCATAGTTTAATAGTTTTATTTCTTGTATACAACTTTTTTGAAGGTGAGTTAGTTCACTTCCAAAATAGAAGTTGTCTTTAAATATGTTTATGTTACATTGTAGAACACGGTAATTTAGTCATACAAGGATGAGCATGTGGCAGGCAACCTCATCTTGTAAAACAACTTGCTATATAAACCACAACTACAAGACCATATGCATATTAAATGCAAAGTAGAACTTTGTATTTCTGTTTAGTCTAGGACTTCCAGAACATTATTTTGTAAGCCAGCAATGACCGTTGAGTGGCAGAGTGGTCATAGCGCGTCTTCCTCAAGGCAACGTTACCAGGTTCGAAGAATCGTGCTCCAGGCTACCCAGGTCCCGGCTTTTGAGTTAGGGAAGACAACGGCAGTAAAAAAAGGAACTTTTCACACATCCAAAAAAGTTGAAATCTGGTATAGCGCAGTCTCTAACACCTCACTACATTTGAAGTTTACTTGTGTCACTTTAAGCACACCATCACCTAGTCCTGTCACTTCTGCAGTAGATCAGTTTTCATAGTTTAATAGTTTTATTTCTTGTATACAACTTTTTTGAAGGTGAGTTAGTTCACTTCCAAAATAGAAGTTGTCTTTAAATATGTTTATGTTACATTGTAGAACACGGTAATTTAGTCATACGACCTATAAAATATTCTAAAACACTGTATGTAGATTAGTCTCTTCCATACTAAAACATTATTTGTAGTTATAGTTTTGCCTCCCTTACATTAGAGAAGTGTTATAGTTTAATCTTGTCCCCCCTGTTTCTAGAACACCGTGCAGTTGCCGGGGGTTCTCTGACGAGACAACCAAAGAATGGGACAATCAATCCCACAGGCATGTTGTAAAGGGCGACTGTAATAAGGATGAGCATGTGGCAGGCAACCTCATCTTGTAAAACAACTTGCTATATAAACCACAACTACAAGACCATATGCATATTAAATGCAGGCTTCCAGCAAGGTGACTAGCGATAGTGGTGGCACTATGCTTCATAAAGAGAGAGTAGTCAAATGATGATGATGATGACGAATAAGTTTTACATACAATCTCCACCTTGTCTATATATATATATAATCCCAGGTTTTTCTGTCAGTAACGCTAAGGGATGCAACTTTGGTTGAAAGTTAAACATTAATTGTATTGTTTCCCTTATATGTACTCTCCTGAAAATAGTAACACTCGACAAAGAAAAGTGCGCAAATGACGGTGTGCAAAACAATATTTATAGAATGTGTGATCCCGTATACACACATTGGTATCCTCGCTGCTGCTACGTAGTTCGTGTACTGTGGTAACGCACAGTGGTTTAAAAAAAATACTTTTGAATAAGTAAAATTGCCGTTAGGTATTGGTGCTTTTGAATTTAATTCCCGTCTTATGACGGGCTTTTACACTAGTTAACAAATATAATCTAGGGTGACATGTCATTTTTCGCTTGCAGGGGGAAAACTCGACCAGTAAAATTCTTGAAGATATATCAATCAATCAATACCCTTTAGCTCCCCAAGGAGCATAGGCCTTCAACAAACACATGCCAAGTCTTCCTGTCCTGTGCCATCCGCTCAAGTTCTTTCCACATTTTCCTCATCATTTTCACCTCTGTATCCAGTTCTCTTCTCCATGTGTTTTTTGGTCTACCTCTGCCTCTCTTTCCCTGTGGATTCCAGAACAGAGACTGCCTTGTAATGCTATCAACAGGTTTCCTCAACGTGTGTCCTATCCATCGCCAGCGTCTTCTTCTCAACTCTTGTTCCACTGGCACTTGTCTGGTTCTTGTCATCAATTCCACATTTGTGACTTTGTCATACCATTTCAGTCCTTCTATTCTACGCAAGCACCTGTTTATAAAAGCATAGCTTTTTGGTTGTTGTTTTTGTTGTTCTCCATGTCTCAGAGCCATACAATAGGACTGACTTGACATTTGAGTTGAAGATTCTTATTTTCGTGTTGGACTTGATTTCTCTTGTTCTCCATATATTTCCCAATGCAATGAAAGCTCCTCTTGCTTTTTGTATTCTTATTTTGATAAGTTGTCCCTCCAACTTTGTCTACATTACTTCCAAGATATGTGTACGATTCTACATCTTTTATTGTAATCTCTCAAGGATGATTCTGTTTAATACTTTTGCTGGCACTGATAGTAACATTATTCCTCTATAATTTGTGTACTCTTGTAAATTTCCCTTCTTGTGCAACTTGACCAGATAACCTTCCTTCCATTCTGCTGGTATTTCCTCTCTCTCCCAGACTTTGCCAAGTAGTTTGTATAATATCTCTGTAGAGGTATCAATATTTGCTTTGATGGCCTCTGCTGGAATGCAATCTGGACCAGCTGCTTTTCCATCTTTCAGAAGCTTTATGGCTTTCTTCATTTCTTCTCTACTTGGTCGTTCACAGCTGATTTGTAGCTCCTTTTCTGCTGGCTGGATGTCTGGGGTATTAGTTGGAGATGTTCTATTGAGAAGTTCCTCAAAATGTTCTTTCCATCTCTTCATTTGTTCTTGTATATTACTAAGCAATTTTCCATTCTTATCTTTTATGAGGCCATTTGATTGCTTATATTTCCCTGTTAGCTTCTTTGTGTTGTTGTACAGGTCCCTCATATTTTCTTTGGCTGTAGCTTCCTCTGCTTCCCTTGCCAAATCATCAATATATTTCATCTTGTCTCTTTTGATGTTTCTTCTTACTTCCTTGGTTGCTTCTATGTACACTTCATGAGCCTTGGCTTTTGAGCTTTTGATTTTGCTTCAGTTTAAATCTGCTTTCTTGTTTTTCATGTCTTCTATCTTACTAATGGTTTCTGTTGTTATCCATGCTTTGTGCTGATGTTCTCTTTTTCTCAGTACTTCTTCACATGTCTCGTTCCATATATTTTTTACTTGTTGCCAGTGGTCTTCCGTATCTGTTTCATCTTTCAGCTGTTGGAGTTCCTGGTATTTGTTGGATACTGTGAATGAAAATTTTTCTCTTATTTCTTAGATATCCCACATTGAAAATTTATGAGTTTTAATTTTATTTTAGCCAACAGAAGATGGTGGTCTGATACAACATCTGCTCCTCTACATACTTTCACATCAAGCAATGATGACCTAAACTTCTTACTTATGCATATGTGAAAATCTGATTCTCAGTTCCGGGGTCTGGTGATATCCATGGTTCTTTATGTGTTCTTTTATGTGGAAATATGCTTCCTCCTATAGCTAGTTGATTTGAAGCACAGAAGTTTGCTAATAGTTCCCATTCTCGTTTATCGTACCTACTCCCTGCTTTCCCATAATTTCTTCAAAGCCAGTGTTGTCTGTTCCTATTTTCGCATTTTGGTCCCCCATCAAAATTGTGATGTCCTTTCTTTTCTTATTGTCCAAGACATTTTGTAGTCTGGTGTAAAAGTCTTCTTTCACGGACTCTTCTTTATCATTTGTTGGTGCATAACACCGGATGATGTTTATATTTACTTTCTTTTTGGCTGATTTAAACCTTGCTGTTATAATTCGGGGTCCCATTGCTTCCCATTCTATAAGTGCCTTCTGTGCTTCCTTGGACAGCATTAGAGCCACCCCTTCACTGTGCTGGGCTCTTTCCTCCTCGTGTCCTGAGGACAACACCATTTCTCCTGTAATCAATCTCCTCTTCTCTATGCCTTTCCACCGTGTCTCGCAGAGACCCAGGATATCAATCCTGTAATTTGTCATTTCTGCTGCTACCTGTGCAGTTTTCCCTTGTTCACACAGAGTGCGAACATTCCAGGGGCCAATCCTGGAGATTTTCCTAGACGAAAAACGGTTAGTCGGCAACCCAGACTCCTTTCGGCTTTCTCTAGGTTGCTTCATGCGCCTCCTTTCCAGTGGACCTTCTTCTGTCTTGGGCGGCTGCGTTGATTTATATTCTTTATTTGACTTGTCTATGTTTGTTGAAGTTTTTGTGGTAAAAAGTTTTTTACGGGATGGGGTAACCAGCCCCATGCCCAACCCTCCTTAGTCGCTTTTTACGACATGCCTGGTAGAATACAGTGTTACTATTCTTTGCTCCCCTTTCGGGCCCCGGTAACACACGGGTGTTGAAGATGTATCACTTTAAGTAATTGTTACAGCCTGCCCCCCCCCCCCCCCCCCTTAAAAAAAAAAAAAAATCAAAAATGTGTTAACAATTAATTATTTTCAGGAAGCGCTGTACTGTGCTGATTTTCGAATTTAACTTTTTCTTCTACTTTTTAAAACGTCTGATTTGTAAAGTTTACTAAAGCAACCTATCCCGATCTTTTATAATTATTTTTTTGAATTTACAAGTTTTTGTCAGCAGGTTTACTAAGTGTTCTCTCAATGAATGATCAAGTAAGGTTGAATGGCTACACGTTAAAGGAAGAATTATTCTTGTTTTTTCCTTGTCCAGTATAATATATAGTTTCCTTTCAGTATAATGTATGAAAAACAGTTTGTGACCATTGGAAGATTCGATCAATTTATCTCTGTTCGCGTCCATTGTGCGCGCTACCACCATTCTCTTGCGACCAAATTAAATTGATTTCCTGCATACAGAACCATGCCTGATGATGATTACATAAGAGAAGAAGACGGGAGTACGACAGGGTTCCCCCTTATCAACCACTCTATTTTTAACAGCCATAGGCTGGGTGATGCGCCAGACAACAGAGGGCAGTCCAAGAGAAAAAGATGGACTACATTTTCTACATTAGAAGATCTGGATTATGCAGATGACATTGCACTACTAGCACATTCACGTCAACACATCCAGGAAAAAATGGATAGACTTAATAAGTATAGCCAGCAGGTGGGCTTGAACATCAATCTAAAGAAGTCAGAGGTCATGACGCTCAATGTGAGCAACCCTGAGCCCATATCAGTAAGGAAACAGCAACTGGAACAGACAGACACCTTCACATACCTAGGATGCATAGTAACACCAGATGGCGGAGCAAGCAAAGACATCAACAACAGAATGAACAAAGCAAGAACAGCCTTTTTTAGTCTAAACAACATCTGAAAGTCCTCTCAGTACAGAACAAGGACAAATTTATATCAGAACTGTGTGCTTTCTGTGCTTCTCTATGGTGCGGAATGCCGGAGATTTACAGAGAAGGAAATGTCGAAATTGTCATCTTTTCACACAACATGCTGTAACGAGATTTGGTTCCTCTTGCTTTGTTGTGAAAAAATGGTTAGCGCCACAGCACACACACACACACACACACACACACACACACACACACACACACACACACACACACACACACACACACACACACACACACACACACACACACACACACACACACACACACACACACACACACACACACACACACACACAGCGCAAGGACAGCGCGGCGGTCTTGCTTTGAAGTTTGGAGTACGCGGAAAAAAATGTGAAATATGTTTAAGCCAGACGGTACTGAAGAATAAGGAAATAGCTATTATAGGAATGTATGGCGGACTTTCAAAGTTTGCATTTACTGGAAATTAAATTTAAAACTACAAGAAAACGCCTGGTTGGAATGCAATTAAATAAAAATAATTCACTAAAGGAGATAGACTATGAATTATATCCAAAAGGATATTATTCCAATATAAATAGTTTTAAAGATAATTAATATTTTTCACCTTCATCACATCTGCTAAAAGTTAGCTAATAATCTTTAAAAATTTATTACACTAACAAGCCTCAGCGGATTTGGATAAAACATATATAGATTAAAAGCTTCATATGGAGAAAAGGGAATGATACATAGGAAGGAAGGAAGGATATAAGTGTGTAAGTGAACAGAAGAGAAAACAAGTACAGGAAAAGCAAAGATTGCCTCAAATCGCCTCAAACCAGGAGATGAAACGAAAATCTTTTGGGAATTTAGGAGGTGCTTTCTCGTACGGGCGAGAGACTGAAATATAAGGACAGAGGGGCGCGTTGAAAATCACACACACCAAATCCAGAAGCCAAAGTGAGAAACTGGAAGACAGCATCTGCAAGAAAAGTTCTATTTTCACGTTGCATTCAGGGCAGATTAAAATTCAGCCAAAACAGTCTCACCGTGAGCTTATAAATCCTAAGAGGGTATGTAAGTTTATTAAAGATATATATATGACTAATATCATTTTATTTCAGATTTTATTTACGATTTTATTGTATCAGATATAATAAAAAGGGAATGACGCTAACCAGAGATAACCTCCACCGGCATTGTCAGGAAGCATAACCATATTTGGTTAGCCAAATGTATCGTGGCTAGTTCTTGCCTGGAAGCTTACGACATACCAGCAAGTACATAAGTGACATGACATCCATAAGTGGAAGGCAAAGGTTATATAGTACCCATGTATCATAACATGTGATTTATTCATGTATTTTGTTATTTTCTGCACAGTAGACATTATCTTATCATGCTATCTCTGTAACATACTACTATGATTCATTCATTTATATACAAACACTGAAGACATGGTCGCATCATGAACAGCAGTGGGTGGTGAGATTGTTGGAACACCATGGCCACCTATTACCTTTTGTTCCAGGTTTTATGATCAGTTTTTAATGATCATTGCTGATCAAGATTATGATCATTCCTGACCGAATTTACCCAAAAGACTTGAAGACCGTTGATCCTGCTAACTGAAGTCTAGAGGTCAATCAATCTTCAACACCTTAGTCCCCCGTAGTTATAGGGCGGGCTGAAGGAAAGTCTTCCGGATTCAAGTGTGTCTCAGGAACCTCGAACTAAGATCAGATGATTTTTATGTGTATCCATCCAACAAATCCTGTGAGCAGTTTTTAAAACGACTGTCTATGATGAGAACTAGATAGCAAGAGATATAAAAGAGATACTGTGACAAACTTTTGTGTAATTTCAGCGGAAGATAAATCCAAGACTTTTCTATTATTTAGTTTAATTTGTAACTATAAATAATCATTCATTTTACCATCTTCCAACACCCATTTCTCATTACAAGAATATATATATGTACATAATAAATTATGAAATTGTACTCATTTGACTTGGTAAATTTTTAACTGTTAAATTTTGAGTTACTTTTTCTAATTTAATTATATTATCACATAGGGTTACTATAGCGAAAGTAGCAACTTATACTTCTGAAGCCTAAATCTATTGTCCAGCTCAGAGTATTCACAGCTGTAACTCACTTGTGATACCAGTGTACTTCTCGGGCGCTGGAACTTCATACTTTCTGGAGAGAGATTCTACTTCTGCTCTACCACTATTATCATACTAGGAAAACCTTTCGCTACACATGCCTAAGAAAAATTCACCGAATCTTTTGGCCGAATACCATCACCAACCAAGATCTGCTTACTCGGAGCTAGCAAGAGGACATGCACACCATCATAGCTGGCAGACGCTGGAGCTGGGTTGGCCATGTCCTGAAGGAAAACGAAAGAGAGGCCGACCAAAAACAACTTGGCGGAGGACTGTGGAGGCTGAGATGCAAAGAATGAACCAGAGTTGGGGCACTGTACGAAGGATGACCACCAACCGAGCAAAGTGGAATCAATTTGTTGTTGCCCTACAAGACGTCACTTGGCGTGATGGCCACTGACTGCTTTGACGGTCGGCGGCTAAGGATCAAAGAAGAAAGAAGACATAAGAGAACGTATTTGTCCCTTCCGTTAACTTTATAAGACTCGAACCTCCAACATGCAATGCGTGTGTAGCTGTGTGTGTGTGTGAGAGAGAGTATGCGAAAGATGAACGCCTCAAACAATTAGAACTCATTCACAGTCTTTCATATAGAAAGATAGCGCTCTTTTTAATGTTTGAGAAATCAGAAGATTTATTACGTAACGTTTACAATATATAATAGAATACAACGTCAAACACATGGAGGCAGGAACAAAATGAAGACACAGCCCTTACACATCACCATTGATATTACCAATATACCAATTTAATTATCTGCAGCTGCTTATCTACAAAAAAAAAAGGTATCGTAATTACATTGAAAAGGTGATAAGTAATTATTAATTTGTTACACTCTCCAAGTTAAAAAAAAATTCTGAGGTAATGGCGTCTGACAGTAATGATTTGAGTTTGATCTGACAGTA
This sequence comes from Oreohelix idahoensis, assembly GCA_024509875.1. NCBI lineage: Eukaryota > Metazoa > Mollusca > Gastropoda > Stylommatophora > Oreohelicidae > Oreohelix > Oreohelix idahoensis. Next base: position 863,143 of record JAMPIV010005230.1, on the reverse strand, counting down.
ATGATTTGACTTTGATCTGACAGTAATGACTTGACTATGATCTGACAGTAATGATTTCACTTTGATCTGACAATAATGATTTGACTTTGATGTGTGTCGTAAATTTATTTTGAGAGAAAAAAGTCGTAGAAATAGTGGTCCGGTTTAGAGTGGAAAATGATGATGGAAAGCTCAGTGATAGAAAATGTAGATATTAAATAGTTGCTTCACAGCGTGCTGGAGGAGAGTAAAGACAGACTTATTTACGACAAATCGCTTCTCTCAATCTTCTCTTCCGCTCTCCTGGTCAAACAATTATTTGCCAGTTTTCCAGACTCGCATCTGCGCGCACACCGATTTGGTGTTTTTCACACACACAGACGATGTAGATACAAACTATATTAAACGAATAGGGGAAATGTTGGGCTGTGGGTATGTCCAACACCGTACTAAATGAGTTTATGTGATTTTATTCACTTTAAACATCAATCATTAACAAATATCAGGTATTACATAAATTATCACAAGTACACAAATGCAAATAACAAATTTGGGAGGGGTGAAGAAGATTGGTATCGAATAAGCCCTTCCCGCTTATTAGACAAAGATAAACCCAGTCCAGAGATAGATAATATCAGGAACATGGGTATGTTAACCTAACAGTGAAGTTAATTGCTCTGAAAGAGGTGTTACAAAGTTAGGTATAGGTGATAGAAAAAAACCTGTTCTTCCCAGCGGTTCTTCCCTTTACTAAGCAAATGGAAAGGAGGGGGTTTTTAAACAGAGTTAACCAATTAGCAACTCCCCCTTAAAGGAACAATGCAGGGAATACAGAAAAATTATATTACTAGGCAAGAAAGTTAACAACAGGTTTACAAAAGAAAACGATTAAATTTCCTGTCATTCATGCACACGCGTGAGGATCCACACTCATATACTCACACACTTACCGAATGCAGCCTCAGACGATCCATAAAAGTATATAAAAACAGCAAGTACTCTTTCGACATATGAACTGTCTAGTCCTTCGATGTCCCGCCCCAGATGTTTGCGAGGGTTTGTTGGTAACAAATATTCTCAATTATCGCAAGACTTGAAGACTAAGAGTTCTCGTGTTTTTATTATATATATAAAAAAGGAGTCTATGGGATGGCACTAACACAGTTCGGCACAGGGGTGAAAATGAAGTGGTCTCTTTTAATCCTCCGCTATGGTAAAATTCCTTCAATGCGTGATGATAGTTTTATTAAATCCAATTGAGGAAAAAAACTAGGCTCAGTCACAGTCAGGAAAATATGTACTCTCTCACAGTAAACAGTAAATATGATATCGCTACTGGCGATGATTACCTTCCAGTTTATCTTACAGGTTTGTAAGGGTAATTTGATGATTATTCTTTAAAATGTTCTTGGGTGGGCTTTATTTCATTTAATTCTGACAGCTAGGTCGCAAAAAGACCGCCACAAGATTATATTTTAAAAGAAATGTTTCTTCAATATGACTGGAAGTTTATAGGATGATTTCTTTATTTCTTTCTTTATTTAGCTGGGACTGCAGGTTACGATCACTCTGTGTGAAAGAAAAAAGACATGTAACATACCGAAAAATCAAGCGCGATAAATTTCCCGTTAAGCCTATAATACACTCGAGTATTTAATTATGTATTTAATAAACACTGCGCGAATTCTAGTGGTTAAAACCACACATCTATAAAACTAGGACTTAACTGAATTTATTAATTATAAATTCCTTCGCGACTTTAAAAGTTAATTTAAGCATCTATTATCTTTTAAAATAATGTAATAGATAGATCATTATATTTACAACTGGAACTATTAAGATGGTTTAATTTAATAGATTTAAATTAACACAAACTCCATTGAAATAGAATGACTGAACTAGACCACTGATCACTTTACACAATATATATTACCGCTTTGCACAGAATAGAAATCACTGCAAATATATATATATAAAATCCAGGGGAAAATCTATAACAAGATTTCAATAAAGCTAGTGCTTCTGTAAAGGTCTGGCCAGCGAGTGATAACGTGTCTAGTCTTCATGGTCTATTTAGCTAAAATGGAATGTAAGTTGAGTGGGACATGATAAACTTGACAGCTTATTTGATCTCACGAACTTTTGGGGATCTGACCGCCAAATCAAGAGAAGAAGCCGCCCCCTGGTCTTCGTATCCGCTCGCTGCTGCCCGTTTCGCTTTCCCCGTTCGCTCGGTTCTGCGATTGACACCGAGACGCGAAAATAGCGGCAAGCAACTGCGTCTCGTAGCAGGGACCACTACTGTCTTTGATAACGCCGATAGTCTCCCCTGAAATCCCTCAGTCTGTTTCTTTGATCGTGGTCGCTGTGCCTGTTTGATTCTGGCGACGCCCCCCCACTGGCCAAGTTAATTAAAATAACTGCCTATGATTGTTCAAGAGATGTTAGTGGGCGTGATTTAATCTCTCCTTAAATCAATGCGATGACCAGAATCAACGATAGGTAAACTTTCCGCATATCAATCAGCAAACGTGTCTGCCCTCTGTGTGGAACAGTTTCATAGCTAATGAATCCACGTGAAAGAAGTCCCGTTATACAAGAATTACAACAAAGTTCAGGGTCAGCCGAGTTCGTCCATCACAATGTGACAATAATGATTTGACTTTGATCTAACAGTAATGATTTGACTTTGATCTGACAGTAATGATTTGATCTGACAGTAATGACTTGACTTTGATCTGACAGTAATGATTTGACTTTGATCTGACAGTAATGATTTGACTTTGATCTGACAGTAATGATTTGAATTTGATCTGACAGTAATTATTTCACTTTGATCTGACAGTAATGATTTGACTTTGATCTGACAGTAATGATTTGACTTTGATATGACAGTAATGATTTGACTTTGATCTGGCAGTATTGATTTGACTTTGATCTGACAGTATTGATTTGACTTTGATCTGACAGTAACGACTTGACTTTGATCTGACAGTAATGATTTGACTTTGATCTGACAGTATTGATTTGACTTTGATCTGACAGTATTGATTTGACTTTGATCTGTTAGTAATGATTTGACTTTGATCTGACAGTAGTGATTTGACTTTGATCTGACAGTAATGATTTGATTTTGATCTGACAGTAATGATTTGACCTTGATCTGACAGTAATGATTTGACTTTGATCTGACAGTAATGATTTGACTTTGATCTGACAGTAATGATTTGACTTTGATCTGACAGTATTGATTTGACTTTGATCTGTTAGTAATGATTTGACTTTGATCTGACAGTAATGATTTGACTTTGATCTGACAGTAATGATTTGATTTTGATCTGACAGTAATGATTTGACTTTGATCTGACAGTAATGATTTGAATTTGATCTGACAGTAATGATTTGACTTTGATCTGACAGTAATGATTTGGCTTTGATCTACAGTAATGATTTGACTTTGATCTGACAGTAATGATTTGGCTTTGATCTATCAGTATTGATTTGACTTTGATCTGACAGTAATGATTTGACTATGGCCTGACAGTAATGATTTGATATGACAGTAATGACTTGACTTTGATCTGACAGTAATGATTTGACTTTGATCTGACAGTAATGATTTGACTTTGATCTGACAGTAATGATTTGACTTTGATCTGACAGTATTGATTTGACTTTGATCTGCCAGTAATGATTTGACTTTGATCTGACAGTAATGACTTGACTTTGATCTGACAGTAATGATTTGACGTTGATCTGACAGTAATGACTTGACTTTGATCTGACAGTAATGATTTGTATTTGATCTGACCGTAATGACTTGACTTTGATCGGACAGTAATGATTTGACTTTGATCTGACAGTAATGACTTGACTTTGATCTGGCGGTAATGGCTTGACTTTGATCTGACAGTAATGACTTGACTTTATGTTCCAGTCATTGCAGCACAGTTCTTCAGTGCTTAGATGGTAAAAGGTGAATTTAGTCCCATAGCAGATCCTGCCGTAGGGGAACGAACGAACGAACGAACGAACTTTATTTTCAAAGGGTTGAGAATTGGGCACGCAGGCCCGTCTAACATTCTGCCCTTCCTTTCGCTCACCTTTCATACTGAATTCATTTATTCTCATATGCATGTTACATATCAATTTCAAGAAATTCAACGTAAAGTAAAATAATAATATAGCACACTCATATTAACATTAATTACTTATAAACATGACATAACATATGTTGAAAAGTACAAACATCGTCATTAGAACCTACAGTTGATATTATAAGAAAAGATAATCCCATCAGGGGGGCATGTAATCAGAATGCAGAAAGTATTCAAAAAGTCTATGATTGTATGAATAGGGACTGAGGTTGTTTCTTAGGTTATGTGGAAGACAATTCCAAAGATGAGCAACAGAGTACGCTAAGCTTTTCTTGAATAAGTCAAGCCTAGGCTTGGGCACTTGCAATCTGTTAAAGCGTAGACTGCGTCTTTCATTGTAATTGAACATTGGCCACAGATAAGCTGGAGCATTGTGTGACAGGATTTTGTGAACAAATTTAGCTTTGTTAAACAGAAGGCGCTTTCTTAAGGGCAGTATTCGGAGGTTTTTATAGATATCTACACACTGAGTTAGGCAGTTGTCAGAGACTAGACGCACTGCACGCTGTTGTAGTGAACGGAGTTTCTTTGTGTTGCAGACTTCACTATACTCGGTCCAGCATCGAGAGGTGGGGGGGGGGGGGGGGGGGGTGTGTGTGTGTGTGTGTGTGTGTGTGTGTGTGTGTGTGTGTGTGTGTGTGTGTGTGTGTGTGTGTGTGTGACCAGTTCCCTTCCTCGCTGTCTTTTCCTTCCCTAACTCAAAGTCAGGTACCCATTTACAGCTGGGTAGACTGGAGAGTGTCGGTACTGTGATTCGAACCTAGCACTTTTGCCGCGAGAGAGCAGCGCTGCAACCACTCTGTCAATCGGACGCTCAGTGCCTAGATAATAAGAAGAATTGCCATTTTGAACATAAGGTGACAAAATGATCTTAGCTTCATTGTTTCATGTGATAGACGCCATAGGACTTTGATTATTGACGATAAGACTGATATGACAAGGTACAGCTCCATGAATATCACTTTTGGGGATGTATGTTCAGAGCTTGACGTAGCAACGCAAATCCGCTATAATATATGGCCGTTCAGCACACACTATAGATTTACAATAAGTAAAATGGTTGATAGGATTTCAGTAAAAATATAGTTAAGGTGTCCGATAAATGTAGGTAGAGTTTCATCAGCTATGTCTACGTCATATCAGCAGAAGTAGGTAGAATTTCATCAGCTATGTCTACGTCATATCAGCAGAAGTAGGTAGAGTTTCATCAGCTATGTCTACGTCATATCAGCAGAAGTAGGCAGTGTCTCAGCAAAATTGGAAAATGGCTATCAGCACAAGGATACCTCTATGACTCTTGAGCCTGTTTGCAAAGTTTCAGTTACTCATGGATACCCGAGTATAACTGTAGTTAACTAAGCTCACCTGTAATTACTTAAATATCGAGGTCATAGGGTCTAATGTGCAGTTTATACTGGACATTTCTTAAGCTGCAGATATTAGGTAAAACCAAACTTAGTCTTCCCAGGTTCAATTTAAATACCCTTTATATTTAACCATAATTTAGAAAGCAAACTTTCTGCTGTATCTATTACGATATGATCCTACAATTTACAAAAATGTTTATCATTTCATCGTTACCCAAAGCAGGTATAAAAAACACAAAAATTTATTATTTAAAAAATCTTTAAAAAGTTAGTTGCTTATCCTTTACGGGACGTGGCAATCAACACCACCTTTTATTGGCTGTTTGTGATTTTTCTAGGCAATTTTTTTCATTCAGTAGTTTGCCATTGCTTTCTGAACGGTACGGCGCTTATACCATTGTTACAAATACACACAAAGCGATCTGCTACCAAACCGCATGCAGCAGGTTTCGAACCTGGTATATCTGGATTATGAAACTGCGTTCATATCCATTAGGCCAAAGACGCCGACAAAAATTCTTAAACCCAACATTAATTGAGTTACCTGTGGTGTTATGAGATGTTATGGGTGTGTATCCACCTACGTGTACACCGAGTGAGGTCAAGCTGTGTACGTCCCTGAGTCTAATAATTGAATGTTGATGTATTCTCAGGGTACCTACTGTGCTACCACATTCAGATCTCACTCGGGATAAATTTTTATGATGTATGTTAATTGGGCTAATTGTTTAGGGTAATGCGAGTATAGTGAGTGTGCATCAAACAAACACAACAGTAATTCAATAAAATTAATTTGAGTAAGACTGTGTTTATGTTTTGAATTAATATTTTTACAATTTTAATTTCCTGTCCTTCAATTCTTTTAGGACAGGAATGTTTAAAATGAAAAGAATTTTATTTACACAAAATCTTAAACATATAGGACTCTTTGTCCATAACTGATACCAACTAGTGTCAATGTAATTGTATCACACAGAGTTCTGGAAGATTGTTTAAACTTGTGTGTCAATAGTACGAAAAGCTAGTTTCTTCATCACTCCCCAAATTATGAACGTTCAATGGTGGAAACGTGTATTAAGTGGAATGTACAGTTGCCCGTTTACAGGGACTTAACTCGTTGTAAGATTCTAGTAGAGCACAACAACGTTCAGCTCAAGGTTTCTTCTCTGACCACAAAATATTGCAACAGATTTCAATCAGCTCAGTGGAGGCCTTCTCTGTCCTCTAACTGTCTGGCTTCCGCAGGTTTCCTGTCACCAGGTTTGGTAACAGGGAATAAAACCCTGAAAAGAAGTACATTCCTTCTCGTTTACATGCTGGTTTTTAACACGTCCACCCGTAACTAAACCATCATCATTCGGGGTCAGCTCATGTGCAAAACATTTGCACTAGCCTCTATCTCATTTGACACCACTCATTACTGTGTTTACATTATTCTTCTTCCAAAAGACTGCTACGCCCCTGTCACTTTAACACTGCTTGTCTTCTCTGCAGTCAGATAGGTATACAGTTGTCTTCTGGTAACCTGTAAATTTTCTTTTCCAAGTATTCTGAGTAGGTGTTCATGTGTCATTAGAACACAGTGACAATGTAAAGGACTGTCATAGGCCTTCTTACTTACAGTCGTATTGTTTTTTTAATGACAATATACAAATACAATTACATTCATTATAATACTGCTTTTGGCATGCACTGCTTTCATGTTGTAAGTTATTTCCATTTGCATTGTCTCACAACACAACATTTTTGGGCGCCTTATATAGGCTGGCCTCTACATTTTTACATAATGAAAAATATCAATAAACATTTCTCTTACCGAATTCAATGAAATAAATTACACTTTTTACAAGCTTGACTGGCGGTAAATGGGCATAGCTCAGACCGCTATTGTCCAGAAACGAAAAGGCATTCAACACAATGCTCAACTTCTGTTCTCAAGCTGATAGTGTAAATTTTAATTTGCAAGTGGCAACTAACGCGTGCCCACAGTCGGTTTTATTTCTCCCACTAGTCTATTCTAACAGTATCCAATCAGATCATATCACGCCACCTTGGCTTGTTTCAAATACGCGTCTCAAAATGTACTAACTGAGCCCGATTCAAACTGAACGGTTTCTCAGTGCGTTAGCCTATCTGTATGAATTTCTTATTTCTGCAATAACTTGGTTATTAATAGTGCTATTTTAAAGAAGAAAAGTGATTCTTAATCAGGACATTGCCCTTTATCTATCTATCAAAGTTTCATCTACGATTTTATCTCCGTTTCCATTTTTTGTAATTTTCCTCCTTATTTATTCCAACAACATTACTTTTATATATGACAAGCTAATTCATTCTAAGTAATTGTGGTAAATTTATTTTGAGAGAAAGAGTCTTAGAAATAGTGGTCCGGTTTAGAGTGTAGAATGATGGTGAACAGCTCATAGATAGAAATGTAGAGAGTAAATAGTTGCTTCACAGAGTGCTGGAGGAGAGTAAAGACAGACTTATTTACGACAAATCGTTTCTCTCAATCTACTCTTCAGACTCTCCTGGTCAAACAATTATTTGCCAGTTTCCAGACACACACCTGCTCTCACACCGAATTGGTGCTTCAAACACACAGACGACGTGGATACAAACTATATTAAACAAATAGGGAAAATTTTGGGCTTTGGGTATTCCAACACAGTAACAATTAAGTTTATGTTGTTTATTAAAGTTAAAAAAACAATCACTACAATAATCATGTGTTTACAGCAAAAATTATCATAAGTACAGAAAAATGCAAATAACAAGGTAGGGAGGGGGTGAAGAAGATTGGTATCGACTAAGCCCGTCCCGCTTATTAGACAAAGATAAACCCAGTCCAAAGATAGATAGTTATCAGGAACATAGGTACGTTAACCTAACAGTGACGATAATTACTCTGAAAGAGGTGTTTCAAAATTAGGTATGGGTGGTAGAAAGAATCCTGTTCTTCCCAATTGTTCTTCCCTTTACTAAGCAAATGAAAAGGAGGGGTTTTTAAACAGAGTTAACAAATTATCAACTATCCCACTTAAAGGAACAATGCAGGGTATACAGAAAATTATATTACCAGGTAAGCAAGTTAACAAAATGGTTACAAAAAAGATTAAATTTCCTGTCATTCATACACGCGCGTGAGGATCCACACTCATATATTCACACACTTACCGACTACAGCATAAGACAATCCAATAGAATTATATAAACAGCAATTACACTCTTGGTATATGAAAAGGTCAGGTACTTCCGTGTCCCGCCCCAGATGTTGCGAGGTTTGCTGATAGCAACTATTCTCACTTATCGCCGGACTTGAAGCCTAAGAGTTATTGTGTTTTATTATATAAAAAGGAGTCTATGGGATGGCACTGACACAGTTTGACACAGGGGTGAAATGAAGTGGTCTCTTTAATCTTCCGCTATGGTAAAATTCCTTCAATGCGTGATGATAGTAACTGACCGGAAAGTTTAGTAATCCAGTGAGGAAAAACTTAAGCCGTCACAGTTCAGGAAAATATGTACTCTCTCACAGTAGGGCAGTAAATCAAGTATCGCTACTGGCACGGTTCAACTTCCAGTTTATCTTACAGATTTGTAATTTTAATATGATGATTGTTCTTTAAATAGTCCTGGGTAGGCTTTCTTTCATGTAAGTATGATAGCTAGGTCGCATTGAACCGCCACAAGATTATATTTAAAAATGTTTCATCAATATGTCTGGAAGGTTTTAATATGATTTCTTTATTGCTGGGATCGCAAAGGTTACGATCACTCTGTATGAAAGAGAAAGACAAGTAATATACCGAAAAATCAAATAACATTCTAAAGCGCGATGAATTTCCCGTTAAGACTGTTTATAAAAATATATATATATTCGCGTATTTTATTAGGTATTTAATAAACACTGCGCGAGTTCTAATGGTTAAAACACACATCTATAAATATAGGACTTAACTAAATTTATTAATTATAAATTCCTTCGCGACTTTAAAAGTTAATTACAGCATTTAAGCATCTATTATCTTTTGAACTAATATAATAGATGTATCATTACATTTACAACTGGAACTATTGAGATGGTTTAATTTAATAGATTTAAATTAACACAAAATCCAGTGAAATAGAATGAATGAACTAGACCACTGATCACTTTACACAATATATATTTTACCGTTTTGCACAGAAATAGAATTCACTGCAAATATATATAAAAATCCAGGGGATAATCTAGCAGGATTTCAAATAAAGCTAGTGCTTCTGTAAAGGTCTGGCCAACGAGTGATAAAGTGTATTTCTACGTGGTCTGTATATATCTAACTTAATTGTAAGATGAGTGGGACATGAGAAAATTGACACCGTTTTAGATCTCAGGACACTTTTGGGGATCTGACCGCCAGACTAAAGAGAGATGCCGCCCTGGTCTTCGTATCTCCGCTCGCTGCTGCGATCGGTTCTGTGTTTAACACCGAGATGCGAAATACCTGCAGGAACTTGCGTCGCTCGTTTCAGGGACCACTACTGTCTTTGATTGTGGCAATAGTCTTCCTGAAATCCCCCAGTCTGTGTCTTTGATCGTGGTCGCTACTATCTGTTTGATTCTGGCGCCGCCACCTCTGGGCCAAGTTAATGAAAATACTGCATATGATTGCTCAAGAGATGTCCATGGGCGTGATTTAATCTCTCCTTAAATCAATGCGATGACCAGAATGAACGGTAGATAAACTGTCCACATATTAATCAGCAAATGTGTGGAACGGTGTCATAGCTAATGATCCCAGGTGAAAAAAATCCCGTTTGACGAAAGGTTACAATATTCAGGGGCACTGATGTTATCCAAGGGGTGGCTACGAAGGTCGTACTATATCATCCAACACTTCAGGGTCATTCAGGGTCGGCTGAGTTCGTCTGTCACAATCGTCCCCTCTTTTGAGACATGAAAACCTCTTTTCATGTTTGATTTATGACAATGAAGCTGCCCTGAACGGTAGCTTTAAGATGATTGGTATCTTCAACTTCCTCTTCTTCCTCCGTAGTCCAGTTTCTACTCAGGAAATCAGCCCCGACATTCTGCCTTCCCGGAATGTATTCCACTTTGAAAGAATAAACGCTTAAAAGAAGAGCCCAACGCATGAACCTTGCGTTAAATTCTTTATTGGCACCAAGAAATGCTAACGGAGCGTGGTCTGTTTGTACTGTGAAAGATGTACCATAGAGAAACTCATGATGGCGTCTGATACCGTCAATCAGAGCGAGGCATTCTCTTTCGACTACGCTGTAGTTCCGTTCAGCTTTATTAAACTTCCAACTGCCATAGGCAACTGGAAATCGCATGTTCAGGTCACTGTCCTCGGCTTGAAGCAGTGTTGACCCGATGCCTTGACCTGACGCGTCGACCCGTAATACAAAACGTTTCTTGAGGTCAGGCAACCTCAAAATGGGATATGCAGACAACTGTCCTTTCAAAGTGCTGTATGCTGTTCGCACTTTTGATCCCACTTGACCTTATCCGGACGCCCTTTCTTTGTGAGGTCAGTCAGAGGTGCCGTCAGTCCGTTGAAGTTCTGGATGTATTTCTGATAGTATGCACATAGTGATATGAAGGAACGTACGTCTTTCTTCGTTCGGGGTCTTTTTGCTGCCACTATTTTCTCCACGTTCTTCTTAATAGGCAAACTGCATCTGTGAGAAATAGTATGCCCCAGGAAGTCTAACTGTTCAAACGCGAAGAGACATTTGCTAGGTCTGGCTGTGAGACCAGTTTCCTGTAGTCTCCTGAGGAGCATAGCAACCGTAGCAATATGTTCTTCGTAGGTTTCCGATGCAATTAATATGTCATCCATAAAATTATGGATATGGGGACTTTGCAAAGGTTCTAGAAGCTTCCTCATCATCCTGGTGAACACTCCTGGTGCGTTATGCAAACCGAATGGCATCACATTAAATGTGTAACGTCCTTCACTAGTGCTGAAAGCTAACAACGGTTTAATTTCCTCCTTGACTGGTATTTGATAATAACCTTTACTGAGGTCAATCTTGGAGAAAATCTTTGCTTTACTGAGCTTGGTGAACAACTCAGAAACAGTTTGGAGAGGTTCGGGCTGGAATTCCGTTACAGCGTTTAGCAGCCGGTAATCTATACACAGCCGAATTTCCTTATTGGGCTTCTGCAACAGCACTACACTGGAACTGTAAGGAGATGTAGACTGACTGATAATTCCCGCCTGACGCAGCTTGTCTATTTCTCCGCGAAGTGCATCAGCTTTAGCGTACGGGATGGGGTAAACTCTGGTTCGAACAGGAGTCTCGTTTGTTAATTTCATATCAAATTCAATGAGATTTGTTCGACCAGGTACATCCGTTAAGACTGCACTGTACTGTTTTAGTAGAGCCCTGGTTTCTGTTTGTGGTTCTGGTGAGAGATTGTCGCCGAACTTGACATGTTTAAAGGATTCTGTGGATTGCAATGGATACTCCATGCAACCATCATCATCTTCCTCGTCTTCCGTTGCTATGGCGACAGCCAGGAGATGCTCGGAGGATGGCATGGGTCTCTCCAAATATTTCTTAAGGAGATTTATGTAGAAGACCTTCTCCTTTCCTTTCATCGAGATCTTGTAATTAGTACGCGAGATCTTTTTAAGGACGGTAAAGGGTCCTTGCCATCCGATGCGAAGTTTATTGCTTCCGGTTGGAAGTAGCAACAAGACTTTCTCCCCTGGTTGTAGTTCTCTCTCTTTTGCAGCTTTGTTGTATCTTTTAGCATGTTTAGCGCGGGCTTTCTTAAGGTTGGTAGTAGCTAGATCCCATCCTAGCTTCAGCCTTTCCTTGAGCTCAGATACATATTTGCTAGCAGAGACGACTGTCTCGTCAGCCTTTTGGTCTGTCAGGGACCGAAGTAAGGCTTCTAGTGGCCCCTTTATAGGTCTGCCAAATAAAAGTGTAGCTGGCGCGAATCCCGTAGACGCTTGGGGTACCTCTCGGTAGGCGAATAAGGCAGCCGAAATATATAAGCCCCAGTCTTCCGGTTTCTCCTGACCCAGCTTACGTAACATGGTGGTGAGGGTGCCGTTAAAACGTTCCACGAGCCCATTTCCGGCCGGGTGGTTGGGATTTGTGTGGATATGTTTGGCCCTCAAGATCTTAAAGATCTCCTCCATTAACAGGCTACGGAATTGGGATCCATTGCCCGTCAAAACTTGTTGAGGGAATCCCAACCGTGTAAAAATTTGCACGAGGGCTTCTGCGACATGCTTGGAATCTGTGCATGCTAGCGGTATAGCTTCGGCCCACATTGTGCAAGTGTCGACTAAAGTCATGATGAACCTGTTCTTTCTTTTGGTCGTTTCCAGGGGTCCAATGATGTCGACAGCAACCCGTTCAAATGGAGTACCCACTATTGGCATTTGCCCCATAGGTACTGGGGGTGTCAAGTGCTTTGGTGCTACCCGTTGGCACTGGGCGCAGGATTTCATATACCTGATAATGTCAGAGTTCATTCCTGGCCACCAATAGTGGTTTTTTATTCGCCGAATAGTGGCGTTTTGTCCCATATGTCCGCTAAAGGGAAGAGAGTGCCCCATTTCTAAGATCTGGCTTCTGTACTGCGTCGGTACTAGGAGCTGGTTATTCCCCGTGTCCGGGTTGCCCGTTCTACGATACAAAACGCCGTCCTTAGAAAAGATGTCTCCGTTGTGTCTGGGGTCCTTAGCCATGGGCAGTTTTCTAAAGCAGGGCTCCAGAGTAGGGTCCTTTTGTTGCGCCTTCTTCAGTTCATTCGGCACCAAATTTGGCGCAGGCTCCCTCTCCTTCTTGGCTTGCCCTCTTGTGGTTACCGCTGCCACAATCGGCTCCTTTGGTCTCCCAATAAACACATATCTACATCCCAGGATAACTGGGTAGATAGGATCATCCATAATGGCCGCTTTAATAACTCCTCTGACAAAGTCAGAGTGTATTTCTACCAGTGCGATAGGAAGCGTCCTGGGTGCATCACTCCTGAAAACTCCACTAAGTTTGACGGTTTCCTCTGTCTCCTGACCGGGTTTGACTAGGTGCCTAGCGACAATACAACTAAAGCTTAGTCCAGTGTCAAAGAGACAAGTAGTTGAGGTACCATTCAGAATTACAGTTCCTCGAGTTGAGGGTCGGTCCCCCTCAGGTTGAGAATCACTGACATTGACTCTACCTTTCGAGGCTGTATGCAAACAGCCGATGCGGTTTGGACCGGTTTGTTTGCCCTGATCAGACGTTCCTGGTGTAGGGGTCTTCCCTTTTCCTTGACCTTGGTGGCCGCGCTGCCACGTAGGCTTGGTGGGTTGATCAGAATTGTTGTTAGGGGGGTATCGGGTTTTGTAGAATTTCGATTTTTCCTGGGGAGGTCTCTGGGTATTATTTTCTCGTTGGTTATAATTCTGAGAGGAATTAGAGGAATAGGATGACTGCTCTAGATTTTGTTTACGAGATGGCTCATCTGTGGGTTTACGTTTAGTGCTGGGAAGTTCGGCCATTGCATTGGTATAGCGTTCTGCCTTATTGAGTATGTCCTCAAGCCTGACTGCGTCCTGTTCAGCCAAAAATCTACGGGTTTCGTTTGACAAAGTTGACTTTATCTGTTCCACAAGAACAAGTTCAAGTAGTCCCTCATATGTAAGAGGTAGGTCAGATAATTCAATGCACTTTGTCAAATAGCCCGTGAGACGTGAAGAGAACTGTGGGAATGTTTCCGTGCTCTCTTTTCGGCTGTTTCTAAACATTTGCATAAATTTTCGGGCGGTCATCTCAAACCGCTCTAGCAAGGCCTTTTTCAGCATGTCGTAATCATGTTGGTTGGGTTCCAGCTTTGTGTACATGTCATAAGCAGTGCTTTTTAATGACGTTGAGAGTTTAAGTGCCCAGCGGGTACTCTCCAACCCATACAGATTGGCGAGCCTCTCGAATTTTTCTAGATATCTGACAATTTTCTCATTGGGACTAGGAAAAGACTCTAAAGCAAAAGACATCGCAATTAATTGGGCAGATTGAGTGCTGGAGAGGTCCATTGACTGAGACTGGGGCAAAGACGGCTCTCCGTTATTCGAAGTAGAGGCGCACCGACTCTCTAAAGCCTTAAGCGCCAGTTCATGCTGTCTTTCCCTTTCTCTCTCTCTCTCTCTCTCTCTCTCTCTCTCTCTCTCTCTCTCTCCATGCGAGCTTCCATTTCTGCCTCAATTTTCTTGTTCTCTGCCTCAATTTTCTTCTGCTCCAATAGGCGTTCTTCTGTTCTTTGTTTCTCTTCCTTCCTCTCTGCTTCTGCTCTTTGTTGCTCCGCGTCATATATTTCCAGTTCCTGGTTGATAAACAGGTTCGCCGCTTCTGCGTCTAATCCTGCCTCTTTCGCTTCCAGCCTCAGAATGGATCTCATCTTTATCCTCCCTGCCATTGTCAAAGAATAAGATGTAGTATGACTAGAGAATAGTACGAAACAACAAGAAGGGAAAAAAAACTCAAAGCCGCTACGAGAAAAAAAGACACAAAGTATAAATTTACTTGTGTTACCTCCTATTTGAAATGTGCAAACTTATCGCTGCTATTATTGTCACTTAAGACTCTTAACGCAAGCGACTATGCCACTAAAATGGTAAGTTACACTAGAAAAAAATCTACTTTTACTAACAGTAGAGAAAGATTTATATTAAAACAATTTAAAAGGAAAAAAAAATTTTCCCTAAAATTTTTAATTCTCCGTCACAAAACTCGCCCCTGAAGTCAATTTATGAGAAGAGACGATGTTAACTAGACTTAAAAAGTCAGAACAAGGCGTCTTTAGCTAATCTCAACTCTTTTTAACTTCAAAAACCTTTAGTGACTGTAAAACAATCACGCAATCCCAGCAAATCTTATAAAGAAAAATGTAATGTTTCTCTGCCAGAGAATAATTTAAATAACAAATATTTTTGTTTATCCGTACTTTCCACTGCTGTGGAAAGAAAACAACCTGTAAATATGCTGTGTGGACGACCCAAATACTAAAAGGCGTTGTCTAGGGGTGTAATTAATTATTTTTATTTATTTCCCTAAATCACCAAGACCGATCACTCACACTCTATCTAGTTAGACCCAGAATTAGATCAGACTCAAAATATCTTAATCCCGGCTATGCGATTGCCTCAACTGTAGCTCAAGATCCCAGGACCAGCCCACAAATATTGTGTAAATTTATTTTGAGAGAAAGAGTCTTAGAAATAGTGGTCCGGTTTAGAGTGTAGAGTGATGGTGAACAGCTCAGTGATAGAAATGTAGAGAGTAAATAGTTGCTTCACAGAGTGCTGGAGGAGAGTAAAGACAGACTTATTTACGACAAATCGTTTCTCTCAATCTACTCTTCAGGCTCCCCTGGTCAAACAATTATTTGCCAGTTTCCAGACACACACCTGCTCTCACACCGAGTTGGTGCTTCAAACACACAGACGACGTGGATACAAACTATATTAAACAAATAGGGGAAATTTTGGGCTTTGGGTATTCCAACACAGTAACAATTAAGTTTATGTTGTTTATTAAAGTTAAAAAAACAATCACTACAATAATCATGTGTTTACAGCAAAAATTATCATAAGTACAGAAAAATGCAAATAACAAGGTAGGGAGGGGGTGAAGAAGATTGGTATCGACTAAGCCCGTCCCGCTTATTAGACAAAGATAAACCCAGTCCAAAGATAGATAGTTATCAGGAACATAGGTACGTTAACCTAACAGTGACATTAATTACTCTGAAAGAGGTGTTTCAAAATTAGGTACGGGTGGTAGAAAGAATCCTGTTCTTCCCAATTGTTCTTCTCTTTACTAAGCAAATGAAAAGGAGGGGTATTTAAACAGAGTTAACAAATTATCAACTATCCCACTTAAAGGAACAATGCATGGTATACAGAAAATTATATTACCAGGTAAGCAAGTTAACAAACTGGTTACAAAAAAGATTAAATTTCCTGTTATTCATACACGCGCGTGAGGATCCACACTCATATATTCACACACTTAAAGATTACAGCATCAGACAATCCAATAGAATTATATAAACAGCAATTACACTCTTGGTATATGAAAAGGTCAGGTACTTCCGTGTCCCGCCCCAGATGTTGCGAGGTTTGCTGATAGCAACTATTCTCACTTATCGCCGGACTTGAAGCCTAAGAGTTATTGTGTTTTATTATATAAAAAGGAGTCTATGGGATGGCACTGACACAGTTCGACACAGGGGTGAAATGAAGTGGTCTCTTTAATCTTCCGCTATGGTAAAATTCCTTCAATGCGTGATGATAGTAACTGACCGGAAAGTTTAGTAATCCAGTGAGGAAAAACTTAAGCCGTCACAGTTCAGGAAAATATGTACTCTCTCACAGTAGGGCAGTAAATCAAGTATCGCTACTGGCACGGTTCAACTTCCAGTTTATCTTACAGATTTGTAATTTTAATATGATGATTGTTCTTTAAATAGTCTTGGGTAGGCTTTCTTTCATGTAAGTATGATAGCTAGGTCGCATTGAACCGCCACAAGATTATATTAAAAAATGTTTCATCAATATGTCTGGAAGGTTTTAAGATGATTTCTTTATTGCTGGGATCGCAAAGGTTACGATCACTCTGTATGAAAGAAAAAGACATGTAATATACCGAAAAATCAAATAACATTCTAAAGCGCGATGAATTTCATGTTAAGACTATTTATAAAAATATATATATATATTCGCGTATTTTATTAGGTATTTAATAAACACTGCGCGAGTTCTAATGGTTAAAACACACATCTATAAATATAGGACTTAACTAAATTTATTAATTTTAAATTCCTTTGCGACTTTAAAAGTTAATTACAGCATTTAAGCATCTATTATCTTTTGAACTAATATAATAGATGTATCATTACATTTACAACTGGAACTATTGAGATGGTTTAATTTAATAGATTTAAATTAACACAAAATCCAGTGAAATAGAATGAATGAACTAGACCACTGATCACTTTACACAATATATATTTTACCGTTTTGCACAGAAATAGAATTCACTGCAAATATATATAAAAATCCAGGGGATAATCTAGCAGGATTTCAAATATAGCTAGTGCTTCTGTAAAGGTCCGGCCAACGAGTGATAAAGTGTATTTCTACGTGTTCTGTATATATCTAACTTAATTGTAAGATGTGTGGGACATGAGAAAATTGACACCTTTTTAGATCTCAGGACACTTTTGGGGATCTGACCGCAAGGCTAAAGAGAGATGCCGCCCCTGGTCTTCGTATCTCCGCTCGCTGCTGCGATCGGTTCTGTGTTTAACACCGAGATGCGAAATACCTGCAGGAACTTGCGTCGCTCGTTTCAGGGACCACTACTGTCTTTGATCGTGACACTAGTCTTCCTGAAATCCCCCAGTCTGTGTCTTTGATGGTGGTCGCTACTATCTGTATGATTCTGGCGCCGTCCCCTCTGGGCCAAGTTAATAAAAATACTGCATATGATTGCTCAAGAGATGTCCATGGGCGTGATTTAATCTCTCCTTAAATCAATGCGATGACCAGAATGAACGGTAGATAAACTGTCCACATATTAATCAGCAAACGTGTGGAACGGTGTCATAGCTAATGAGTCCAGGTGAAAAAAAATCCCGTTTGACGAAAGGTTACAATATTCGGGGGCACTGATGTTATCCAAGGGGTGGCTACGAAGGTCGTACTATATCATCCAACATTTCCTGGTCATTCAGGGTCGGCTGAGTTCGTCTGTCACAGTAATAGTATGATCTTTTAATACCCAATATTATTATAATTGTTCAAAACATCCCCTTTTATTTTCTGCATTCTTCTATCTTTTCAGAAGAAATGACTATTCTAAGTTTCCTTTTTTCTGCCCCCCCCCCCTTGCTCCTAGTGGGTTTATAGTATCAATTCAAATTACAAGTTAGGCGTGATTTTTCCTTTTCCTCCCTTCTTGTCCCTTCTCGCTTGTTCAAGACGAGGGACCAAGCTGGCTTTGCCGCCGAGCGGTCTAACGTAATTTTTTTCAAATCAGCACGAGCAGAGAAAGAGTGGGGTTTTTGAGAGGGGGGGGGAGGGGGGGGAGGGGGGGGATGACTTGCCCGCTTGCTAACAATATTCAAATATTTCTGCCACGCGTCTTGCGTTGCCTAAATACACTGTCGCATGTTGTACGATTAACAAGTTCTAAGAATGCCTTAGTAGTTTTATTTTTCTTTCTCTCTTTTACTCCTTTGGTGTCCCTTTTCTCTCACTCTCATGAAACTAAGCAAGACATTTGGCAAGCTGCTACGCGGTCAAAATGTTAGATTTAATTTCTAGGCCGGAGTACGAAAAAGCGTGTAATATTGAGATGGGGTATCATTTGCGTTACTGCTTTTCCAAATCCAGCGCTAATCGCGGGCGTAGGCGATGCAAGTGGCAACTAACGCGTGCCCACAGTCGGTTTTATTTCTCCCACTAGTCTATTCTAACAGTATCCAATCAGATCATATCACGCCACCCTGGCTTGTTTCAAATACGCGTCTCAAAATGTACTAACTAAGCCCGTTTCAAACTGAACGGTTTCTCAGTGCGATAGCCTATCTGTATGAATTTCTTATTTCTGCAATAACTTGGTTATTAATAGTGCTATTTTAAAGAAGAAAAGTGATTCTTAATCAGGACACTGCCCTTTATCTAGCTATCAAAGTTTCATCTACGATTTTATCTCCGTTTTCATTTTTTGTAATTTTCCTCCTTATTTATTCCAATAACATTACTTTTATATATGACAAGCTAATTCATTCTAAGTAATAAAATGATCTTTTAATACCCAATATTATTATAATTGTTCAAAACATCCCCTTTTATTTTCTGCATTCTTCTATATTTTCAGAAGAAATGACTATTTAGTGGGTTTATAGTATCAATTCAAATTACAAGTTAGGCGTGATTTTTCCTTTTCCTCCCTTCTTGTCCCTTCTCGCTTGTTCAAGACGATTGACCAAGCTGGCTTTGCCGCCAAGCGGTCTAACGTAATTTTTTTCAAATCAGCACGAGCAGAGAAAAAGTGGGGTTTTTGAGGGGGGGGGGGGTGTGATTTGTCCGCTTGCTAACAATATTCAAATATTTCTGCCACGCGTCTTGCGTTGCCTAAACACACTGTCGCATGTTGTACAATTAACAAGTTCTAAGAATGCCTTAGTAGTTTTATTTTTCTTTCTCAGTTTTACTCCTTTGGTGTCCCTTTTCTCTCACTCTCATGAAACTAAGCAAGACATTTGGCAAGCTGCCACGCGGTCAAAATGTTAGATTTAATTTCTAGGCCGGAGTACGAAAAAGCGTGTAATATTGAGATGGGGTATCATTTGCGTTACTGCTTTTCCAAATCCAGCGCTAATCGCAGGCGTAGGCGATGACGATGCGCAAAAACTCCATATTATCCAATTCTTAGCTACAGTCTGCCCTTTAACAACTTATCACTAGGGTTTATAGGCTGTTACTAGATTTTAAAACGGGGAATTGTGAGCGTGTTGTCCATACAGATTTCGCTTTACGACATAATCTCCCCTGTTTGAAAAGCTCGCATCGTTAATGCAGCTTTTAATTTCTGTATGACAATCACGTTCAAATTAAGTCAAGTTGACTTTACTCTGCCTTTATGTAATCATGTATTACTGCAGTGGGGTCAGTTCACAGTAGGCACTACTAACGAAAGTTGCCCCAGACCTCTGGAATCCAAGAATCTATTTCAGCTGCAGGTGTTACTGCCTGTCTAATGCTGATATCAATCTATATTCACCATTTCTCTTCCCTGAGTCTGTCCCATGACATGTCCAGAGGTTCTTAGATGTTCCTCAAGTTTGCAATAGTTATGAGGAGGTGATCTATATGGTGATAGCAGAGTTATGTAGGGGGTCCAGTAATTTCATTATCAGCCTGTATAAAACACTCGGAATATCCTCAATCCAAAAAGGCAACACAGGGATTCAATATGCTCCTCCGAAATGTTCATAGCCAACAAGTGATCTGAGCTCAGGCTTGACTTGAATTTGGAAACACCCTCTACTAATATTCATGTATGATTCTATAATGCGCCACTCAAATGGAGGCGATATTCACCAACTGTATTCTCCGCCTAACGACAATTTGGTGAAATAACATAAAATGTGGGAAAATGAATTTCTGCATCAGAAATCAATTCGCCCTTTTAGCCTTGCTATATTATGTGGGTTTTCAATCCAATGGATTGTATAGGGTCGGTCAACTACCACTGTCACCGATGCCCTTGTAATGCTAAATTAATAGCCATATTGTAAAGCGAATTTGATCATTTTCCCAAATCCTCAATCGCCCACTCCCCACTTTTCTAATGTTAACATTTTGTTTCGGGTTCAAATTTGACGGAATGTCTTCAATGCTAATTTTTTCCAGTTCCCGAAATGCGGCTTCAAACTGAGCCGGGGATGACAGGTCTTTGTTTTTCTTTTCTGCCATACGCAGAGATGCTAGTGTAAACGTTTTAGGGGAAGCCTGTTTGTGAAAAGGGGTTTTCCTATCCACTGTGTCTACCTTATTATATTTTTTTTCCTGTTAGGTTCAGGCCTGGTTTCACCGTAGTACTTGTGTAGGTCCTGATGATTTTCCCAACGTGTGGGCTTTCCTTTTTTTATTTTCCGGCCCAGGTTTTCTACAATGCTTTTCTTGCATCTGATAATTATTTTTCCACCCTGTGAAATTTAACTTGCTGCACTGGTCACAGGCCTCAACAAATTTTTTAATGTCTTCAGCTATGCCTGGCCAGAAAGATCTCACTGTTGCCCTTTGACGAGTGATGCCAATCTTCCTATGTCCACCGTCTGGATCAACATGTGTGTGTGCCAAAATTCTTTTCCTATAACTCCATGACAGTACTAACTATCGATATCCTTTGGGTCCTGCTCCCGCCTTCCTGTGGAGCAGTCCATCCTTCCAATAGAATTCTCCTTTCTTAGGAGTATGATGGCTAGGTGGCACTTTGCCAAAACAAGGATTTAGTAATTTGTCTTTTACCTGGGCCTTTTCCAACTGTTTACGAGGTGTGGTGAAAAATTCTAAATACCCATATATAAATTAGAACATAAATGTAAAGCCGAACGAAATAATACAATAGAAAGAAGAAGAATGGTGAAAGACCAGTGCTTTCCCAATAGCGCTTCCGTTTTAGAACGCCATAATGGCTGAACATGAGATCCCCTTTTTCTACTTCGTCTGCAAAAAGGTAACGTTTCCACGTGTGATAGCAAAAGCCTACACGCGTTTCTAAAAATAAAACTGGTACTGTATATCTTAGACGACCTTGATAGGCACACTGCATAATGACCTAGATACAAATACTACATTAATGAAATTATACACACAAAGTTGACCTAAAAAGACAGACGGGCTAAGCAGAGACGAGAAAGGATAGACGGAGCGAAGCAATAATACTACGTCGTCTCGCGATTAAAAAGTGAACGCCAATCACACGCGAAACGCATGAAGGCCTGATTTTTTCAAATAAACAGTGATAAACAACACTAACTATACGAGGTTAGGTTTTGAAAACAGGTTTAAAGTCTTATTGGGAAACCTGACATTCTACTGTTTTATGTCTAACCTCCTGACATTAGTCTGACAGTACAGAAGACATTCCCTAGTATGGAAGTGAACAGGTGGTAACAGCAAATACACGACTATCATAGAAAAATACATATTTTGAACGACGCCACTTAGCCCCATTAAACTTATATATTCTTGTACCTTAGGACTTGCTGACAAAGAATATGTTATGTGTTACGCAAATAGTCTTCTAATTAACAAATTATAGCCAAAATACTATAGTGGGGTTGACTGACAGCACAAGATCATATCTGCTTATTTTTTTATGGCATGTTTGGAAAACACTGCTTTGGGGGAAATGAGGCCGACAAGTTAGATACGATTTGATTGGCTGTAGTAAAATGTAAGGCGAAACCTTATTGGTCTAACGACAAATACAAATATTGTTGTTAATGGCAACGTATAGGATGGATAGTTTTTTTTCAAAGGCTCATGTAAACATGGCCTGATTGGTTAGAACGTTAGATATGGTCAAATAGAAGCGTCAGTTCACTGCCATTTTTGAAAATAAATCCTATGAAAATCAAGTACGTTGAGAGCAGGCTAAGAATTTTCTAATAAAGGAAAAGCCTGGACAAAGGCAGATCAAAATTGTGCCAGAATTCATCGCCAGTCAACGTTACTTGTTTAATATTTCCTTGAATTGTGGTAAGCTAGACATATTTAATATATTTTATATGAAAATTAAATGTGAAATGATAAATTATGTCTGTATGTGTGTGGTTCAGTAGCAAACATGAGGCAAAGCCTAGATATTGCTCCACCTTGTAAAGATTGTCAGAGAGGAGTATAACTGCCTATACAGATAGATATATTGGATTGCCATATGTAACATGACACCTATCCTATTGTATAGAAGGGATTAACGCTGGAATTGCAGAGGCGTTGTAACCATTAGGGAGAGCAATACTGGTGTATATTGTCACATGAAAAGCTAGCAGTTGGCCTACAGCGCTGAACTTTATGTTTGTACTGTCTTGTACGTCAGTGTGGAAATATATTATATAATAGTTATGAAGAAGGAGGCACAACCTTCTTATTTCAGGGACCGTGGTACTGATGTTAATATAGCAGCACATGGTCAGAGCCTTGCTGATAAAGTTGATAATGTTGGATTTTTATTCCCGTTAATGATATCCACCAAAAGATAGATATAAGTGGATGGAAGCAGATATCATCATCATCATCAGTTGATAAGATCTCTATGGTGTTGTTTGCTCCACTGTAGTGTATGGAATGTCAACTTGACCTACGCAGTGGTGTGTAGACATGGATTGAGTGTACAATGTGCGAATGATGATAAGGGTTCGTGTTGTTGACAAATGTTCTTTTCTCACACTCATGTATGACTGGAAGTCATCGACACCAACGACTGTGTACCTTTTCTAAAGTTTAATTGGACGTACACACTCGACAGCACAGATAGTGACAAATCACAGGTTGGCATAATACATCATAGTACAGTGGATAAATGGTCTTGCAATGTTACATGGGCACTCATGTAGAATAATTGTATAATGGACTGTCAGTAGCCAAGCACTCAGTATCGCCCATACATATATATCAACTGACTTCACTGACTGAGCACGTCAGCTTATAAACAATATTTCAGATGGCTTCTAAACCTAATCTCGTCTAGCGACGATTCTTCAACATAATGTTCAGCACATATTTTTTTCCATATAATAATATTGAACCGCTGATAAAGGGTTCTCATGTGTAGCAGTGATCTCTGGACAAAACAAGCGATAATACGGGCATCCCCTTTTCTCTTCTTGAAAGTCACTACATGTTTGGATCCAAGATGGCTTCACTCGTGAGCTGTCACTCACGTTTGGATACAGATAATGAATCTGTCCTAAAGTTAGTCATTCATAAAACATTTCATTGCTCTGTAGATTTGATCATGAACAATTGACTGCAATCTACAGAATATAGTGCTGCTAGGAATCGAAGTCGTTTTCATCGAGTCAAATATATTCTCTTATCGAAAATGGTGGCTTCGTACGAGAGTTCATAAAAGTATCTTGGATTACCTTGGTATAAGAAATATGAAACTGCCATTCCTTGGCAATACGCATAAACACTGGGGTAAAGCATACACGATAGGTCTAGACGACTATCACTTTCCCCACAAATACTGAGATCACTTTTTCCCCGGCGACAGGCCGACATAGGAAACACAGTCCCTATCAGGACGAAGCCAAATCACACCACACTCTAGCGACACATCCGCCGAATAGCCTTCGACCTCTCTAGAGACAACAGGACATATAGTTCGACTTAGATATGTAAAGATATACAGATATAAGACAGACTCGTCCTACTCAGACAAACAATACACATAAATTCAGGCCATAGATATTCTGAAGCAAGAACAATCTATTATTACCCAAACAACGAATAAATCGCAGTAAAATGGATTTATCCGCGGAGTTTGATCGAAAGAGCCGACACAACTTTCAAGGGAAGTAACTCAATAATGACTTTCCCTTAAGCACTAAAAAATTACCTATGTATAATATTGTAAGATATCAAAGACTGCACGTAACAGTCTTACCACACCTCCCGGGAAAAAAAAAATGGAACATTTTTTTTTTTTGAAATACATCTAGGAGCAACGTACAATAGGCTCACAACGCATGAATAATGCGCAGATGAAAATATCAGGAATACCTATAACGCCTAATATGAGGCTAAGTCGACTTATGGAGCGACTGGTGAGAATGTGTCTCATAAACTGAGAGAAATTATTTCTCTACAAGTATATTTTTCCAGGAAGGTGTCATCAAAGTATAATACAATTCTGGCAATTACACAATGCCTAAAAAATTCATATCATCATTTCGTATTAGATATCTTAAATTTATGATTTATGAAGAAAAAATCATCAAAGCACAGCGGTGAATAAACATCCATGAACCGCTATGTAGTGATACAATCATTATATTATTAAATTACAAATGTGTATCTATCATGATATAGAAAAGGAACTACTATAGAACTAGACATATCAAGAAGTCTAAGCCCTAATAGTTATGTGGAATCATGTGGGCATCTTGACAGAATGTCTGCCATCACATTATCTGATCCACGAATAGCTCGCACAGAGAAATGAAAAGGTTGAGAGCAATTGCATATCGAGTAGACCTCGAGCTCTTCAAATTCTTACTCTGTATAGCAGTAAGAGCTTTTTGGTCGGTTTCTACTATGAAATGTGCGCCTAGAAGGAATCTCTGTAGTTTGAGGATCGACCAAACCATAGCTAATAGCTCACGGTCTAAAACCGAATAATTCCTTTCTGCCGCATTAAGTTTTCTGGAAATATACATTACAGGATGCAGAGTTCCAGAGTACTCTTGCATTAGTGCCGCTCCAATCCCAGTGGATGAAGCGTCACTATGAAGAACGAATGTCTTATCTTTAGTAGGTAGCACTAAAATAGGTGGTGTTGAAAACAATGTTTTAATCTTATCCAGAGAGCATTGGCATTCCTGAGACCAGTGGACCACATTAGGCGAACCTTTCTTTAGAAGTGTTGAGAGAGGTGCCATGATAGAGGATAGATTCTGAATGAATCTGCCATAAAATTGAATAAGACCTAACAGACTTCTCACCTGTTTTTTAGTCTTAGGGATTGAGATGTCAAGTATCTTACTAGTATTATGGTCCTCTGTCTTTAGGAAACCATGACCAACTCGGTGGCCTAGGAAAGAAATTTCGCTAAAACCAATATAGGCTTTAGAGGGTTTCGCTGTCAGGTTGTGCTCACGCAAAGTAGACAGCAATTCATCTAACCCTGAATAGTGATCTTCCCAAGTATCGCTGAAAAGACAGATGTCGTCTAGATATGCAATGACATCTGACCGATAAGATAGGATTCGGCGCATCATGCGTACGAACGTAGCTGGTGCGTTCATAAGACCGAAAGGCATAAAATTCCATTGGAACAAACCTCTAGGTGTTGAAAAAGCCGTGAGAGGTTTGGCGCGTTCAGATAAAGGAACTTGCCAATATCCTTTAGACAAATCAAGTTTAGTGAAAAAATGAGATTTGGAGAGTCGAGTAAGTAGCTCTTCCAGTAAAGGCATAGGTTCGGCATCGAACTTCGTTACTTGATTCAATTTTCGATAGTCAACGCAAAGACGTATGTTATTGTCTTTTTTACGCACAATAACCATCGGCGAAGAATATGCAGAGGTGGATGGTTCGATTATTTTCAAATCTATCATCTCATCCAACTCTTTCTCGACCTGTGCTTGAAAATGTATAGGTATAGGATAAGGTCTAACCCTAATAGGAGTATGGTCAGTTAGAACAATGTCATGTTGAATGACATTCGTTTGTCCAGGGATGTCAGTGAGTACATCCTGAAATGTTTGCAACATAGTTGAAACTTGTCGCTGTTCTCCTAGAGACAAATCAGGAGAGACAGTAACGTTCTTCCATGATTCACTGGAATGAAGTGGGATCATTGGAAGAGGAAGATTTACATCTGAAAAACTTGTTTCCTCATCCTGTATCACGGACAGTGATGAGTAATGACCATGTTGTACTGGAGAATTGTCCGTTGCTTGGAAAATGGGTTGCAAATAATCCGGACGTTCATGGAATTCAGTAAGCATATTGATGTGGAAGGTTTTATGCTTCCCATCAATATCGACAATATAGTCGACATCGGAAATTTTCGATATTATATCGTACGGACCTTTCCAAGAAATAAGTAATCTGTTTTCCCTACAAGGTAGTAATACAAATGCTTTGTCACCAGGACAAAGTTGTCGTAAGCATCTCTTCTTATTGGCAAATTGCCTTGCCTTCTGTTTCGCAAATTCAGAAGAAGAAGTTGCTAATTTGCATGCTTCGATAATTTTTTGTCTCAACGCGATGACATATTCGTAGGATGACTTTGTGTCATCGTCAATATTGTCAGATGTTATGAGATCGTGAAGCAACGACATAGGGCCACGCGGACGCGCGCCAAAGACGAGTTCAAAGGGAGAAAATCCCGTATGTTCATTGGGTACCTCTCTGTAAGCGAAGAGGGCCGCAGGTAAAACTCTGTCCCAGTCTTGAGGATGATCCTCAGTTATCTTCCCCAGTAAGTTTTTAAGTGTTCTATTAAGGCGTTCGACCATACCATTAGACATTGGATGGTAGATACTACTTAAAGATCTATCTATCTGCAGAGTAGACATTACTTGAGACATGGTATCTGATATTAGTTGGGTGCCATGGTCTGACAATATCTCTCCGGGGAACCCCAGACGAGAAAATATAAGCCAAAGAGCATCTGCAATATCAGCAGTAGTAATGCTCTTCAGAGGAATAGCCTCTGGCCAACGTGTGCACATATCAACACACGTCAAGATAAACTGATGTCCTCTGGCAGACTTGATCTTAAATGGACCAATAATGTCTATAGCCATTTTTTGGAACGGCCGAATAGGAATGTCCGCCGCCTGAATGGGTGCAGCATGCCGTGGACCTTTGGATTTAACTTCCTGACATACTTTACAAGATCGACAATAAATACGTATGTCCTTGTTTACCAATGGCCAAAAGAAAGCCGCAAGGACTCTTGACTTAGTACGGGAAAAACCCATGTGTCCAGCACACTGAGAGTCGTGAGCGTGCTGCAAAATTTTAACTCTCAAATTCTTGGGAACCAGGATTTGAGAATGACTTGACGTAATGGAGTCTTGAACCATACGTACAAGTACGCCATTCTTCTTTGTAATCCACGATTTACGACTTGTGTCTTTATTCGGATCACCTTTAGTTGCAAGAATGAAGAATTTCTTCAGAGTGGGATCATCTTCTTGCTGTTTTATAAACGAGTCACGAGAAATTACCAAGGGATTATCTTGGTTATGCACTTCATTATCTTCAATAGATGAAGTTTGAGGCACATTAAGAGCCTGAGCTCTAGTGACTACAGCGTTAGCAATCTGCATGTTTTGCCTTTCCCACGTGGAAATTTGTTGCGGAGTGCATTCCTTGACTCCATGAATGCGACCGATGATGAGGTCAGCGATCGGATTCGGAAGAAGACATGCGTGTACATCTCCCGTAAAGAAAGGAGTAGCAATCCTAATGATAGCAGTAGAGTATTTCTCTAATGTGCCGCCAAATGTTACACATTTGACTACTTGTCCAGTGGCACGGGAAGGATCTACGAGTGACTGCCTAACACCAATTGTGGTGCATCCAGAATCAAATAGCACAGAGACTGGATTGTTATTCACTAAACCCTTATGTAAGACAAGAGAACCTCTTCCATCATGCGCGACTGATGCCGGAAGAGCAGGAAGAGGATGGCCACAGCTTAAAGTAGACACTGTGGTTGGCTCAAATAACGTTTTGCATTGGGGGCACTGAGATGCTCTCCCAAAATCAAAAGCGGCACATGCCATATTACTAGCATCATTATTATCTTTACTCTGTTTATAGGCTTCATGGGACTCTTGTTGTACAGAGTTTGCCTGATAATGTGGTTTATGTCTTTTGTTTTGAGATCTACCTCGGTTATTATCACCTCTGTAGTTATTGTTACCTCTATTGTAACCCCTATTTGGGTTTGAGTCATAGTTCCCTTGGTTACCATTATCATATTCATTATAATGAGTATCTCTGTAATTATGATCTTGTTGACTCCAAGACGGATAACCCTGATAGTTTCTATAATTACTTCCTCTACGGAAATTCCTATAATTATGACCACCCCTGTGTCGAGAGCTATCAGGTCGTCTCCAGTTCTTTGAAGAAGAACCCTGAAATGATTGGTTACCTTGGTTTTGATAACTATTATGGTTACCTTTTTTATCAAATCTGTTTTGAGGTCCCTGAAATCTGTGTGAATAATTGGGATTGTATGGTGTTGCTGAAGCAACTGGCATACTCTCCTTAATCTTAGTGTTGCCAAAAGTCACGTCGGGGTGTGCAGTGACATATTGGGAACAATATTCTTCCATTTCTTTTAGAGATTTGGGTTTACGCTCATGTATAAATTCAAGGAAAGGTTTGTTCACACATGACATAATCTTATCTCTGAGCAACAAATCCATAAGTCCTTCATACGTTTTTTCTGTTTTGGAAAGCTCAATCCAACGATCAACTGTGAGACGTGCCTTTGCAGTGAATTCTGAGAATTCTACACCCGTCTCAGGTACCATCGTCTTAAATAAAAGGCGATAGCCTTCCTCACTTAGCTGATATTTTTTTATCAAAGCCGCCCTAATGACATCATAATTATCCTTATCTGCTTCTCCTACAAGGCATAATCTAGTCAAAGATTCACCTTTCAAGTTTTCTGATAATTGATTAGCGTATTGTGATTTATCCACATTATGTGTACGACAAGAACGTTCAAATCTATCCAGCCAGAATGTAATATCGTCACTGGACTGATTGAACGGTGGAACCTTAACCTTGTAAGTAGAAGGTTTACCATTACCACTAGATGCCTGATTAACATTACTCATACTTGTCAATCTCAATTTCTCCAACTCAAATTCATGTTCTCTTATTGCTTTTTTCTCTTCAGCATCTAATCTTTTTTGTTCAGCCTCCCTGTCTAATCTTTTTTGTTCAGCTTCCCTGTCTAATCTTTTTTGTTCAGCTTCCCTGTCTAATCTTTTTTGTTCAGCTTCACTGTCTAATCTTTTTTGTTCAGCCGCAGCTTCTCTTTCTAATTTTTTTTTTTTTGTTCAGCTTCAAATCTCCTTTCCTCCACCTGCATCTGCAATTTCTTTTGTTCAGCAGCAGCCTCAGCTTCTCTTTCTAATCTTTTCTCTTCCGCCATAGCTTTTCTTTCTTCTGCAGCTAATCTTTTCTCTTCTGCCATAGCTCTTCTCTCTTCTGCAGCTAATGCTTTGTCATATTGAGCAACTGCCCATTGTTCTAATTGTTGACCAGTCTTATCAAGGGCTTTCCCTTGTGTAATGAAGTATTCTAAAGTAGACATGATGTCTAACAATAATACTAATCACCTGAACCAATAATAATACCACAAGTTCTCAATGACTTGATTAATCAGTATACTATCCCAATATCTGTGGGTCACAAGCCTTTAATAAGGTCTTGTATAATAGTAATAATAATCAGGTACTGGTTTATACCATAATCCAAGTGAAGTGCACAGGCAATTGTGTCTTATGAAATATACCTATATAAAACATATGTCAACCAACAGAATACATAAAGTACAAATAGGACTGACAATACAAGAACGTTTGCAGAAATCGAAATAAATCAAATAGGGAAATCAATGAAAATAATCACTGAATCTGCAAAGAATAACAACACAAATGACGTCACAATATATGAATATAAATTGTGAATAGAACTGAAAGATAGAAAAGGTTAGACCAACAAATTACAAACAAATCAAAACAAAACTAAAGAACAAAGAAATATTACAAAAATAACAATAATTACAGTCTCCACAGCTAACACAAAAGCAACAGTTGTCGCAGCAAATTTTCAATCAAGAAAATTGCACCTATAGAAAACGCCCACAACGGACCCTCTATGACGTGGGATATTCTGTTGTGAGGACGCCGCCCAACCTTAAACACAACCCGCTGACATAGAAACTAACATACTATACAAACAAATAACATGCAAACATAAATATATATAAATTATGTGTATGATAGTATGTGTTGCAAAATAGGCTCAGTTTTACAGTAATGGCAAAGTTATTTTTATGAAAATAAACAAACTGCCACTTTATTCAATTAAACATTCTGGCCTTAAATATTAAAGTTCATATATGGAAAACAAGAAGATCCATCGATGAAAATAGGACTTCTTAGTTCACAAATACTGTCTTCCTGTTAACATTGACAAGAATTGATCCAACTGTTCTGTGAAACTCTGTAATGTCTAATGTAAAAATGTCAACAACGCTGACCTACATACTGCATTCACCTGACAGGTCACGTGACGAAGTGTTGACAAAGAGCAAACCAATACTGCAAGTGTGTCGTATCAGCCACAGGAAACGGTCTGGTATCGGTAATCTGTTGACTTCTGAACTTCTGCGAGGTCAAACCCAGAAAGCTGGTCCACCAGTTGATAAAGTTGATAATGTTGGATTTTTATTCCCGTTAATGATATCCACCAAAAGATAGATATAAGTGGATGGAAGCAGATATCATCATCATCATCAGTTGATAAGATCTCTATGGTGTTGTTTGCTCCACTGTAGTGTATGGAATGTCAACTTGACCTACGCAGTGGTGTGTAGACATGGATTGAGTGTACAATGTGCGAATGATGATAAGGGTTCGTGTTGTTGACAAATGTTCTTTTCTCACACTCATGTATGACTGGAAGTCATCGACACCAACGACTGTGTACCTTTTCTAAAGTTTAATTGGACGTACACACTCGACAGCACAGATAGTGACAAATCACAGGTTGGCATAATACATCATAGTACAGTGGATAAATGGTCTTGCAATGTTACATGGGCACTCATGTAGAATAATTGTATAATGGACTGTCAGTAGCCAAGCACTCAGTATCGCCCATACATATATATCAACTGACTTCACTGACTGAGCACGTCAGCTTATAAACAATATTTCAGATGGCTTCTAAACCTAATCTCGTCTAGCGACGATTCTTCAACATAATGTTCAGCACATATTTTTTTCCATATAATAATATTGAACCGCTGATAAAGGGTTCTCATGTGTAGCAGTGATCTCTGGACTAAACAAGCGATAATACGGGCATCCCCTTTTCTCTTCTTGAAAGTCACTACATGTTTGGATCCAAGATGGCTTCACTCGTGAGCTGTCACTCACGTTTGGATACAGATAATGAATCTGTCCTAAAGTTAGTCATTCATAAAACATTTCATTGCTCTGTAGATTTGATCATGAACAATTGACTGCAATCTACAGAATATAGTGCTGCTAGGAATCGAAGTCGTTTTCATCGAGTCAAATATATTCTCTTATCGAAAATGGTGGCTTCGTACGAGAGTTCATAAAAGTATCTTGGATTACCTTGGTATAAGAAATATGAAACTGCCATTCCTTGGCAATACGCATAAACACTGGGGTAAAGCATACACGATAGGTCTAGACGACTATCACTTTCCCCACAAATACTGAGATCACTTTTTCCCCGGCGACAGGCCGACATAGGAAACACAGTCCCTATCAGGACGAAGCCAAATCACACCACACTCTAGCGACACATCCGCCGAATAGCCTTCGACCTCTCTAGAGACAACAGGACATATAGTTCGACTTAGATATGTAAAGATATACAGATATAAGACAGACTCGTCCTACTCAGACAAACAATACACATAAATTCAGGCCATAGATATTCTGAAGCAAGAACAATCTATTATTACCCAAACAACGAATAAATCGCAGTAAAATGGATTTATCCGCGGAGTTTGATCGAAAGAGCCGACACAACTTTCAAGGGAAGTAACTCAATAATGACTTTCCCTTAAGCACTAAAAAATTACCTATGTATAATATTGTAAGATATCAAAGACTGCACGTAACACTTGCTTGATCCAGAACTCTGGCAGCAGACTCCTTGCCCAAGATATCGGCCATTGTGGGTTTTTTTTTAGCAAACTGAGAAGCAAGCGAGCAGAGGATACAGTTTTCCTGCAGCCGCTATATGAGCTAAGAATGTGTCAGCACGAGCAGCTCACCCTTGTATAACCCACCTCAATTGAACTTACATAAATAGTCCAAGAGGGACAGTAATTGTTTTAAAAAGTAAAAGAATCTGTGAATCCTTTAATATTATTTCCACCAGTAACAAACACATGAAGTCGTGATGACAACCAACAACCTAGCTCAAACAGCCAGTATTGCCTCATAATACTACCTCACAACATTACACTCATATTATAATAATATTATATGTCGGGACAAAGATAATTTGTATAATATTTTGTACATAAACATTGTGTTTACATTTGATTGTGATGCCTGATTCACTGTGTAGTAGGATCAGGATATCTATTTATTGAAAAAAATTCAATACATTTGTTAAAATTTAACCCTTGACTTAATAAGATAATCTTTAGAGTGTTAGTTGTTTGTGACTGTCATATTGTTGTCAATTTGTTGAGGATCTTAACTTAGGTGTTTATCTGTCTGTTGGTTCTTGTGAATTACACTACATCACTATCATAACCCTAGACATTAAACGTAGTCATCACTAAATTCAAGAATAAGTCTGATTGAGGTCTAAATGTGGTAGCAAGTAAGGTCATCTGTAACACACCAAACATATTAGATACAGATACCTTCACAGCTGATCTCAGTCAGTAAACTAAGTCCCCTATAACTATATTTATATAATCCCAACTTACCACATATATTGGGGTCCTGTCCGGGATTTTGAACCTTTTCCTAGCACATATATTGGAGGAAGTTCACTTCAGGGAATAATAAAAATTAAGAAGGTATTCTTGGGTGGAAAATAGATAAGGTTGAGCTCTCAGTGCTTGTGGTTGTCCTTAGTATAATTAGTCATAGATAAAATTGTTTAGTTAAACATTGTATAAATTTGCCTGTTAGAAAATGGCAGACCTGGCAAAGTTTCGATCTGCTGCTGTGCAGGCTCTGTTGCTAAGATATGAAAAGAATGGAGAATTTTTTAGAAAAAAGTTCAGGAATGCTAAACTACTGTCAGGTGAGACATATCACCAGTTCTCTGCACGGTTAGAGACATACTTGGAGAAATGGACTTCTCTGGGGAAAACCCAAGATCTTAAGGAAATGATCCTTATAGCGCAGTTAAGAGAGTCCATGGCTCCAGACCTGAGAAAGTTTCTCATGGAACAAGGTGCAGAGAGGCTGGGTGAGTTACTAAATGTTGCTGAAAGATATCAGGCAGCTCAAGCAGAGGTAACAGGTAATAAAAAGAAACAGGTAGACAATTTTAAGGCACCACAAAACTTTAATAAATTTGATCATAGAGATCAGAACAAAGGTAAGCACCAGTTTGATAGGCCACGGTATAATAATAAAAATAAAACCCCACAATTCGATGAAAGGAAATTTGATGAAAGAAAATCTTTCAACCAAAAAAGGAGGTGGTGTAACAATTGTCGGATGAACAATCATACCACCGAAAATTGTAGGAAGAAAACTACTAGTTTTGCTGCTATGAAATCTGGGAAGAAAGGAAAAAATCTCAAACCTGCGGAACTACAGGAACCGTATCACCCCCTAGTGTGTGAAGATGTAATCTGTAATGGAGTCACCATAAGGTGCTTATATGATACAGGTCTAGATTATGATTCAGTTGTGAGTTCTCACCTGGTGCAAGCAGATCAATACACCACAGAAACAGTGGAGATTCAAGCTGCAACCAAGGAAGTAGCGACCATGACACTCCCTATCGCTAAGATACATGTGAAAACGCGATATGTGGAGGGAGTAATCAAAGCAGCAGTGATAAATGAACCAATCTACCCTCTGATATTGGGGTGTAGATATGTCTTCTTGGGGAATCCCAATAGACCTGTGATATTGGCAACAGTGCAGACCAGATCACAGTCTAAAAAGGAGGAGGATAATCCAATAAATACTCATCCAGATGAGATGAGGAAGGCACAGACGGAGGACAAAACACTCAAGCCGTTTTTCAAGAAATTGCCCAAACGTCATACACCTCCAGGCAAGGGAGAATTTTATATGAAGAACAAGTTGATTTATAGGAAGGCTGGATCTGAATCCAATGGTCACGGACAGCTGGTCCATCCCACTTCATATAGGACTAAAGTGTTGGAACTAGGGCATGCGATTCCCTTCAGTGGTCATATGGGGATCAGCGCAACAGGACAGCGTATAGCTTGTCATTATTTCTGGCCAGGGATAACTGAAGATATCAAAAGATATGTAAAATCCTGTCCAGAGTGTCAACGAGTAGCACCAAAGCATTGGACTGCACCAGTAACTCTAGGGGAAATGCCCATAGTGGGAACACCTTTTGAGAGAGTTGCCGTGGACATTGTGGGACCTCTCACTCGAACCAAGAGGAGGAACAGCTACATTCTGACTCTGGTGGACACCTGTTCTATGTGGGGAGAGGCGGTAGCCCTGTCATCAATTGATTCAAAACATGTGGCAGAGGCATTACTCACAATTTTCACCAGGTTAGGCTTTCCCAACCAAATCTTGACTGATAATGGCTCTCAGTTCAAGGGGAAACTAACCGAAGAAGTTTTCAGGATCTTTCAAGCCAAACACTTCCATTTTAGCACGTACCATCCCCAAGGAAACGGCCAAGTGGAAAGATTTAATTGGACACTGATGTCGATCCTGAGAAAGTTGGCACATGAAAAACCAGATACATGGGACCAGTACCTTCACGCCGCCCTCTTTGCTTATCGGGAGGCACCCAATAGTTCAACCGGTATGGCCCCGGCAACATTATTATTTGGAAGGCCTATAAAAGGTCCACTCGAAGCTCTGTTAAGAACGTGGACTGATGAAAACACAGAGGAAAATATTACATCATCATACCAATATGTGAATGAGCTGACCACTCGTTTAAAAACTGGCTGGAAACTTCCCAATGAAAATTTGAGACAAGCCAGGAAAAGCATGCTGCCTATTACAACAAGAAAGCTAAAGACAGAGATTTGGCTGTGGGAGAGAAGGTACTGCTTCTTCTACCCGGTAGCCAGAATAAGTTGCAAATTGGATGGCAAGGTCCATATACAGTTCTAGAGAAGGTGTCTAGAACAAATTATAAGATAGATAAGAAGGGGAAAGAAAAAATCTATCATGTGAATCTCCTGAAGAAATATTTGGAAAGAGAAAATCAGGAAGAGACACATTTGCTGACCTTGTCTATTGCAATGGAGATTAAAAAAGAACCACTTTCATCATTTGAATATCCATTACACCCCTGTGAGACAGCTGCACAGGTAAAAATCAGTACACACTTAACGAAAGATCAGAAGGAGAGAGTGCAACGGGTTCTAGATGATCATACAGAGGTGCTAACGGACCGTCCGGGGCATACAAACTTATTGGAATATGATATGAAACTTATAGACCCAACACCTGTATGTATGAAAGCATATTCGATTCCTTTCGCTAAGGAGAAAGCTTTGAAGGAAGAGATAGACTATTTGTTGAAGGAAGGAATTATTTCACACAGTGAATCTTCGTATAGTTCCAGTGTGGTGCTCTTTAGAAAACCCTCTGGAGAACATAGACTCTGTATAGATTACAGGAGACTGAATGCTATCACAGAAGGTCAGGTGGATCCATTGCCGGATACAAATCAGCTGTTTGCCAGGCTGAATGAAGCTAAATATTTCTCAAAGGTGGATCTGAGCAAAGGCTACTATCAGATTCCAGTAAAGCCTGAGGTTAGACCTTTTCTAGCTTTTAGTACCTCAGAGGGGCACTATGAATTTAACAGATTACCATTTGGATTAAAAAATGCGCCCAGTGTCTTCTCTAGAATGATGAGAAAATTGTTGGATCCTCTGAATAATCCATGTATAACAAACTTCATGGATGATATCCTTATAGCGACAGAAACATTTGAGGAACACATTAACTCTCTGAACATGTTGTTTGATCGACTTAAAGAAGCGAATTTGACAGCCCGACCAACCAAATGTTGCGTTGGATGTAAAGAATTAGAATTCTTGGGATACACAGTCCATCAGGGAAACATGACTCCTGACGCCAAGAACTTGGAGAAACTAAGAAAAGCCCCGAGGCCACAAACAAAGAAAGACGTGAGATCTTTTGTCTCATTATGTGGTTTCTACCAAAAGTATATCAAAAACTTTAATTCCATATGTGCACCGTTAACTGATTTGACACGCAGGGGAAATCCAGATCGAATTACCTGGACAGCACAGTGTGAATTAGCATACCAAGAATTGAAGGAAAAGCTCACCAGCAAACCTATTTTGAAATTACCTGACTTAAGTCAAGAATTCATTGTGAGAACGGATGCCAGTAATATCGGTTTGGGTGCCACCCTGTTACAGAAGTTTCTAGCACAAGCTATGCATGAAAATTCTAGGTTACTCCGCTGGTCATTGCTTTTACAGCCATTTCAGTTCAGCATAGAATATATTTCTGGAAAAACTAACCTAGGTGCTGATTTTCTAAGCCGCCATCAGTGCGATGAGAATCAAAGTAATCATCAGGCATAGATAGAAATTTATCTATGTGTATATTGAATTAGGGACTGACATTTGATGTCTGTTTTAAGTGGGGAGAATTTGTGGTGAAAAATTCTAAATACCCATATATAAATTAGAACATAAATGTAAAGCCGAATGAAATAATACAATAGAAAGAAGAAGAATGGTGAAAGACCAGTGCTTTCCCAATAGCGCTTCCGTTTTAGAACGCCATAATGGCTGAACAAGAGATCCCCTTTTTCTACTTCGTCTGCAAAAAGGTAACGTTTCCACGTGTGATAGCAAAAGCCTGCACGCGTTTCTAAAAATAAAACTGGTACTGTATTTCTTAGACGACCTTGATAGGCACACTGCATAATGACCTAGATACAAATACTACATTAATGAAATTATACACACAAAGTTGACCTAAAAAGACAGACGGGCTAAGCAGAGACGAGAAAGGATAGACGGTGCGAAGCAATAATACTACGTCGTCTCGCGATTAAAAAGTGAACGCCAATCACACGCGAAACGCATGAAGGCCTGATTTTTTCAAATAAACAGTGATAAAAAACACTAGCGATACGAGGTTAGGTTTTGAAAACAGGTTTAAAGTCTTATTGGGAAACCTGACATTCTACTGTTTTATGTCTAAGCTCCTGACATTAGTCTGACAGTACAGAAGACATTCCCTAGTATGGAAGTGAACAGGTGGTAACAGCAAATACACGACTATCATAGAAAAATACATATTTTGAACGAAGCCACTTAGCCCCATTAAACTTATATATTCTTGTACCTTAGGACTTGCTGACAAAGAACATGTTATGTGTTACGCAAATAGTCTATTAATTAACAAATTATAGCCAAAATACTATAGTGGGGTTGACTGACAGCACAAGATCATATCTGCTTATTTTTTATGGCATGTTTGGAAAACACTGCTTTGGGGGAAATGAGGCCGACAAGTTAGATACGATTTGATTGGCTGTAGTAAAATGTAAGGCGAAACCTTATTGGTCTAACGGCAAATACAAATATTGTTGTTAATGGCAACGTATAGGATGGATAGTTTTTTTTTTCAAAGGCTCATGTAAACATGGCCTGATTGGTTAGAACGTTAGATATGGTCAAATAGAAGCGTCAGTTCACTGCCATTTTTGAAAATAAATCCTGTGAAAATCAAGTACGTTGAGAGCAGGCTAAGAATTTTCTAATAAAGGAAAAGCCTGGACAAAGGCAGATCAAAATTGTGCCAGAATTCATCGCCAGTCAAAGTTACTTGTTTAATATTTCCATTGAATTGTGGTAAGCTAGACATATTAGGCAAAGAAAATCCTGGGCTGATAACATCAAAGAATAGGCAGGACACGGTTTTTCCACACTTGTACGCATTGCTGAGAATAGAGAGCAGTGGAGGACCATGTCTGCTGATGCTTCCACCATGGCACCCCTACGACCCATGACGGGTTATGGGTTGAGATGAGATGATGAGACATATTTAATATATTTTATATAAAAATTGAATGTGAAATGATAAATTATGTCTGTATGTGTGTGGTTCAGTAGCAAACATGAGGCAAAGCCTAGATATTGCTCCACCTTGTAAAGATTGTCAGAGAGGAGTATAACTGCCTATACAGATAGATATATTGGATTGCCATATGTAACATGACACCTATCCTATTGTATAGAAGGGATTAACGCTGGAATTGCAGAGGCGTTGTAACCATTAGGGAGAGCAATACTGGTGTATATTGTCACATGAAAAGCTAGCAGTTGGCCTACAGCGCTGAACTTTATGTTTGTACTGTCTTGTACGTCAGTGTGGAAATATATTATATAATAGTTATGAAGAAGGAGGCACAACCTTCTTATTTCAGGGACCGTGGTACTGATGTTAATATAGCAGCACATGGTCAGAGCCTTGCTTGATCCAGAACTCTGGCAGCAGACTCCTTGCCCAAGATATCGGCCATTGTGGTTTTTTTTAGCAAACTGAGAAGCAAGCGAGCAGAGGATACAGTTTTCCTGCAGCCGCTATATGAGCTAAGAATGTGTCAGCACGAGCAGCTCACCCTTGTATAACCCACCTCAATTGAACTTACATAAATAGTCCGAGAGGGACAGTAATTGTTTTAAAAAGTAAAAGAATCTGTGAATCCTTTAATATTATTTCCACCAGTAACAAACACATGAAGTCGTGATGACAACCAACAACCTAGCTCAAACAGCCAGTATTGCCTCATAATACTACCTCACAACATTACACTCATATTATAATAATATTATATGTCGGGACAAAGATCCTTTGTATAAAATTTTGTACATGTTGCGTGCATATTTTGACGCACATATTACAAAAATACGATGTGGCTATTTAATATGGAAAATATATATTTGCATTCATTTGTGTATGAAAATGCTTCCTCTGGTAAAGCTAGATAATTCATGATTGATTTACACTTTTGATTATATGAGTGATCGTTCTTGATATTGATCTGGCGCATGGATATTGTATTCATGTCCGTTCTTATTTGTTCGGGCCAGAAAATAGATTAATTTTGCTTGTTATGTTTATGGCCTGAATTCATGTGTACTACTTGTCTAGTGCAAGTAGATTCAGTCGTATATTGTATACCTTTGTATGTTCAGGTCGGACTATATTCTTTCTGCCAGAATCTAGCGCAGGTTTTCGTAGTCCTACTGGGTTGTAAAGAGTTCCGATAATGTCGCCAAGAAATGGCTGAGTGCTTTTTCCAGGGCTGGCACTGTTTAAGGTTTAACAGTGATTCATAGATGTTTTTCTAGGAGAAGTTTGTGTCTCTGCAAGAGTCTATTTGTCAGAGATCCTCCTCATATGTGTGATTCGGACTCCAGTTATGCCAGACCCTAATTTTGATGATCTCGAGTCGATTAGACCTAGATGGAACATTGTGCTTCGTATCGCTAGGGTTATGTTTTGTATCGACGAAGATGACAGGCTTTCCTACAGCAGTTATGTCTACGTGAATTAACTTGATTACTGTAGAGCTGTATGGAAAACTTTATGAAATTATTTATATGCATATTATAAATTAACTTTGGCTTATATCTACCTTCCTACGAGTGAGTGAGCGACAACTCAGGAAGGCGGCCATGTTATATTCCTGTCATCATATTTTTTGATCACTGTCAAGAGAACAGATTATGTATCCTACTATCGGGCAGTGGTATCGAGATCTTGTTATGAGGTGAAAACCCACTATCGTGGTTTATGAGTGTTATACAAACATTGGACATATTTCAGCTTAAGAACTTAGCTATGAAATGAAGGTTCGGCCAATGACTTTTGTATGTTTACCGATCCTCATTGACGCGTTCAGTCAGTAGAGGATACGGCGATTAGTTACCAGAACAGTGAATACCACCTTGGGTTGAATGATATTTCACTACTACATGAATGTATCATCCACGATTCAAATAACCAATGAATGTATGTCAACATGTGTCCATGACTGTATCCGTGCTGTCCAGTTTGCGTGCCTTCGTTAACCATATTGAAACTGTCCCCGGCAGCTCCACCCTGACACTCTACAGTGGTGAACCAGATTCCTGGGGTTATGATAACCAGACCATCCCTGACGCCACATACGACACTCATGAACACCAGTGTACAAGTTACAACGGGGCAGTCGATGTCAGCTTGACCTGTATTACCGATCGGATGCTGTATCTAGGTCAGCGCTTGTTGACAGTTTTTCGCTGTACAGACGGTATTACACAGGACATTTGTATCAAGTGTAGAAAATATCTGGAGCAGTACTGTTGACATTTCTCATCATACAGAAGAGAGAAGTGATTGTTGATCCTGTACAGAAGAATCACAGTGTTGTTGAACATAAAGTGCATATTTCATCGTTGGATCTTCATATGCTCAAAAGAATTATTAAAAGTGAAAAATTATTTTGAATAAAAGATAAGCCTTCTCTGCAACACATCCTTTCTGCGACACTCTATTTCCATCACATTGCCATATTATTTATCATATTATGTATGCATTTATGCTATTAAGGTTTACATGTATTTATGTTTATATGTTATTTGTTGTGGGTTAAGTTAGTTTGTATTCTGCGGGCCTGGATGGGAGGTGACTAGAACAAGAAATACCAAGTGACATTGGTCTTGCTCTAGCGTTCGATAGGGAGCAAATTTCTTAATTGAAATTTGCATGCAACATTGTTTGCAAATATTTGTTAGCTGTGACGATACTGTCTTTCTTGTTGTTTTTGTAATATTTCTATGTTCTTTAGTTTTGTTTGATTTGTTTGTATAATTGTAGGTCTCATCTTTCCTTTCATTTCAGTTCTTTACACCCTTATGTTTATACACTGTGGCGTTATTTGTCTTGTTGATTTCATTGCGGTTATCATCACAGATTCTGTGATCATTTTTTTTGATTTTTTCTATTTTGATTTAATTTGATTCCTGCAATTGTTTTCATATTGTCTTATCTTGTTGGTCCTTGTTAATGTCTTTGGTTGACAAATAATATATAAGGTATATTTGAATATATTTATATTATAGTACAGACCAGTACTTATGATCATTGATTACACTAAGAAAGTGTACAAGACCTTTGTAAGGTTTGTCTCCCACAGTGATTGGGATAGAAAATATTATTTTCCACAGGTACTCAAGTGATCATTGATTACATTAAAGAAGTATACAAGACCTTTGTAAGGCTTGTCTCCCACAGTGTTTGGGATATACAGATATTGTTTTCCACAGGTACTCAAGTAACCATACAAGTTTTTCACTAAGACTAAGTCTATAGTATAGACTTGTCTCCCATGAAAGTGAAATAAGGTAATTTATTTACTTTTAATAAGACAGGATGTCTACATTAGATTACTTTATTACACAAGGGAAATCCCTTGATAAGGCTGGTAAAGACTTAGAAGAATGGACTGTTGCTCAATATGACAAAGCATTAGCTGCAGAAGAGAAAAAAGCTGCTGCTGCTGCTGAAGAGAGAAAAACTGCTGCAGAGGAAAGAAAAGCTGCTGAAGAGAAAAAAGCTGCTGCAGAAGAGAGAAAAACTCTGGCTGAAGAGAAAACACTAGAAAGAGAAGCTGGTGCTGCTGCTGAAGAGAAAAAAGCTGCTGCAGAAGAGAGAAAAGCTGCTGCTGCTGCAGAAGAGAGAAAAGCTCTGGCTGAAGAGAAAAGATTAGAAAGAGAAGCTGATGCTGCTGCTGAAACAAAAGAAATTGCAGATGCAGGTGGAGGAAAGGAGATTTGTGGCAGAACAGAACAAATTAGAAGCTGCTGCTGCTGCAGAACAGAAAAAATTAGAAGCTGCTGCTGCTGCAGAACAGAAAAAATTAGAAGCTGCTGCTGCTGCAGAACAGAAAAAATTAGAAGCTGAAGAGAGAAAAGCGATAAGAGAACATGAATTTGAGTTAGAGAAATTAAGATTGACAAGTATGACTAATGTTAATCAGGCATCTGGTGGTAATGGTAAACCCTTTAATTATAAGGTCAAGGTGCCAGCGTTCAACTCTGCCAGTGATGATATAACATTTTGGCTTTCTAGATTTGAACGTGCTTGTCGAGCTCATAATGTTGACAAATCACAGTATGTGAATCAGTTGTCTGAAAATCTAAAAGGGGAGTCTCTGACTAAGTTATGTTTGGTTGAAGAGGCCGACAAGGATAATTATGATGCTATTAGGGCAGCTTTGATAAAGAGATATCAGCTGTCAGAAGAAGGTTATCGTCTTTTGTTTAAAACAATGAGACCTGAGGTAGGTGTAGAATTCTCAGATTTTATTTCAAAAGCACGACTTACACTCTCACGATGGATTGAATTATCCAAAATAGAGAAAACATTTGATGGTCTTACGGATTTATTGCTAAGAGACAAGGTCATGTCTTCGGTAAATAAACCATTCCTAGAGTTTTTACATGAGCGTAAACCTAGTACATTAAAGCAAATGGAAGAATATTGTGACCAGTATGCCACGGCACACACCCTGACATGATTCTTAGTAACACTAACATTAAAGAGGGTATGCCAGTTGCTTCAGCAACAGAATATAATCATAATTACTCACACAAATTCCAAGGAGCTCAAAATAAATTTGATAAAAAGGTTAATTGGAATAAGT
Source organism: Oreohelix idahoensis (assembly GCA_024509875.1). Taxonomy (NCBI): domain Eukaryota; kingdom Metazoa; phylum Mollusca; class Gastropoda; order Stylommatophora; family Oreohelicidae; genus Oreohelix; species Oreohelix idahoensis. The sequence continues at coordinate 819,697 of JAMPIV010005230.1, read as the reverse complement.
ATCAAAACCAAGGTAACCACTCAAATCAGGGTTCTTCTTCGAAGAACTGGAATCGGGCTGACAGTCCTCGATACGCGAGGGGTGCCCATAATTATAGAAATTTCCGAAAAGGGAGTAACCATAGGAACTACCCAAGTTCTTCATGGAAACAACAAAACCAACATTACAGGGATACTCATTATAATGAGCATGGTGATTATGATCATGAATATTGTGATTCAAACCCAAATAGGGGTTATAACAGAGGGAATAATAATTACAGAGGCAACAATAACCGAGGTAGATCACAACACAAAAGACATGGTAAATCTCATTACCAGGCTAACTCTGCACAACAAGAGTTTCACGAAGCCGGTAATCAAACCAATGATAAGAAAGACTCTAATAGTGTGGGATGTTCTGCTTTCGATTTTGACAGAGCATTTCAGTGTTCCCAATGCAAAACATTATTCGAGCCAACCACAGTTTCGACTTTAAGCTGTGGTCATCCTCTTCCTGCTCTTCCTGCGTCAGTCGCGCATGATGGAAGATGTGCTCTTGTCTTGAATAGAGGTCTAGTAGATGGTACTCCGGTCTCAATTCTTTTCGATTCCGGGTGCACAAGCATTGGAGTGAGGCAGTCACTTATAGATCCTTCTCGAGCCACTGGCAAAATAATCAAATGCATAACATTTGGTGGCACATTGGAGAAGTACTCCACTGCCATTATCAACATCTCTACTCCCTTCTTTACAGGAGATGTGCACGCATGTCTGCTGCCGAATCCGATCGCTGATCTTATCGTCGGTCGTATTCATGGTGCGAAAGAATGCACTCCGCAACAAATTGCCGAGTGGGAAAGTGATAATATGCATACTGCAAATGCTGTAGTCACTAGAGCTCAAGCTCTAAACATGCCGCAATCTTCGCCTTCTGGAGATAATGATGACCAGAACCAAGGTGATCTCTTGGAGATTTCGCATGTTTCCTTTATAAAACAGCAGGAAGATGATCCTACTCTAAAGAAATTCTTTACTCTGGCAACAAAAGGTGATCCGAATAAGGATACAAATCGTAAATCTTGGATTACGATGAGGAATGGCGTACTTGTACGTATGGTACAAGACTCCGCTAAATCCATTCATTCTCAAATTCTTGTGCCCAAAAATATGAGAGTTAAAATCTTACAGCACGCTCATGATTCTCAGTGTGCTGGACATATGGGTTTTTCCCGTACTAAATCTAGAGTTCTTGCATCTTTCTTTTGGCCTGCTGTGAATAAGGACATACGAATCTATTGTAGATCTTGTAAAGTATGTCAAGAGGTTAAATCCAGAGGTCCACGCCATGCTGCACCTATTCAGGCTGCAGACATTCCCATTCGACCATTTCAAAAAATGGCGATAGACATCATTGGTCCATTTAAGATAAAGTCTGCTAGAGGACACCAATTTATTTTGACGTGTGTGGATATGTGCACACGTTGGCCAGAGGCTGTTCCTCTAAAGAGCATAACTACTGCTGATATTGCAGATGCTCTTTGGTTAATATTTTCTCGTCTGGGATTTCCAGCAGAAATATTATCGGACCATGGTAGCCAACTTATATCGGATACCATGTCTCAAGTGATGTCGACTCTAAAGATAGAGAGATCTCTGAGTAGTATTTATCATCCTATGTCCAATGGGATGGTGGAACGTCTGAATAGAACTCTGAAAAACCTACTAGGTAAGATAACTGAGGATCATCCTCAGGATTGGGACAGGGTTTTACCCGCGGCTCTCTTTGCATATAGAGAGGTCGCCAACGAACATACAGGATTTTCTCCTTTTGAACTTGTCTTCGGCGCGAAACCGCGAGGTCCTATGTCCTTACTTCATGATCTCATAACTGCTGATAATATTGTCGATGACACAAAATCCTCTTACGAATATGTCATTGCACTTAGACATAAGATTTTCGAAGCATGCAAATTGGCAACTGCTTCTTCTGAATTTGCGAAACAGAAGGCAAGGCAATTTGCCAATAAGACCAGACGCTTGCGAAAACTCTGTCCAGGTGACAAAGTATTGGTCCTGCTACCTTGTAGAGAAAACAGACTTCTTATTTCTTGGAAAGGTCCGTACGATATAATATCAAAAGTTTCCGATGTTGACTATATCGTCGATATTGACGGGAAGCATAAAACCTTCCGCATCAACATGCTCACGGAATTCCATGAACGTCCGGATTATTTACAACCAGTTTTCCAGGCAACGGACGATTTTCCAGTCCAACAGGGACATTACTCATCACTGTCAGTAATACAGGATGAGGAAACGAGTTTCTCGGATGTAAATCTACCTTTTCCAATGATTCCGCTTCACTCTAATGAATCATGGAAAGATGTTGCGATTTCTCCTGAATTATCTCCAGGAGAACAGAAACAAGTTTCTACTATGTTAGAACAATTTCAGGATGTCCTTACTGACATTCCTGGTCAAACTGATGTCATTCAACATGACATTATTCTTACTGACCATAATCCTATAAGAGTCAGACCGTATCCTATCCCGATACATTTTCAAGCACAGGTAGAAAAAGAGTTGGATGAAATGATAGAGTTAAAAATTATTGAACCATCCACATCAGCATATTCTTCACCGATGGTTATCGTGCGAAAAAAAGACAACAACATACGTCTTTGCGTTGATTATCGCAAATTGAATCAAGTGACTAAATTTGATGCTGAACCTATGCCTTTACTAGAAGAGCTACTTACGAGACTATCGAATTCCCATTTCTTTACTAAACTTGATTTGTCTAAGGGATATTGGCAAGTTCCATTATCCGAACACGCCAAACCGTTTACTGCTTTTTCGACGCCTAGGGGTCTATTCCAATGGAATTTTATGCCTTTCGGTCTTATGAACGCCCCTGCAACATTCGTACGCATGATGCGTCGAATCCTATCTCATCGCTCAGATGTCATTGCATATCTTGATGACATCTGTCTTTTCAGTGATACTTGGAACGATCACTATAATGGGATAAATGAACTATTGTCTATCTTACGCGAGCATAACCTAACAGCGAAACCATCTAAAGCTTGTATTGGTTTTAGCGAAATATCTTTCTTAGGTCATCGTGTTGGTCATGGTTTCCTAAAAACAGAGGACCATAATACAAGTAAGATACTTAACATTTCTATTCCTAAGACTAAAAAGCAAGTGCGAAGTCTCTTAGGTCTAATACAATTTTATGGACGATTCATTCCGAATCTGTCCTCCATTATGTCACCTCTTTCTTCCTTGCTAAAGAAAGGGTCTCCTAATGTAATCCATTGGACTCAAGAATGTCAAACCTCTTTGGATAAGGTTAAAACTATGTTTTCTACTTCACCTATCCTAGTATTGCCTTCTAAGGATAAGACATTTATTCTTCGTAGTGACGCTTCATCCACAGGGATTGGAGCAGCACTAATGCAAGAGTACTCTGGAACTCTGCATCCTGTGATGTATATTTCTCGAAAATTAAATGCCGCAGAGAAGAATTACTCGGTCCTAGACCGTGAATTATTGGCTATGGTTTGGTCAATCCTTAAACTGCAAAGATTTCTTCTTGGCGCGCATTTCATTGTGGAAACTGACCAGAAAGAGTAAAAATCTGAAGAGCGCGAGATCAACGCGATACGCGATTGCTCTGCAGCCGTTTCATTTTTCGGTGCGAGCTATCCGTGGGTCAGAAAATGTGATGGCAGATATTTTGTCTAGATGCCCACATGATTCATAACTGTTAAATTATATGCCTAACTTTGCTACAGTTGTTCCTATGTTGAAATGTGTACACATATGGAATATATCATATATTGATTGTAACACTACTTAGCGGTTCACTGATGTTTTGTCACCGATGATCTTTCAATGTTTTTCGTCTTTGATGATCATGATGTTAAGATATCTAACATGAAATTTATGTATAAACTGATGTAGAAAGTGTGGCATTGCCAGTATTGTAGTATGTGTTGGTGACACCTCTCTGGAAATATTTATACTTAGAGAAATACTTTCTCTAAGTTCATGAAATATACTCTCAATGGTTATCATCTGCGCATTGTTATTGGTGCGTTGTGAGCCTATTGTATGTTGCTCCTAGATGTATTTAAAAAAAAAATGTACCATTTTTTTTCCCGAGGGGTGTGGTAATCTGTTGCGTGCATATTTTGACGCACATATTACAAAAATACGATGTGGCTATTTAATAAGGAAAATATATATTTGCATTCATTTGTGTATGAAAATGCTTCCTCTGGTAAAGCTAGATAATTCATGATTGATTTACACTTTTGATTATAAGAGTGATCGTTCTTGATATTGATCCGGCGCATGGATATTGTATTCATGTCCGTTCTTATTTGTTCGGGCCAGAAAATAGATTAATTTTGCTTGTTATGTTTATGGCCTGAATTCATGTGTACTACTTGTCTAGTGCAAGTAGATTCAGTCGTATATTGTATACCTTTGTATGTTCAGGTCGGACTATATTCTTTCTGCCAGAATCTAGCGCAGGTTTTCGTAGTCCTACTGGGTTGTAAAGAGTTCCGATAATGTCGCCAAGAAATGGCTGAGTGCTTTTTCCAGGGCTGGCACTGTTTAAGGTTTAACAGTGATTCATAGATGTTTTTCTAGGAGAAGTTTGTGTCTCTGCAAGAGTCTATTTGTCAGAGATCCTCCTCATATGTGTGATTCGGACTCCAGTTATGCCAGACCCTAATTTTGATGATCTCGAGTCGATTAGACCTAGATGGAACATTGTGCTTCGTATCGCTAGGGTTGTGTTTTGTATCGACGAAGATGACAGGCTTTCCTACAGCAGTTATGTCTACGTGAATTAACTTGATTACTGTAGAGCTGTATGGAAAACTTTATGAAATTATTTATATGCATATTATAAATTAACTTTGGCTTATATCTACCTTCCTACGAGTGAGTGAGCGACAACTCAGGAAGGCGGCCATGTTATATTCCTGTCATCATATTTTTGATCACTGTCAAGAGAACAGATTATGTATTCTACTATCGGGCAGTGGTATCGAGATCTTGTTATGAGGTGAAAACCCACTATCGTGGTTTATGAGTGTTATACAAACATTGGACATATTTCAGCTTAAGAACTTAGCTATGAAATGAAGGTTCGGCCAATGACTTTTGTATGTTTACCGATCCTCATTGACGCGTTCAGTCAGTAGAGGATACGGCGATTAGTTACCAGAACAGTGAATACCACCTTGGGTTGAATGATATTTCACGACTACATGAATGTATCATCCACGATTCAAATAACCAATGAATGTATGTCAACATGTGTCCATGACTGTATCCGTGCTGTCCAGTTTGCGTGCCTTCATTAAACTATTGAAATGTCAGAGGCAGTTCAAGTCGTCATTGCATTACATGAGAGTGTGTGAGAGTTATTACCAAGAGGTCTGTTACACCGAACTACTACACCATTCGCGTTACTTGACACTCCCACACAAGGTCTACATGACAGGTTCATTCAACAGTGGCCAATACACAACAACACGTTTATTCTACAGTAGTGGCCAGACTTAGCGTATCCTTGACACTCTACAGTACATAAACATTGTGTTTACATTTGATTGTGATGCCTGATTCACTGTGTAGTAGGATCAGGATATCTATTTATTGAAAAAAATTCAATACATTTGTTAAAATTTAACCCTTGACTTAATAATATAATCTTTAGAGTGTTAGTTGTTTGTGACTGTCATATTGTTGTCAATTTGTTGAGGATCTTAACTTAGGTGTTTATCTGTCTGTTGGTTGTTGTGAATTACACTACATCACTATCATAACCCTAGACATTAAACGTAGTCATCACTAAATTCAAGAATAAGTCTGATTGAGGTCTAAACGTGGTAGCAAGTAAGGTCATCTGTAACAGACCAAACATATTAGATACAGATACCTTCACAGCTGATCTCAGTCAGTACACTAAGTCCCCTATAACTATATTTATATAATCCCAACTTACCACACGAGGGAATCGTATTAGTGGATCCTTCTCCTTACTAGGGATCGACCTGACCTGGAGCGTGGCCATTACCACAGGTTTTACTGGGCTCCCTAGAAAGACATATTTACTTCCTAACACCAGCGGGTAGTTAGGGTCGTCACACACGGCTGCTCTAATCACTCCTTCCACGTACCTTGTCTTAACGTTGATCTCGGCTACAGGAAGTGTTATAGTGGCTATTCCCTTTAGTATTTCCACTTCCTCTGTGGTATACTGGTCAGGGTGCACCAGGGTTGCACTCACAACTGAGTCATATTCCAAACCTGAATCGTAAAGGCACTTAATAGTGGCCCCATTACATGTCACTTCTTCACAGATGGGGGGAGGATGGAGATTAATCTGACTATCTGTCAGTTTTTTCCTTCCCTTGTCCACTGTTATCATGCATGCCGCGCGATATGGAGGAACTTTCCCACCCAATTCAATTGTATTATGATGGTACACCCTACAGCCTTTACACCATTTTCCTTCTGATCTGTAGGGTTTCCTTTCATTGACTTGCGGGTTTCTGTCTTTATGGTCAGATCTTGGCCTATCACATGTTTGGTTACCTCTGGGGGGTTGATCCCTGGTATTATAATCATCCTGTTCTGGTGGGGTTTTGTGACTATCTGTTTGTTTGTATCTATGTAGTTGGAGTTCCATTTCTTTTAATCTTAGTTCATGCTCTATTTCTAACCTTCTTTCTTCTCTATCAATGAATATGTCACATTCTGATGGCACATATTCCCATTTCCTTTGCAGTCTGCACAGCAGCAGATCTGAACTTTGCCAAGTCTGCCATCTTGTCTGACATATAACTGTATAAATATTACTATATTAATTAACAATAGACTAAACTACACTAGGAACTGACACTTCACTCAAGTTTCTACCAAAATTTACTTTATTTATTTTTACAATGGGGATTCCCTTGGTTTAATGTTACTCTAAATTTAGATTCCGGACAGGACCCCAATATAGGTAGTGTTAGGAGAAGTTCAAATCCCGGGCGAGCGTCCCAATATATGTGGTGTTATGAGATGTTATGGGTGTGTATCCACCTACGTGTACACCGAGTGAGGTCAAGCTGTGTACGTCCCTGAGTCTAATAGTTGAATGTTGATGTATTCTCAGGGTACCTACTGTGCTACCACATTCAGATTTCACTCGGGATAAATTTTTATGATGTATGTTAATTGGGCTAATTGTTTAGGGTAATGCGAGTATAGTGAGTGTGCATCAAACAAACACAACAGTAATTCAATAAAATTAATTTGAGTAAGACTGTGTTTATGTTTTGAATTAATATTTTTACAATTTTAATTTCCTGTCCTTCAATTCTTTTAGGACAGGAATGTTTAAAATGAAAAGAATTTTATTTACACAAAATCTTAAACATATAGGACTCTTTGTCCATAACTGATGCCAACTAGTGTCAATGTAATTGTATCACACAGAGTTCTGGAAGATTGTTTAAACTTGTGTGTCAATAGTACGAGGAACTAGTTTCTTCATCACTCCCCAAATTATGAACGTTCAATGGTGGAAACGTGTATTGAGTGGAATGTACAGTTGCCCGTTTACAGGGACTTAACTTGTTGTAAGATTCTAGTAGAGCACAACAACGTTCAGCTCAAGGTTTCTTCTCTGACCACAAAATATTGCAACAGATTTCAATCAGCTCAGTGGAGGCCTTCTCTGTCCTCTAACTGTCTGGCTTCCGCAGGTTTCCTGTCACCAGGTTTGGTAACAGGGAATAAATCCCTGAAAAGAAGTACATTCCTTCTCGTTTACATGCTGGTTTTTAACACGTCCACCCGTAACTAAACCATCATCATTCGGGATCAGCTCATATGCAAAACATTTTCACTAGCCCTTATCTCATTTGACATCACTCATTACTGTGTTTACATTATTCTTCTTTCAAAAGGGGCGTCCCTGTCACTTTAACATTGCTTGTCTTCTCTGCAGTCAGATAGGTATACAGTTGTCTTCTGGTAACCTGTAAATATTTTCTTTTCCAAGTATTCTGAGTAGGTGTTCATGTATCATTAGAACACAGTGACAATGTAAAGGACTGTCATAGGCCTTCTTACTTACAGTCGTATTGTTTTTTTATGACAATATACAAATACAATTACATTCATAATAATACTGCTTTTGGCATGCACTGCTATCATGTTGTAAGTTATTTCCATTTGCATTGTCTCACAACAATACATTTTTGGGCGCCTTATATAGGCTGGCCTCTACATTTTTACATAATGAAAGATATCAATAAACATTTCTCTTACCGAATTCAATGAAATAAAGTACACTTTTTACAAGCTTGACTGGCGGTAAATGGGCATAGCTCAGACCACTATTGTCCAGAAAGGAAAAGGCATTCAACACAATGCTCAACCTTCTGTTCTCAAGCTGATAGTGTAAATTTTAATTTGCAAATCCCCTTTTATTTTCTGCATTCTTCTATCTTTTCAGAAGAAATGACTATTCTAAGTTTCCTCTTTTTCTGCCCCCCCCCCCCACCCCCCCCCCCGGCTCCTAGTGGGTTTATAGTATCAATTCAAATTACAAGTTAGGCGTGATTTTTCCTTTTCCTCCCTTCTTGTCCCTTCTCGCTTGTTCAAGACGATTGACCAAGCTGGCTTTGCCGCCAAGCGGTCTAACGTAATTTTTTTCAAATCAGCACGAGCAGAGAAAAAGTGGGGTTTTTGAGGGGGGGGGGGGGTGTGATTTGTCCGCTTGCTAACAATATTCAAATATTTCTGCCACGCGTCTTGCGTTGCCTAAACACACTGTCGCATGTTGTACAATTAACAAGTTCTAAGAATGCCTTAGTAGTTTTATTTTTCTTTCTCAGTTTTACTCCTTTGGTGTCCCTTTTCTCTCACTCTCATGAAACTAAGCAAGACATTTGGCAAGCTGCCACGCGGTCAAAATGTTAGATTTAATTTCTAGGCCGGAGTACGAAAAAGCGTGTAATATTGAGATGGGGTATCATTTGCGTTACTGCTTTTCCAAATCCAGCGCTAATCGCGGGCGTAGGCGATGACGATGCGCAAAAACTCCATATTATCCAATTCTTAGCTACAGTCTGCCCTTTAACAACTTATCACTAGGGTTTATAGGCTGTTACTAGATTTTAAAACGGGGAATTGTGAGCGTGTTGTCCATACAGATTTCGCTTTACGACATTACCCATTACTCGTAATTAAAAACAAAATCAGACTAACATTATAACATAGATTAACGCTTACTCAAAAGGAAAATTAGTTATTCTACACATTTTCATGTGAGTGGACAATGTCTCAATGGAAAAGTCAGTTATTTTATCTTGTCTGTGCCCATTTCAAACCTGGCTACTAGCGGCTAGCGGTATTTATGTCTTTACTTTATAATCTAAATCAACCTCCCCGTCTTCGGACGTATTACACTCTTGGCCTATTTAAGGTGTTGACTCAAATGCGGGTTCTGAGAACAGGCTTCTCAAAAGATCAAACAACGCACTCACCATCCTCTTGCTTACAGTAAAATCATTGGCTTCAACATGCGTACAGCTTGGCATTTCCTACTGTGTCAAATAAAATCATAGGCTTCAACATGCGTACAGCTTGGCATTTCCTACTGTGTCAAATAAAATCATTGGCTTCAACATGCGTACAGCTTGGCATTTCCTACTGTGTCAAATAAAATCATTGGCTTCAACATGCGTACAGCTTGGCATTTCCTACTGTGTCAAATAAAATCATTGGCTTCAACATGCGTACAGCTTGGCATTTCCTACTGTGTCAAAAAAAATCATAGGCTTCAACATGCGTACAGCTTGGCATTCCCTACTGTGTCAAATAAAACCATTATTAAATTTAACAGGTTGGGAATCGCACGGGTGTGCTGATTACCAAACTTATCACGCAGCACGTCTCAGGGTCATGCGTAATACGTAACAGTGCGTGACAACTAAGGATTCACACGATGTGAGGCGGAATATCCAACCAATCATAATGTCTCACGCAAATTATCTTGAGACAGGCACTCATGATTCTCTTTCATCAAGCTCAAAGATGACAATGTGATTTATTTAATAAATTGGCATCGGATTTAACAAGTTTTCTAAATATGGGTGGGGTATTATTGCTGTTTACTTGCTATATATTACACATTATAACGGAGAAATACACATATGCAATATTTAGCTACTTTACAGTTGTCTTATTTAAATGCGTTTGCAAACAGCCAATTAAAATACAAACATTTTGAAATATTTTTGTTTCGAATAAATAAATTGGTGAATGGCATTCCTTCTTTCATTAAGGATTGTTATTATTGATTAATTTCTACATCACTGCACTTCGCGCTCAGTTTTCCCTAGCAAATGTGGAAGGGTATGAATGGTAATTGTGCCTGTAGCGCGCTTGTTGTATACAAGCTAGATACATCTTCTCAAACGTCCATCCCTGCCAGTCTTACGTTTGATGCCGAATTCCAGCAATCTTAACCTTGATGATTCATTAAGAAGTATGCATCTACCACCACGTCTGATTCTCGACTTCTGGTATCTAGACTACCACCACGTCTGGTTCTCGACTTCTGGTATCTAGACTACCACCACGTCTGGTTCTCGACTTCTGGTATCTAGACTACCACCACGTCTGGTTCTCGACTTCTGGTATCTAGACTACCGCCACGTCTGGTTCTCGACTTCTGGTATCTAGACTACCACCACGTCTGGTTCTCGACTTCTGGTATCTAGACTACCACCACGTCTGGTTCTCGACTTCTGGTATCTAGACTACCACCACGTCTGGTTCTCGACTTCTGGTATCTAGACTACCACCACGTCATGTTCTAGTGCAGAAAGCCTGAGCCAAAGCAATGGTCATTTTATTAGCGATTTGTTTTATTTTCCAGCCCCACACCACACAACCAACTTCAGTGGTTACTTGTCGTGTGCCTGGCGAGACCGGTTGTTCTATTCTTTCTTAGACTCTTCAGAGACCTTTGAAACCGCACGTAGTTATACTCATTAGACATAACAAACAAAAAAAAAAAACAAAAAACAAAAAAATTAGACATATTTCAATGTTTGATTTTCCGAGCTTGACTTGAGGTAGCCAACAAACTCTGTGTACTCTAAATAAATACTTGACCGATGTTCCAATCGATATTCCAGTGAGCTGAAAATTCCCGAAATCCCAGAATCGCTTGCTATCTCTGATACACTCCAACATGACATGATAATGAAGATGGATACCTACTCTACAAAATTCTAGATGGCTGTAATTCTCGCTCAATTGAACGGGAGCTAATGGTTGCGTTAGTGATGATGATGGCAGTAATACGAAAGTCGCCGATAACGACAATAAAATTGCCTTGAAAGATTCTAGAGATGGCTTTGATAAACGCTGCAGTAAATAAGTCTTTTGATAATCTGAGCTGTTATTCTGACCTAGATCTGTGCCATTAGAGTTTTTCGAGATACAGTGATGGAATGTTTTAATTGAGTTCTTTATCATACACTCGTGTAATGTTTCAAATACGATTTTTGCCATTCACTAGTGTAATTTTTCAGCTGAGTTTTTTGCAATACACTGGTGTCTCGATTTAGTCGATTCTTTGCCATGCGCTGATGTCTTGGTTTCAGTTGATTTCTTTGCCATGTACTGGTGTCTCGATTCAGTCTATGTCTTTACCATGCACCGGTGTCTTGATTCAGTCGATGTCTTTACAGAAGACAGTGGTGTCTTGATTCAGTCGATTTCTTTACTATGCAGTGGTGTCTTGATTCAGTCGATGTCTTTACAGAAGACACTGGTGTCTTGATTCAGTCGATTTCTTCACTATGCATTGGTAACTTGATTTAGTCGATTTCTTCACTATGCATTGGTAACTTGGTTCAGTCGATTTCTTCACTATGCATTGGTAACTTGGTTCAGTCGATTTCTTCACTATGCATTGGTAACTTGGTTCAGTCGATTTCTTCACTATGCATTGGTAACTTGGTTCAGTCGATTTCTTCACTATGCATTGGTGACTTGGTTCAGTCGATTTCTTCACTATGCATTGGTAACTTGATTCAGTCGATTTCTTCACTATGCATTGGTAACTTGGTTCAGTCGATTTCTTCACTATGCATTGGTGACTTGGTTCAGTCGATTTCTTTACGATGCATTTGTGTCTTGATTCAGTAGATGTCTGTGCAGAAGACACTGGTGTCTTGATTCAGTAGATGTCTGTACAATGCATTGGTTCTCGATTCACTCGATTTCTTTGACGTGTACTTGTTCTTGTTTTAGTCGATTTCATTGCCATTCGGGGGTCAGAGTGGCTAAGAGGTATGGCGTCCGCCTCGAGTTCTAGAGGTACCGGGTTCGATTACCAGTTGAGGGAAAATAATTTATGGAAATTTTTTTTTCAGAACCAGTGGTCCTAATGATGTCATACTCCCCCCTGGTCTCCTGGGTAGTGAGATCGGATGTCTAGCATTCTCGGATAAGGGCGAAAAAATAGGAGGTCCTGTGTGCAAGTTGTGCACGTTAAAAATCCCACGGCAGTTGGAAATCGTCAAGAGTAGGACTATCAGGCCGCTGCCCTGGCAAAATTTAAAAATTATAAACCTACCCACCACAAAAATATTTATAGAATGTGTGATTCCTAAATGAGGTATCTGAGGAAAGTGGTTGAAGTAACAAGAAGAGACATGGTCCGCAACCAGACGATCCGTCAAGGCCTAAAATCCCATCCGCTGCAGACCCAAATAGAACAGTCCCAACTAAGATGGTTTGGCCATGTCTGCAGAAAGGGAGAAGATCGGCTACCCCGACAAGCATGGGAAACAAAGAGCCAGGGATCCAGACCTCCAGGACGACCCAGAGTCCGCTGGGATGACAACATTAGACAATCTTTGAAGGACCGAGGACTAGAATGGAACCAGGCCAGGAAGAAGACAGCTGATAGAATGGTCTGGCGCTCTCTCTTCCAAACCTCTACATCTCACGGTAGAAGGGGAACGACTAAGTAAGTAAGTAAGTAAGTGATTCCTATATACACACAATGGGATTCTCGCCGGTGCTACGGAGTTCGTGCACTGTGCTGAGATCCTCCTTGTGTGATCTAAGGGAGGAGATCGGAGCACTGATGGAGTAGTCCGTGTGCAATGAAGATAGTCCTTAAACCAAACCAAATCATTGCCATTCACTGGTGTCTTCATTAAGTCGATTTCTTTACCATATGTCGCAAATTTTTAAAGATAGGTCAGAAAATATTTATGGTCCCGTCTGAGCAGAGGTGATAGTGGTAAATATGTCAGAATAAAGGTGTAAGAAATAGATTTTCACGAGGGAATAGTGTAAGAGGAAGATCTGTCTCTGGAATGAGTAGTTTCTCTAGTCCAGCCTATCTATACGACTATATTTTAATATAAGACAACCTTTCTCTCCCTATATGAAATATAAGTTACACTAAACACACCCACACAATTATGTGACAACAATACACACAAACGTGAAAAACTATGGTTAATTAGGTATGGGTCTGACCAACACGCACATTAAGTTCTTTTTGTTGTTTATTATCATTAAACTTTTACAACATCAAACATATAGAGAAATCAACTAAATCAAGTTTACAGATATATGAAAATAACCGAATAAATGCCCTCCCCTTGTTGAGAAAGGATCCCAAAAGAAGTTAATAACTCAAAGGTCAAAGATAAGCACTACGTTACAGAATAGACTATGAAGAACAAGTTTCCCACTAAAATTACTACTCAGTAAAGTACTCAGGTTAGCGAATTAAAAAAAAAGAAGTTAGTACAATGATTGTAACAAAGGAAAATATTTACTCTCTCTCTGTCTCTCACTCTGTCATCTGTGGCCATAAACGCTCTTGCTTACCTAATAATGGTGTAGTTATCCCTTGAAAAATTACAAAAATATGAACCTATATTGTCAGGTGGGTTGCCAAAATCTGGCCCCAGTCCAGCCTTTGTATCGAATAATAATTACAAGGTGGACGCCAAATTTGGTGATTTAATTTTTCCTGGATGAATCCTATGTCACCGCATATAGTTATTGAAGCAATACGTTCTCGGTACGTTCACAGTTACAAAAGGAGAAAAGTAGTTCCTGAATTGTCTAGCCTCTGGTTGCTAAGACAAATGTTACAATATGTAAAACTGATAATGATGGTAAATCATATCGGCTGACTCTTATGGTGAGTGCAGATTTTGAAACAGCGTAGTTTTCTGGATCACTCCGTTGCTACGGCTGTCAAACGTCAGGAATATATGTTCTTTCGTATGCCCAGTGGGCTGGAAAAGTTTTTATAAATAATTCTGGGTAAGGTACCCTCCAGTTACGATTAATCTTACTGTTTCTATTGGTCTCTCTCTGAATGAAGAAAGAGGACCGAACAGGTCCAAAAATCGAAGACCCAAAATAATAATAATGTTACTGGTAATATTAGACCGTTGGCTGCTGGTTTTAATTAGATGCTATATTGGGAAGAAAAGAACCTTTATGAAAAACTGCTACTATCCTATCCACCCGTAAGTTTTCCGCTACGGCATGTCGGGAAAAAGGGTATGTGCCCTCCCCCGTTATTCCCTGCGAGAAAATGCACAGCGCACAAAGTCAATTATTATTCAATTTATCCATACGCGCACTTAAACCAAAAATCGCCTGTCACTACTAGCTATTTGTCGGCGTCTGTTGTTTAGTCACATAACATTAACTCTAGTCACTTATTTAATTTCACACAATGAAATATAATGCGAATTCTATTCGGTCACTGATCCGTCACACTTAATAATCTCAGTCAGCTAAGCCGTATCTTCTTGTGTAAGAAAAATGGCGTATTTGAAATTACATTACTCTGAACGATTGGCAAGAAATATCTATGCGTTATGTTATTTCACTAGTCTTAAACGCTAAGGAATTATAGTGAATAAAAATGGTAAACCTAACACATTTTAACACTTAAGCACAATTTCTATTACCACAAATCAGAAAATGAAATCCCCACGGGACAATTTAACACATTTAGCGAAGAAATGGTTCTAGTCCGTCGTGCTTAGATTATCCAAGAATTTCAGAGCGACTCTAATAACTGAATTTGAGAGAGCGCGGTATATATACAGCTCATGGTGTTATCATCACCAGAAGACGTTACAATTCAAACCTTCTGTTTAGTAGGGAATCAGGAACTGCGTTTCCCGGATCAAAGGTTTCTTCGTTCATTCTACTCAGCGATGCTGACAGACATCAGAAAACTTTGCTGTGCACAGGCCTCTCTTAGATTACGTCCCCTTGCGCAGATCAACCATTATCTCCCCCTGGAACGTGCTAACATCAAAGGTGGTCAGGAAAATATTATCGCCCCTTGTCTCTCTTCAAACAATCCGTTATTTCTACGCGCGTCTGCCTAATGACCGATAATTGGCAAATCAGCTCGCGTGAGAACACAGGTAAACAAATCAGGGCTCGCTGCATGTTATGCTGGCAGGTCACGGAAATTGGTAAATGTCAGTTTGTTTACATGTCAAGAAAAAAGGCGTGGATTAGTGTTATGTCCTTTTTCACCCTGGGTATTTTAAGGGTGCAGGACTTAACAGTATTGTGTGTTGACACAAGTCTAACTGTTATTAAAAGGATACGCATCAGCGTAATTAAGTATGGTTAATAATGTTTAAATTAGTTACATATTTGGTGCGGTATTAAAGTGAAGGGGTTGCTAATGAGTTTTGATGACGTAGTGAGGAGAGATTCAAGATGTCAGCCATACATGTCAGAGGTTGGTCGGTATTGTTCATAGTCCCAGTCTATGGGTACACGTTTATATTGTATTAATACCTTCCAGGATGTCGTGTGAAATTCTAATCCACATATATAAATTATCAGGTAAATGTAAAGCCTAACACATAAATTCAATAAAAGGAAAGAAGAATGGTACAGAACAGTGCTGTCACAATGACGGTACTCGAGATCCCCTTGTTTTATGCTTCGTCTGCATATCTTTACGCTTTCACGTTGATAGTAAAAAGCCTCCTGCATCACTACACGCTTTCTACAATAAAACGTGTACTGCATTTCTAAGAAAACCTTGAGCTAGGCACACCGCGTAATGACCTAAATTAATACTTCCATTAATTTCATTTTATACACGGCGTGATGAAAAGACAGATGAACTTAGGATAGAGAGAAGGGAGGGCTGAAAGCAGGAACGCATGCAACACTAAACACGCGTCTCGCGATATACAATTAATGCCACCCACCCCAAGCGAAAGGCCAGAAGCAATTTTTTTTTTTTCAGATGGACAGTGATAAAAAACACTACCCATACGAGAGTTATGTTTAAAAACCTGAAAAATGCTTATTGGGAAACATGACATTATACTGGTTTACGTTTGAAAGCCTGACAGTACCCAGACACTACATCGTATCGAAGTGAACAGGAGGTAGAAGAAAATGCACATTTTGAACGCAGCCACCTAGCTCCCTTAAATTTATATAATTGGGTTCCTTAGGACTTGCTGACAAAGAATATGTTAAACGTTACGCAAATAGTCTAGGAATTAACAAATTATAGCCAAAATAAAATGGTGGTGCTGTCAGACAACACCAAAATCAGAATCGCTCAGTGGCAGATTTTGAAACCACCATTGTACGGGAAATGGGCCACCATGTAAAATCCTATTTGATTGGATAGAAGTAAATGTAAGGCTAAACACGATTAGTCGGGCTACAAATACTATTTTTTGTTGTTAGGGGAGACGGAAGGAAGGGTACTTTTTTTCAAACGCTTGTGTAAACATGGCACGATTGGTTAGACCCGCCAATATAGTCAATTAGAAGCGTCAGTTCAGCACCACACTTTCAAATAAACTTTCTAAAGCAACAGTGCGTTGAGATTCACCTTATATTTTTCTAAATAAAAGCCTGAGACAGCGGCAGGTCGGATTTTGTGCCATATTCATTGCCAGTCAACGTAATGGTGTATTATTTCCATGAATTGTGGTAAGTTTGAAATATTCAATATCTTTTTAATGAAAATTGAATGTAAATTGATAATTTATGTCTGCATATGTGTGTGGTTCAGTAGCGAACATGAGGCAAAGCCTATATAGTGCTCCAACCTGAACAGAAGGTGTCGGAGAAAAGTAAAACTGCATGGAATTGTCAAACAGTACACTGACACCTATCTTATTGACTAGAAGGAACTAATGCTGGAATTGCAGAGGCGTAGTAACCATTAGGGAGGAGTATACTGGTGTAAATTGTTTCAGATGAAGATAGCAGTTGGCCTACCGCTCTGAACTCAGTGTTTGTTATGTATTGTGTTCAGTCTGGAAATAGATTATAAATTAGTTCTGAAATAGGAGGTACAACCTTCTTGTTTCAGGGACTGTGGTCCTAAAGTTATTGAGCAGCACCTGGTCTGAGCTTTGCTGAATCTAGAGGCTGACAGCATACTCCTGGGTCCAGATAGTGACCAGTGAGGTGTCTCCAGAACACAGGGGAGCAATCGAGCAGAGGAGTCTTTTCCTGCCGCCATCACGAAAGTTAAGCCTCTGTGGCCAGAGGAGATCAACATTATGTGTCCCCCTCTAAAATTGACATTATAGTAAAACAGAGGGACAATACATTGTTTAAATTGATAGGAACTGTGAACTTTTCCCCCTACTATTTCCAAGATAAACAAACACTTGAAGTCATGATGACAAATAACAACATAGCTTGAAAAACAAAACCAGTATTACCTCATTGTACTACTACAAAACTGACACACATAGGATAATACTAATAAAATATGTCACTACAAGGTTCATATTTATAAATTATGTACATATAAATTGTGATTACATATGATTGTGATTCCTGGTTCACTGTGTAGTTGAATCAGGATATCTATTAGTGAAAGTAATTAATACATATCTATTTGAAACTTTACCAGTGACTCATTTAAGATAGTCTTATAGAGTGTTAAATGTGTGTGAGTGTCACAGTGTTGTCAAGTGTGGTGGAATAAATAAAATTGTTTATCTGTCTGTTGTTGTTGTGACTTACACTTCATCATTTACATAACCCTAGATATTCAACGTAGTCATCACAATATTCCAGAATAATTCTGACTGAGGTATACATGTGGTAGCAAGTAAGGTTATCTGTAAAACACTACACCTATTAGATACAGATACCTTCACAGCTGATCTCACTAAGTACACTAAGTCCCCTCTAAGTATTTATATCATCCCACTTTATCACATATATTGGGGTCTCGCTCCCGGGATATTGAACTTTCTCCTATTATATAGATATTGGGAATAATAAAGAAGTAAAAGGTATCCTTGGGTGAAAATAAATAAGGTTGAGCTCTCAGTGCCTGTGTTGTCCTGAATTAATTAGTCATAGATAAAATTGTTTTGTTAAATATTTTATACATTTACCTGTTAGAAAATGGCGGACCTGGCCAAATTTCGATCTGCTGCTGTGCAGACTGCAAAAGAGTTAGGAATGGACGGGCAAATTATGATTGCCTATGTCACTACTGAATGTGACAAATATATTGAACGGGAAGAAGGAGGATTAGAAAAAGAGGCTGAAAGAAAATTAGAATCTGATAGATTGGCCGAAGATAAGAGAATAGAGGCTGAAAAAGAAATTAAGAAGTTACAATTTGAGGCTGAGACTAAGAGGCTGCAGATTGAGGCTGAGGCTAAGAAATTGGAGGCAGAAAGAGAAGAGAAGCGATTAGCTGCAAAAAGGGAAACCGAGGAAAGAAGACAGGCTGCAGAAAGGGAAGACAAGAGATTAGCTGCTGTTACAGTGTTATTTTAAATGACGGCGTCTGCTGGGGTTTAGCCATGCGCAACGTTAGGGGTCATTAACATTTATAGAATATGTCGATATTTTACGGTATACTGAACGCGAAATATATGCGGAGATTATGACGCATTCGCGTTGGGAAGGTCACGCTGGGTGACTTGGTTACATGGCCCTTGTTACGCTATCCGTCAAGCAAGAAGGTCGTGTCTTGTATTTCTTCCAAGGAAAAAAGGCTGAGTATATAGCCTATATTATATATATAAATCGATGTAGAACTCAGGGTCAGTTCGGTTATTAATATAAGTATGAGATTAATTAAATTAACTAAATGATGGAAGGAGAATCGCATTATGATTCAAATTGTAGCTGTCAAGAACTCATGTGCTCATTTCTGGCTGTTGACTACAACAGCGCACGTATATAGCCACGATGTTCTTCTGACATATTGTTTTGACACGGACGGACATGAATACTATGCATGTAATTTCTAATGACTATATATGAATCTATACCTACGTGAATGTCTTTTGTGTGAACTGTAAATAAATTCATGGACTCTGAATTGAGGACTTTATCACATCGATACGTTACAGCTATTTGCTGCATTTGCCAATGTTGTTGATTATGCAAATGAAGAACTCTTCTGATAAGAAAAATATGTATATATATTGATGAGCTCCGAAGGGAACGAGTGTATTCTTGGACATTCAACAAATGATGAATCAATATAACGTTGACCCTTGTTCCAAGATAATAATCGAACGAAGGACCCTCCAATACCAGTAAAACTACCCACGCAACAGCTGCAGAAAGGGAAGCAGAAAGAGAGGATAAGAGATTACAAAGGGAACATGAGTTACGACTAAGGGAGTTTAAGTTTCAAGGCCATGCTCCTGAAAATGGTGCCAGTCCCTTTGCCTCTGATGCCACTGCTAGTCAGGGAACCTCAACCTCAGCTATGAATTTTCATTTAGATCATTTTGTTGGGAAAGACGATGATATTGAGAGCTATCTAAATAGATATGAACTATTAGCTACCACGTATGGGTTAGAGAGAGAAAGGTGGAGCTTAAAGTTATCTCAAGGGCTTCGTGGGGCAGCTTATGAAGTTTTTGCCAAAATGAACAGAAGTGATCAAGAAAATTATGACATGCTAAAGCAGGCTCTTTTGTTAAGATATGAAAAGAACGCAGAATTTTATAGAAAAAAATTTAGGAATGCTAAACTACTGTCAGGTGAAAACTATCACCAGTTCTCTGCACGGTTAGAGACATACTTGGAGAAATGGATTTCTCTGGGGAAAACCCAAGATCTTAAAGAAATGGTCCTTATAGAACAACTAAGAGAGTCCATGGCTCCAGACCTGAGAAAGTTTCTCATGGAACAAGGTGCAGAGAGGCTGGGTGAGTTGCTAAATGTTGCTGAAAGGTATCAAGCAGCTCAGGCAGAGGTATCAGGTAATAAAAAGAAACAGGTAGAAAATTTTAGGGCACCACAGAACTTTAATAAATTTGATCCTAGAGATCAAAACAAGGGTAAGCACCAGTTTGATAGGCCACGGTATGACAATAAAAATAAAACCCCACAATTCGATGAAAGGAAATATGATGAAAGAAAATCTTTCAACCAAGGAAAGAGATGGTGTAAAAATTGTAAGATGAACAATCATGACACTGACCATTGTAGAAGGAAACCTCCTCATTGTGCTGCTATGACATCTGGAAAAATAGGAAAAAAGGTCAAACCTGCGGAACTACAGGAACCATACCACCCCCCAGTGTGTGAAGATGGATGTCATCTGTATTGGTGTCACCATAAGGTGTTTATATGATACAGGTTTAGATTATGATTCCGTTGTGAGTTCTCACCTGGTGCAGGCAGATCAATACACCACAGAAACAGTGGAGATTCAAACTGCAACCAAGGATGTAGCTACCATGACACTTCCCGTCGCTCGGATAAAGGTGAAAACGCGATATGTGGAAGGAATCATAAAAGCAGCCGTGATAAATGAGCCAATCTACCCTCTGATATTGGGGTGTAGATATGTCTTCTTGGGGAATCCCAAGAGACCTGTGATATTGGCAACAGTGCAGACCAGATCACAGTCTAAAAAGGAGGAGGATAATCCAATAAATACTCATCCAGATGAGATGAGGAAGGCAAAGGCGGGGGACAAGACACTCAGGCCGTGTTTCAAGAAGTTGCCCAAATCTCATACACCTCCAGGCAAGGGAGAATTTTATATTAAGAACAAACTGATTTATAGGAAGGCTGGATCTGAATCCAATGGTCACGGACAGCTGGTCCTTCCCACTTCATATAGGACTAAAGTGTTGGAACTAGGGCATGCGATTCCCTTCAGTGGTCATATGGGGATCAGCGCAACAGGACAGCGTATAGCTTGTCACTATTTCTGGCCAGGGATAACTGAAGATATCAAACGATATGTAAAATCCTGTCCAGAGTGCCAACGAGTAGCACCTAAGCATTGGACTGCACCAGCAACACTGGGGGAAATGCCCATAGTGGGAACACCCTTTGAGAGAGTTCCCGTGGATCTTGTGGGACCTCTTACTCGAACTAAAAGAAGGAACAGCTACATTCTGACTCTGGTGGACACTTGTTCTATGTGGGGAGAGGCGGTAGCCATGTCATCGATTGATTCTAAGCATGTGGCAGAGGCATTACTCACAATTTTCACAAGGTTAGGCTTTCCCAATCAAATCTTGACTGATAATGGCTCTCAGTTCAAGGGGAAACTAACAGAAGAAGTTTTCAGGATCTTCCAGGCCAAACACTTCCATTGTAGTGTGTACCACCCCCAAGGGAACGGCCAAGTGGAAAGATTTAATGGCACGTTGATGTCAATCTTGAGAAAGTTGGCACACAAAAAACCAGATACGTGGAACCAGTACCTTCACGCCGCCCTCTTTGCTTATCGGGAGGTACCCCATAGTTCAACCGGAATGGCCCCGGCAACATTATTATTTGGAAGGCCAATAAAAGGTCCACTCGAAGCTCTGTTAAGAACGTGGACTGATGAAAATGCAGAGGAAAATATTACATCCTCATACCAATATGTGAATGAGCTGACCACTCGTTTAAAAACTGGCTGGAAACTTGCCAATGAAAATTTGAGACAAGCCAGGAAGAAACATGCTGCCTATTATAATAGGAAAGCTAAAGACAGAGATTTGGCTGTGGGAGAGAAGGTACTGCTTCTTCTACCCGGTAGTCAGAATAAGTTACAAATTGGATGGCAAGGTCCATATACAGTTCTAGAGAAGGTGTCTAGAACCAATTATAAGATAGATAAGAAGGGGAAAGAAAAAATCTATCATGTGAATCTCCTGAAGAAATACTTGGAAAGAGAAAATCAGGAAGAGACACACTTGTTGACCTTGTCCATTGCCATGGAGATGAAAAAGGAACCACTTTCATCATTTGAATATCCATTACACCCCTGTGAGACAGCGGCACAGGTGAAAATCAGTACACATTTAACGAAAAATCAGAAAGAGAGAGAGTGCAACAGGTTCTAGATAATCATACAGAGGTGTTAACGGACCGACCGGGGCATACAACTTTATTGGAATATGATATGAAACTGATAGACCCCACACCTGTCTGTATGAAACCCTATTCGATTCCTTTTGCTAAGGAGAAAGCTTTGAAGGAAGAGATAGACTATTTGTTGAAGGAAGGAATTATTTCACACAGTGAATCTTCGTATAGTTCCAGTGTTGTACTCTTAAGGAAACCCTCTGGAGAACATAGACTCTGTATAGATTACAGGAGACTAAATGCTATCACAAAAGGACAGGTGGATCCATTGCCGGATACAAATCAGTTGTTTGCCAGGCTAAATAAAGCTAAATATTTCTCAAAAGTGGATCTGAGTAAAGGATACTATCAGATTCCAGTAAAGCCTGAGGTTAGACCATACCTAGCGTTTAGTACCTCAGAGGGACACTATGAGTTTAACAGATTGCCATTTGGATTGAAGAATGCACCTAGTGTCTTCTCTAGAATGATGAGAAAATTATTGGACCCTCTGAATAATCCATGTATCACAAATTTCATGGATGATATCCTTATAGCAACAGAAACATTTGAGTAACACATTGACTCTCTGAACATGCTGTTTAATCGACTTAGAGAAGCGAATTTAACAGCCCGACCAACCAAATGTTGCGTTGGATGTAAAGAATTAGAATTTTTGGGACACACAGTCTATCAGGGAAACATGACCCCTGACCCCAAGAATTTAGAGAAACTAAAGAAAGCCCAGAGACCACAAACCAAGAAAGACGTGAGATCCTTTGTGTCATTATGTGATTTTTACCAAAAGTATATCAAAAACTTTAAGTCCATATGTGCACCGTTAACTGATTTGACCCGTAAAGGAAATCCAGACCGAATTACATGGACACCACAATGTGAATTAGCTTACCAGGAATTGAAGGAAAAGCTCACAAGCAAACCTATTTTGAAATTACCTGACTTAAGTCAAGAATTCATTGTAAGGACGGATGCCAGTAATATTGGGTTAGGTGCGACACTGCTACAGAAATCAGATGCATTGGATGGGAGCGGATTTTTTAAGCCGCCATCTGTGTGATGAGAATCACCCTAAGTCCCAGAAATAATAATAAATTTCTCTATGTGTATATAGAATTATAGACTGACATATAACGTCTGTTTTAAGTGGGGAGAATTTGTCGTGTGAAATTCTAATCCACATATATAAATTATCAGGTAAATGTAAAGCCTAACACATAAATTCAATAAAAGGAAAGAAGAATGGTAAAGAACAGTGCTGTCACAATGACGGTACTCGAGATCCCCTTGTTTTATGCTTCGTCTGCATATTTTTACGCTTTCACGTTGATAGTAAAAAGCCTCCTGCATCACTACACGCTTTCTACAATAAAACGTGTACTGCATTTCTAAGAAAATATTGATCTAGGCACACCGCGTAATGACCTAAATTAATACTTCCATTAATTTCATTTTATACACGGCGTGATGAAAAGACATATGAACTTAGGATAGAGAGAAGGGAGGGCTGAAAGCAGGAACGCATGCAACACTAAACACGCGTCTCGCGATATACAATTAATGCCACCCACCCCAAGCGAAAGGCCAGAAGCAATTTTTTTCTTTCAGATGGACAGTGATAAAAAAAACACTACCCATACGAGAGTTATGTTTAAAAACCTGAAAAATGCTTATTGGGAAACATGATATTATACTGGTTTACGTTTGAAAGCCTGACAGTACCCAGACACCACATCGTATCGAAGTGAACCGGAGGTAGAAGAAAATGCACATTTTGAACGCAGCCACCTAGCTCCCTTAAATTTATATAATTGGGTTCCTTAGGACTTGCTGACAAAGAATATGTTAAACGTTACGCAAATAGTCTAGGAATTAACAAATTATAGCCAAAATAAAATGGTGGTGCTGTCAGACAACACCAAAATCAGAATCGCTCAGTGGCAGATTTTGAAACCACCATTGTACGGGAAATGGGCCACCATGTAAAATCCTATTTGATTGGATAGAAGTAAATGTAAGGCTAAACACGATTAGTCGGGCTACAAATACTATTTTTTGTTGTTAGGGGAGACGGAAGGAAGGGTACTTTTTTTCAAACGCTTGTGTAAACATGGCACGATTGGTTAGACCCGCCAATATAGTCAATTAGAAACGTCAGTTCCGCACCACATTTTCAAATAAACTTTCTAAAGCAACAGTGCGTTGAGATTCACCTTATATTTTTCTAAATAAAAGCCTGAGACAGCGGCAGGTCGGATTTTGCGCCATATTCATTGCCAGTCAACGTAATTGTGTATTATTTCCATGAATTGTGGTAAGCTTGAAATATTCAATATCTTTTTAATGAAAATTGAATGTAAATTGATAATTTATGTCTGTATATGTGTGTGGTTCAGTAGCGAACATGAGGCAAAGCCTATATAGTGCTCCAACCTGAACAGAAGGTGTCGGAGAAAAGTAAAACTGCATGGAATTGTCAAACAGTACACTGACACCTATCTTATTGACTAGAAGGACTAATGCTGGAATTGCAGAGGCGTAGTAACCATTAGGGAGGAGTATACTGGTGTAAATTGTTTCAGATGAAGATAGCAGTTGGCCTACCGCTCTGAACTCAGTGTTTGTTATGTATTGTGTTCAGTCTGGAAATAGATTATAAATTAGTTCTGAAATAGGAGGTACAACCTTCTTGTTTCAGGGACTGTGGTCCTAAAGTTATTGAGCAGCACCTGGTCTGAGCTTTGCTGAATCTAGAGGCTGACAGCATACTCCTGGGTCCAGATAGTGACCAGTGAGGTGTCTCCAGAACACAGGGGAGCAATCGAGCAGAGGAGTCTTTTCCTGCCGCCATCACGAAAGTTAAGCCTCTGTGGCCAGAGGAGCTCAACATTATGTGTCCCCCTCTAAAATTGACATTATAGTAAAACAGAGGGACAATACATTGTTTAAATTGATAGGAACTGTGAACTTTTCCCCCCACTATTTCCAAGATAAACAAACACTTGAAGTCATGATGACAAATAACAACATAGCTTGAAAAACAAAACCAGTATTACCTCATTGTACTACTACAAAACTGACACACATAGGATAATACTAATAAAATATGTCACTACAAGGTTCATATTTATAAATTATGTACATATAAATTGTGATTACATATGATTGTGATTCCTGGTTCACTGTGTAGTTGAATCAGGATATCTATTAGTGAAAGTAATTAATACATATCTATTTGAAACTTTACCAGTGACTCATTTAAGATAGTCTTATAGAGTGTTAAATGTGTGTGAGTGTCACAGTGTTGTCAAGTGTGGTGGAATAAATTAAATTGTTTATCTGTCTGTTGTTGTTGTGACTTACACTTCATCATTTACATAAACCTAGACATTCAACGTAGTCATCACATTATTCCAGAATAATTCTGACTGAGGTATAACTGTGGTAGCAAGTAAGGTTATCTGTAAAACACTACACCTATTAGATACAGATACCTTCACAGCTGATCTCAGTCAGTACACTAAGTCCCCTATAAGTATTTATATCATCCCACTTTACCACACAGGAGTGTGGTGTTATGAGAGGTTAGAGGTGTTTATCCCCCTAAAAGTACACCGAGTGAGGTCAAGCTGTGTAAGTCCCTGAGTCTAATAGTTGATGTTGTATTCTCAGGGTACCTATCCGCTACCTCCCTCAGATCTCACTCGGGATATATTTTTATGATGTATGTTAATTGACAACGTGTCCAGGGTAATGCAGGTGTAGTGAGGCTGTAATTCAACAAACACAACTATAACTCAATAATATCAAAATGAGTAAGACTCTGTTGGAAATTTTGGTAATAATACTATATTACAATTTAATCGTCCGGATCCTAAATGTTCAGGATCAGGACTATCAATTCAAAAGAAATTTGTGTTTGTACATTTATTCCAATAAATAAAGTAAACAATTTGTCCATACAAAGTAATTCTAAATTAAATAAGGTGTTTGTATCCCCACTGACTAATATTAACACTGGTTACGAGATGGAGGGTTGGGTTTTCTCATCATCCCCTCTTTATTTCTTTTCTACAACTTTTGATATTAAGTGGAATCAGATTTATGGATGTGTCTTCGAGTGCCAGAAAAACTGGACTTAACTTGGAGCCTATTGAAAATGACGGCTTGAGGATTCTCAATACAAAGACAGTTCTTTCACCCTTCCTGGAAGTAGATGTGGCAGGGAGCTGGCAGTAGTGTAAACAGCTTTCACCTCGCACACTGGTTCTGCTTTGCCAGGAGTTCTGGTACTTGGTAAGTGTACCAAATAACCCGCAGATAACAGAATAAAACACAAAATCACAAGCTTGACTGGCGGTGAATGGGCATAGTTCAGACCGCTATCGTCCAGATGGCAAAATGCATTCAACAGGAACGCTTTGCTACTGTTCTCAAGCTGGCTGTGTTAACAGTTTTTGGCAAATGGCGCTGAGGCCGGCAGATTTGCTAATGTTATCCCCTTCTCAAACTACAGTTAACCAATCAAAACTGCGTTTAGAAAATGTAACTTTTCTCGACGTCTTTCAAAATTGAGCAGTTATCAGCGTGTAAGTCTGTTTGTCAAAATTTTATTTTCTACAATATGTTCGTCATTAATGGGCCGGTTTTCAAAATGGAAAGTGATTATTAAACAGAAAACTGTCCTCTATCTTTATATCTGGATTTCTTTTAATGATTTATCTTCGTTTTCATCTATGTAATTATCTTGTGATTAATTGTTTTTACCCCAAACTCACTATAACTAATACTTCGCTAAGACAAGATACTTTATATAAGGGAATTGTTGTAGGGTAGTTTATTTATTAATATTTGCGCTACCTGCAATATATCCCTTTCATTTTTACAAGGAACGCCATTATCTGCGTTTACAAAACACACCGGTAAAATCTTATTTGAATCTTCATCCACCCCGTCTCTCCCCTTTTCCTACCAAGCGAGGCGACAATATTGGTTTTCGCCAAATGTCTAGCATTCGTTCCTCGAAATTGGTACGGGTATAAGAAGAAGGATGTGCGATCCTTTGTGTCACTGTGTGGCTTTTATCAAAAGTACATTAAAAATTTAACTCTATGAGTGGGTGTTTGAGGACGGGACTTGCCCGCTTGCTGACCGAAGATTCAAATCTTAGCCACGCGTTTGCGTTAGTGCATTTGCGATGGCCCTAGTAACCGTCGCTAAGGCTATAGTTATTAATAGATTTTCTAACTGTTTATTTTCAAATCTAGTAGTATTGGCCTTCAAACCAAGGTCAAACCTAGAATTTAGTTGCAGGTTTTCTAACGTAATAGTGGAAATATTCAAATATTTTCCAATTTTCTCGACGTTCGTTCATAAACACTAAGAAGAGGGGTAGGGTACGGATGTCGGACTGGGTGGTAAATTTACTTGGCGTAGTGAAAAAATTTCAAATCGTTAGTTAAATATTTTTTCCCTTGATTTGTTTTTATGGCCTAGAAAACGTTCAAACGCTGTAGTATTTCTCTATTTGGGCGGGGTGCATCACGGATATCTCACCACACATCTCCCCTGTTAAAAAAGCCTGCATCACTAGTGCAGCTTTCTCTTCCGTGTTACACCCCCGATCAAATTAACTCCACTAGGCTTTATGAGCATCCTGGGTTTCTGCAGGTGGGTTCCTACTCAAGAAACCTGCCCCAACATTCTGCGATCCCGGGATGTATTCAATGGTAAATGAGTACGGTTGGATGAGCAAAGACCACCTTAACAAACGGGCATTACCATGTTTGGCCTGGGCCAGAAATACCAGTGGCTGATGATCGCTTTGCACCACGAATGGTCTACCATACAGATAGATCTGGAATTTCTTGATCGCCCAGACTAAAGCCAAACATTCTTTTTCAATAGTTGAGTAGTTTTGTTCCGCTCTGTTTAACTTGTGACTGGCATAAGCAACTGGGTTCAATTCCCCATCTGGTGAAGAGGACCTCTGTAACAAAGTGGCCCCCAATACCACATTACTAGCGTCCATTCTTACCACAAATTCCTGACTTAAATCAGGTAATTTCAAGATAGGCTTGCTGGTGAGTTTTCCCTTTAACTCATTATATGCCAATTCGCATTCTGCTGACCATTCTATCTTATCTGGTTGTCCTTTACGAGTTAAATCCGTCAGAGGAGCACACACAGAGTTACAATTTTTAATGTACTTTTGATAAAAGCCACACAGTGACACAAAGGATCGCACATCCTTCTTAGTCTGTGGTCTGGGTGCCCTCTGCAATTTCTCCAGGTTCTTGGGGTCAGGGGTCATGCTACCCTGATGCACAGTATGTCCCAAGAATTCTAATTCTTTACATCCAAGACAACATTTTGTTGGTCTAGCAGTCAAGTTTGCCTCTCTGAGTCTATCAAATAGCATATTCAAAGAGTTAACGTGTTCTTCAAATGTTTCCGTAGCGATGAGGATATCATCCATGAAATTGGTAATACATGGGTTTTTCAATGGTTCCAACAGTTTTCGCATCATTCTGGAAAACACACTCGGCGCATTCTTTAATCCAAACGGTAACATGTTAAACTCATAGTACCCTTCCGAGGTGCTAAAAGCCAGATAAGGTCGAATCTCAGGCTTCACTGGAATTTGGTAATATCCCTTGCTGAGATCTACCTTGGAAAAACATTTTGCCTTATTCAGTCTAGCAAACAGTTGGTTAGTATCAGGTAATGGATCCACCTGACTTTCTGTGACAGTATTCAGTTTCCTGTAATCTATACACAGTCTATGTTCCCCAGAGGGTTTCCTCAACAACACCACACTGGAGCTGTAAGGAGATTCACTGTGAGAAATATTCCCTTCCTGTAACAGATAATCTATCTCCTCTTTTAAAGCTTTCTCTTTTGCGAATGGGATAGTATAGGCTCTCATACAGATGGGTGTTGGGTCTAGTAGTTTCATGTCATATTCCAACAAGTTAGTGTGCACCGGTTTTGTCCGTTAACACGTCTGTATGATTTTCCAGAACCTTTTGAATCTTCTCCCTCTGCCTTTTTGTCAGATGATTACTGATCTTCACCTGTGCAGGAGTTTCACAGGGTTTCAGGGGGTATTCATAAGAGGTGAGAGGTTCATTCTTCATCTCAGTGGCTATGGCCAAGGTCATTAAATGTGTCCCTTCCTGGTTGCTTCTCTCAAGATATTTCTTAAGAAGGTTCACATGATAAACTTTTTCCTTTCCTTTCTTGTCTATCTTGTAGTTAATTCTAGATACCTTTTCTAAAACAGTGTATGGACCTTGCCATCCAATTTGAAGTTTGTTGCTGCTGCCGGGTAGTAGAAGAAGCACCTTCTCCCCCACAGCAAGCTCCCTATCCTTCGCTTTCTTATTGTAATATGCAGCATGTTTCTTCCTGGCTTGTCTTAGGTTATCATTTGCAAGTTTCCAGCCAGTTTTTAGACGAGTGGTCAGCTCGTTCACATACTGATATGATGAGGTAACAGTCTCTTCTGTCTTCTCATCTGTCCATGTCCTCAATAAGGCTTCTAATGGACCTTTAATTGGCCTGCCGAACAACAATGTTGCCGGTGCCATTCCTGTTGAGTTATGAGGGATTTCCCGGTAAGCAAAGAGTGCCGCGGGCAAGTATTGATCCCATGTATCAGGTTTCGCATGTGCCAGTTTTTGCAGGATGGAGATGAGTGTCCCGTTAAATTTTTCTATCTGGCCGTTTCCTTAGGGGTGATACGGACTACAATGAAACTGCCGGGCTTGGAAGATCCTGAAAACTTCCTCAGTTAGTCTCCCCTTGAACTGTGATCCATTTTCAGTCAAGATCTGGTGGGGAAAACCTAACCTTGTGAATATCGTAAGTAATGACTCTGCCACATGTTTTGAGTCGATTGATGACAGGGCTACCGCCTCTCCCCACATAGAACAAGTGTCCACCAGAGTAAGGATGTAACTGTTCCTCCTCTTGGTACGTGTGAGAGGTCCCACAATATCCACTGCAACTCTTTCAAACGGGGTTCCCATGATTGGTATCTCCCCTAAGGTTGCTGGTGCAGTCCAATGTTTTGGAGCTACCCTTTGACATTCTGGGCAGGATTTGACATACCTTTTTATATCTTCCGTTATCCCTGGCCAGAAATAATGACAAGCTATTCGCTGTCCTGTTGCGCTGATCCCCATATGACCACAGAAGGGGATAGCATGTCCTAACTCCATCACCTTTTCCCTACATGAAGTGGGACAAGTACCAGCTGTCCATGACCATTTGAACCAGTTCCAGCCTTCCTATACATTAGTTTATTCTTCATATAAAAATCTCCTTTGTTTGGAGGGGTATGGCATTTCGGGAGTTTCTTGAAACACGACTTTAGTGACCTATCCTCAGCCTGTGCCTTCCTCATCTCCTCTGGATGAGTATTTATTGGGTTATCTTCCTCCTTCCTTGACTGTGACCTGGTCTGTACTGTTGCCATGATCACTGGTCTTTTGGGGTTTCCCAAGAACACGTATCTACACCCCAAGATCAGAGGGTAGATTGGTTCGTTTATTACTGCTTCTCTAATCACTCCTTCCACATAGCGAGTTTTTACTTCTATCCTTGCAATGGGAAGTTTCATGTTTGCTAATTCTTTAGTCGCCCCTTGGATCTCCACTGTTTCTGTGGTATATTGATCTGGGTGCACCAGGTGAGAACTCACGACTGAGTCAAAATCCAATTCAGTATCATAAAGGCACCTTATGGTGCCCCATTACATACTACGTCTTCACATACAGGGGGATGATAAGGTTCCTGCTGTCCAGTAGGCTTTTCCTTCTGTTCCTTGTTTCCTGTTTTAAGGCATGCAGCGTGGTAAGGAGGTTTCTTCTTACAGTCCTTGGTGTTATGATTGTCCCTCTTACAAAAATTTGCACCATCTTCCTTCTGGTCTGTAAGGTTTTCTGTCATTTACCTGCGGGTTTCTGTCTCTAGGGTCAAATCTTGGCCTATCATAGTTGGGTATAATCTGTTACCTTGATCTCTACCTTCAAATTTATTCTGGTTTTGGGGGGCTTTAGTATTATCTACTGGTTTTCTTTTTGCTCTATCTACTTCTGCCTGGGCGGCTTGCTATCTCTCAGCAACATTGAGAACCTCCCCCAACCTCTCTGCACCTTGTTCCATGAGAAACTTTCTCAGGTCTGGAGCCATGGACTCTCTTAGTTGCTCTATCATGATCATTTCTTTAAGATCTTGGGTTTCCCCTGTGCAGTCCATTTCTCCAAATAGGTTTCCAATCTGGCAGAGAATTGGTGGTAGGTCTCCCCAGACAGAAGCTTTGCATTTCTAAATCTCTTCCTGTAAAATTCCCCATTCTTCTCATACCTAATCAAGAGGGCCTGTTTTAAAATGTCATAGTCTTCCTGATCCTCTCTGCTCAACTTTGAGAACACTTCATAAGATGTTCCCCTAAGCCCTTGGGATAATTTCAAACTCAATTTCTCCCTCTCTAACCCATAATTAGTAGCCGATCTTTCAAATTTATTGAGGAATTGCTCTATGTCATCCTCTTTCTCCACGAAAGGATCTAAATGAAACCCCATGGCTGAGTTGGAGGCTCCCTGACTTGCAGTAGTATCAGAGGTAGATGGGCTGTTACCATTTTCTGGAGCATGGCCTTGAATTTCCAATTCTTTGAACCTTAGCTCATGTTCTCTCTGTAATCTCCTCTCCTCTTTTTCAGCCTCCATCTGTAATCTCTTTTCTTCTTATGCAGCCTCTAATCTCTTTTCTTCTTTTGCAGCCTCTAATTTCTTAGCCTCAGCCTCCAATTTCTTTTCCTCTAGTTGTAATCTTTTAATTTCAGCCTCCCTATCAGCCTCTAATTTCCTAGCCTACCTATCTGCTTCTAATAGAATTCTTTTCTCCTCTGCTAACCTCCTATCTTCCCTCTCAATGAATTTATCACATTCTGATGTTACATACTGCACTAGAACTTGCCCATCCATTCCCATCTCTTTTGCCGTCTGCACAGCAGGCAGCAGATCTGAACTTGGCCAAGTCTGCCATCTTTTATGTTGTACAAAAATTAAGAATCTAACAATCCAAATTACCAACTATGACTATAATAATAATAATAAATTATAAGCACTGACAACACATCCAATTTTAAAGCTCCACAATAGATTAATTTTTTTTATTTTTTATTATGGGGATACCCTGGGTCTATGGTGGTACTAGATTCAAATCCCGGACAGGACCCCAATATATGTGGTGTTATGAGAGGTTAGAGGTGTTTATCCACCTAAGAGTACATCGAGTGAGGTCAAGCTGTGTAAGTCCCTGAGTCTAATAGTTGATGTTGTATTCTCAGGGTACCTATCCGCTACCTACCTCAGATCTCACTCGGGATATATTTTTATGATGTATGTTAATTGACTACGTGTCTAGGGTAATGCTGGTGTAGTGAGGCTGTAATTCAAAAAACACAACTATAACTCAATAATATCAAAATGAGTAAGACTCTGTTGGAAATTTTGGTAATAATACTATATTACAATTTAATGTTCAGGATCAGGACTATCAATTCAAAAGAAATTTGTGTTTGTACATTTATTCAAATAAATAAAGTAGACAATTTGTCCATACAAAGTAATTCTAAATTAAATAAGGTGTTTGTATCCCCACTGACTAATATTAACACTGGTTACGAGATGGAGGGTTGGGTTTTCTCATCATCCCCTCTTTATTTCTTTTCTACAACTTTTGATATTAAGTGGAATCAGATTTATGGATGTGTCCTCGAGTGCTAGAAAAACTGGACTTAACTTGGAGCCTATTGAAAATGACGGCTTGAGGATTCTCAATATAAAGACAGTTCTTTCACCCTTCCTGGAAGTAGATGTGGCAGGGAGCTGGCAGCAGTGTAAACAGCTTTCACCTCGCACACTGGTTCTGCTTTGTCAGGAGTTCTGGTACTTGGTAAGTGTACCAAATAACCTGCAGATAACAGAATAAAACACAAAATCACAAGCTTGACTGGCGGTGAATGGGCATAGTTCAGACCGCTATCGTCAAGATGGCAAAATGCATTCAACAGGAACGCTTTGCTACTGTTCTCAAGCTGGCTGTGTTAACAGTTTTTGGCAAATGGCGCTGAGGCCTGCAGATTTGCTAATGTTATCCCCTTCTCAAACTACAGTTAACCAATCAAAACTGCGTTTAGAAAATGTAACTTTTCTCGACGCCTTTCAAAATTGAGCAGTTATCAGCGTGTAAGTCTGTCTGTCAAAATTTTATTTTCTACAATATGTTCGTCATTAATGGGCCGGTTT
The DNA here is from genome assembly GCA_024509875.1 of Oreohelix idahoensis. Taxonomy (NCBI): domain Eukaryota; kingdom Metazoa; phylum Mollusca; class Gastropoda; order Stylommatophora; family Oreohelicidae; genus Oreohelix; species Oreohelix idahoensis. The sequence continues at coordinate 785,952 of JAMPIV010005230.1, read as the reverse complement.
TCAAAATGGAAAGTGATTATTAAACAGAAAACTGTCCTCTATCTTTATATCTGGATTTCTTTTAATGATTTATCTTCGTTTTCATCTATGTAATTATCTTGTGATTAATTGTTTTTACCCCAAACTCACTATAACTAAATACTTCGCTAAGACAAGATACTTAATATAAAGTAATTGTTGTAGGGTAGTTTATTTATTAATATTTGCGCTACCTGCAATATATCCCTTTTATTTTTACAAGGAACGCCATTATCTGCGTTTACAAAACACACCGGTAAAATCTTATTTGAATCTTCATCCACCCTGTCTCTCCCCTTTTCCTACCAAGCGAGGCGACAATATTGGTTTTCGCCAAATGTCTAGCATTCGTTCCTCGAAATTGGTACGGGTATAGAAAAAGTGGGTGTTTGAGGACGGGACTTGCCCGCTTGCTGACCGAAGATTCAAATCTTAGTGCATTTTGCGATGGCCCTAGTAACCGTCGCTAAGGCTATAGTTATTAATAGATTTTCTAACTGTGTATTTTCAAATCTAGTAGTATTCGCCTTCAAACCAAGGTCAAACCTAGAATTTAGTTGCAGGTTTTCTAACGTAATAGTGGAAATATTCAAATATTTTCCAATTTTCTCGACGTTCGTTCATAAACACTAAGAAGAGGGGTAGGGTACGGATGTCGGACTGGGTGGTAAATTTACTTGGCGTAGTGACAAAATTTCAAATCGTTAGTTAAATATTTTTTCCCTTGATTTGTTTTTATGGCCTAGAAAACGTTCAAACGCTGTAGTATTTCTTTATTTGGGAGGGGTGCATCACGGATATCTCACCACAAGGAGGAAGTGTTGGCAGCTTCTCTTCTACCGTAAGTGAATGCTGGATGCATTGTGGTATAATGCTAGTATAATTTAGTCAGGGCTTCAGCGACGGGATATTCCGCTGCTAGTTGCCCTAAACTGATGATTACTTATTGAAGTTTTTATTGATAGCCTGACAGTCTTGAATACGTGTCTTGGAAAGAGGCAGTTCACGTACGTAAGAAATATAGATATATAATACCCTTGCCGTCAAACTGACTACGGCAGGTTGTGGGAGGTCAATCAAGTTAATTATTATGGATCATGAATATGCACTGTTTGTATCATATGATGCCTTCCTTTTGATCTACTATGGATGTCTCAAATATCTTATTTATGAGGCCAACCAAGAATGGGACATTAATTGATACTAACGTTCCACGTATTTAGTACCATTGGACATAACGTATATTGCTGCCCTTGAGAGGTCAGCCGTTATCTAGTATGTCAATCAATTACATGATCAATATATATCAATGCTATGCACCATGATGTCCCAATGTGATTTGATACATGATTGATGATGCCTGCTGTGACTATGATTGAAGTTGTTTCGTGTACAAATAAATTGTGTCGTCTACGTTGATCCACGAGTCCAGCGTACATTACTAACTGTTGGTCAAGTTGACGACACATATTGTCAGTGTTGTTGTCGTCATCACCATTGACATATCAGCTCTCGAACCACATCAATATTTATTCGCGTTATTGAAGTTGTCGGCTCCCTGTAAGCCCGACCAAAGCTGATAATCTCTAAATCAGCACTAATCAGAACATTCGCTATCCGGACCAAAATATAACTATCACAACAGTTGGTAGTCGCCAGTAGGAAAAAGAGCCTCTACAATTAGATATGAGTAATGCAGTCAGAAATTTGCGTGGTCTGGCTTAGCAAATGGTAGACACTAAATGGGAAAGCAAAGGCTGTCAGATTACTGTATCAATATTTCCGTTCCACGTCACACCATACATACACTGTTGTCTTGATCCAGTCGATTTTTTTTACGATAAACTGGGGTCTTGATTCTTCGATATCTATAACGTACACTGGTGTCTTGATTCATCGGTATTGTTACCATACACTGGTGTCTTGATTCATCGATATCTGTAACATACACTGGTGTCTTGATTTATCGATATCGTTACCATACACTGGTGTCTTGATTCATCGATATCTATAACATACACTGGTGTCTTGATTCATCGATATCGTTCCCATACACTTGTGTCTTGATTTATCGATGTCGTTACCATTCACTGGTGTCTTGATTCATCTATATCGCTACCATTCACTGGTGTCTTGATTCATCTATATCGTTACCATTCACTGGTGACTTGATTCATCGATATCTACGAGTATAACATTCACTGGTGTCTTGATTCATCGATATCGTTACCATACACTGGTGTCTTGATTCATCTATATCGCTACCATTCACTGGTGTCTTGATTCATCGATATCGTTACCATTCACTGGTGACTTGATTCATCGATATCTACGAGTATAACATACACTGGTGTCTTGATTCATCGATATCGTTACCATACACTGGTGTCTTGATTCATCGATATCTTTACCATACACTGGTGTCTTGATCTAGTGGATTTTTTTTTACTACACACCAGTGTCTTCATTCATCCGAGTTCATGTGACACAGTGTTATTGTGTTTCACTTGAATTCATTGACATCCACCAATGTCATGCTACTGTGCACGTTTTTGTTATAATTACATGGTGTTTTTCATGCAAATTCACTGTTTAAATCAGAGGTTTCCAAACTCGTGGGGTCCGTTCTTAAGGAACGTTTTTTTTTCATTTTAACGGACGAGGATTGATATCATTTACATCGGACTTGCAGGAAAACACAAAGAGATTAGCAGTAAAGGCAGAGCTATAAATTAACGTAAATAAAACAGAATATGGGAATAAATGAAATATTGATTCTTCGCAATTTGCTCTCGACTCTGTCCGGCCAGTTTAAAATTCCTAAGACTATAACATTATGCTGTTTGACACAAAAGGTACAGTCTATCATCTGTGGTTCAGAAAAGTTGCATGTGAAAATGTCACGTCCTAACTGTGGATCTCATCATCGGGTTGGCCAGTATAGATTGGCTAGAAGTAGTTAAGACCTGTCACAAAGAACCAGAAAACAACAACTGAAATTTGAGATTACAGACAAAAACCGGAAATGAATATGACAGGCCCATAGGAATCAACCCAGCAGCATAACCAGACATAACCAGACATAACCAGACATACCCAGACATAACCAGACATACCCCTGACTAAAGCTCACGTGAGAAAAGACAAGAGAGGCTGCCAAAGGGAATGTATAGAAAAAGAGGAGAATATGAAGCTACAGCTGCCGGTTTATCGAGGGCGGAGCTGAAAATGACACCCCAGAAGAAAAATCAGTGAATAGTAACTACTGAAGTCCCAGGCGTCATTTGTACGGTAAGGAAGATTAGATTTAATTAGAAAGGAGCATTAGGAGAACGTAAATTATAACATGACGGTGGGGGAGGGGGGGTGGGGGGTGCAGTAACAAAGATAAATCATCATCATCACACTTTAGTACTCCGAGTGTACATCTATTTAACAAATATACGCGAAGCTCTTCTGTCCCGTGCCATCCTTTCAAGACCTTTCCATGTCTCCCTGATTATTGTCATGTCCATGTCTCCCTGATTATTGTCATGTCCATGTCTCCCTGAATATTGTCATGTCCATGTCTCCCTGATTATTGTCATGTCCATGTCTAAAGTGACTTTTGGTAACACTATATGTCTCTTACTTTAAGAATCCCAGAATAAAGACTCCCTTGTAATGATATCATGTGGTTTTTCTCTATGTATGTCCTATCAGGCGACAGCGTCATCTCCTCACATCGTGTTCCGTCTGGTTTTTTTCCGCCAGTTCTACATCGGTGATCTTGTCAAACTATTTTAATCTTTCTTTTCTGAGAAAGAACCTGTTTACAAAAAAGTCTGTGTCTTTTCTGAAAATTGAAAAACAGACAGGTTTAAAAAAAAAAGAATCAAGGTAGATCTTTAGAGAACTTGGTGTACATTCCATACCTAATTCTTTGCCTATTGTTTTTTAATTCTGGAGTTTTTAATTTCTTTTTCTTTTTTCCCTCGTGTCATTTGTCATAGATAGACATCTTATTGCATCCACACTTGATTCAGTCCCTTTCTTTTCAGCGGATATTTATTCGTCCATTATATGCTTATTCTCTCATTGTGTATTTACTTGTTCTCTGTGTTGCCTGTTTTCTATTGTCCCGTGTTTATATCTGTAAGCTGTAATATATGTTTATATCTGTAAGCTGTAATATATGTTTATATCTGTAAGCTGTAATATATGTTTATATCTGTAAGCTGTAATATATGTTTATATCTGTAAGCTGTAATATATGTTTATATCTGTAAGCTGTAATATATGTTTATATCTGTAAGCTGTAATATATGTTTATATCTGTAAGCTGCAATTTATGTTTATATCTGTAAGCTGTAATATATGTTTATATATGTGAGCTGTAATATATGTTTATATCTGTAAGCTGTAATATATGTTTATATCTGTAAGCTGTAATATATGTTTATATCTGTAAGCTATAATATATGTTTATATCTGTAAGCTGTAATATATGTTTATGTCTGTAAGCTATAATATATGTTTATATCTGTAAGCTATAATATATGTTTATATCTGTAAGCTGTAATATATGTTTCATAAAACTTCAGTGCAGTCCCGGCTAACTAAAAGCCGATGGCACCATGTAAGTATTTCTACTTATCCGAAGTTCTGCTTATCCGAATTTTGCTCAAAGATGAACATTTACGTCAGAATAACAGGTAAAGCAGGAAGCAATTATTTTAACCACTCAGAAACGCGTGTTTTGATTTTAAATTTTAATTTCTGCATCTTTTAAAATTTTCAAACGCAATTTAGTGAAGCCTAAAATGTAGTGTAAAGTTAATTGCTAGTAGCGTGGTGGCAAGTATAAAAACATCCGGAGTGCGTTTTGGCTTATTACTTTTGTGTGCTCTGTTAGTGTTAGTTATCAGAGTTCAACTTAACCTGGGGTTTTTTTTTTCTTATGAGCAAAGCCAAAGAAGATATTTGGTCTGGACCTTCAGAATTTCTTCTACTTATATGAAATTCGATTTATGCGAGTTCCGCTACTATACATTTCTGTTTTATGTCTAACTGCTTCAGTGCTAATATTCTAACTGAAGTTTTTTTTTTTAACTTTTCAGCTTTATAATTACTTTGAATACCATCAGACTGTGATTCGAATTACATTTGTTCCAACGCGTAACTTCGCTTTCGTCACATCTATTTTTAAATCTTTGTACACAACAAAATCAATTGAATTCATTTTCAAATCTTCTGGGGTTTCCATAGCCTCCTCAGATCTTCCTAAACAAAATGTCTTACATAAAACCAGATGGGTTTTTTTTTGTTCACAGAATTCTGCAAGTCCCTCTCCTTTAATTTATCTGTTCTTCATTCCATATTTTATTGCTAACATCTTACATCGTCTATGGTCTATTTTTGCATTCAAACGTGTTCCGAACTACGATGTCTCTGTTAGCAGTCTGTAGGTTTTACTGGTTTAAGTGTGTGTTTTAGTTCTTCCCTAATTTCCGATATTTCTGCTTCACTATGTTCTTGGGCACTGTACAAAGGATGGCCGCCGACCGAGCAAAGTGGAATCAATTTGTTGTTGCCCTACAAGACGCCACTAGGCGTAATGGCCACTGACTGCTTTGACGGTCGGCGGCTAAGGATCAAAGAAGAAAGATGTTCTTGGATTGGTGTGTATTTTTTTTTAAAGAAATTTCTGTGTCAAATGATAATGCTCTCATTTTTCAGTAACATCATTCCATCAGTATGTGTCAATGGTCATCATAAATTTTTTACAGTTTAAAAAAATTATATATTCCAACTTCGCGTTCAAGCTGTGATTTTTCTGAGTGTATGTATATATATATATATATATATATATATATATATATATATATATATATATATATATATATATATATATATATATATATATATATATATATATATATATATATATATATATATATATATATATATATATATATATATATATATATATATATATATATATATATATATATATATATATATATATATATATATATATATATATATATATATATATATATATATATATATATATATATATATAGAGAGAGAGAGAGAGAGAGAGATGTCGTAAATTTCAGATAGAGATTAAAGATAGATTTGGTCCTGTCTGAATAGAACAGGCAAAGTGGTCAATAAGTGAGAAATAAGGTAAAAGAAATAGATTTCACTAGTGAATAGTTTAAGGGTAGAATCTGTCCCTGGATTGAGAAGATACTCTAGTCCAGCCTATCTTTACGACTGTAATTTGTTAACAGACAGTCATGCTCTCCATACATGGAATATATATGTTTAACCACTCACGCACACACACACAGTTATGTGACAACAAGACACACAAACGTGAAAACTATGGTAAATGGAGATTAGGTATGTGCTAGGCTGACCAACACAATTAATTAACTTTTGTTTAGTTTATTATCATTTAAACTCTCACAACATCAAACATGTAGAAATCAATAAAATCATAGGTTACAGAATTATCAAAATGACCCCATAAGTGTCCTACCCTCTTGTCGAGAAAAGATCCCGCAAGAAAGTTAATAACCCGCCCAAAAAAATAAGAGAGTAACACTAGGGTATAGAAATAGACAGTATAGCAATGAACACAGTTCCTAGTAAAGCTATCCCGTAAAATAACAGTAATTGCAAAGAAACTAAAGGATGGTACAGTTTCCGTAACTAGAACATATTTCCTCTCACTCATTCATGCGTGGTCACATCAATCACACTTTACTTACTACTGGGCTAATAACCTCTTGAACTTAACATCCATGTGCAGTTAGCATAATCCAGTGTTGAGCTTCTCCGAAGTGAGCCCCAGTTTCTCCACGAATAAGTAATTTTCCTAAGGGGGAACGCCTACTTTGGTGGTGCCTATTGGGTATGATAATGTCACATCAGATAGTTCATGTAGCAAAATATAAACCGCGATCTAGTGTTCACAGTAGACAGTACTTCCAATAGTACCTTTAGCACGCTGCGATCGACAAATATCGACGAAGGTAACCTATGTTCTCCAGGCTGGAGGCGATATTTTTGGCCTTGCGGCTATCATCGGGAAACTGATTTTTTATGTGTATACACGTGATCTTAACCCCGGATGTTAAAATTGACTCTTCTGTGAAAGAGATTTCACTGTCTTTTCCGGTTTTTATTTTAGTGATGGCTATCCGCGTTTATTTTCTGTGAATTTTTTCAATCGAAATGAATCGGCATCGAACACGCGGCCATATTCGCTATAATTTTATTGGATTCTGACGCCGATGCGATGAGGAGGAGATTTTTGTCTTTATAAACGCTGATATCGATTCTCAGAATATGTTTGATGGCTGAGATGGAAATGAAAGTAGAATGACATTGCTAGTATGTATAATTTTAGGGGTTAGGACTAGGAAATTTAGACATTACGGCCGAATGTCACTGCTGACGAGGATGTTTGTTGCTTTGCTACTGATGATGGGTGTAACTAAAAGATCGTCATTTGATTTGTATTGGTCAAATGACTTTCATTGAGATGCTAGGGATATGGACTCTTCGTTTCTTGGTAATTTTTTTTTAATTTTAAAATTAAAAAAAAATTTTTTTTTTTTTTTTAAATATTTTTTTCGTTTTTTTCATCTTTCCTTTCCTCTCTTCCTATTATATCTAACATGTACACAAAGAAATTTTATATAATCAGATTCATCATTCATTTATTTATATAAATTCCAAAAATGATAACAATTGACCAAGAAACACAAAAACTATAGACGTTACAAGTCGCCCACTATAAAATCGGGGGGTTGTGAAAAAGAATGCAGCTGTAGGACAAGTTTTCGGGAAAAGAATGCAGCGTGCTATTAAAGGAAACATCTGGTCAGTAAACTGTTAGTAAAAAATATAATAATGATGGTATATCCTATCGGCTTTTCTCTCCTGGGTTCAGTGCCGATTATGAACCAATGTATTCTCTTGGATAGATTTGCTTGGAAAACACAAGTGTCAGTAGTCGGGAACAATGTTATATATATATTTGGCCACAGCAGGCTGATACAATTGAATGCAAAAAATCTGGGTATTTTATATGTCCAGTTATACTTATTCTTATAGTTCATATGTTTGGACTCTCTCCCTCTCTCTAGATAAAGCAAGAGGACCGAACAGGTCATCCTCGAAGACCCGATATTAAATAAGAATGTTACTGGTACTATTAGACCGCTAGCAGCCGGTTTGTGATCAGTACTAGATTTGGAAGAAAACAAAACATTTAACCACAATATCAGTATTCTATCCTATCATGCGTAAGGTTAAGATCTCAAATCCTCTCCGTCATGTAATTAAATTAAAAGGCACACGTGTCCTAGTCTATCTTATCACGCTTCGCTCAGCTGGGACGGATTGGGTTTAAGGTATGCGCCTTTTCCCTCCCACCCGGTAAAACACTCAGCGCACAATATCAGTGGTAATTTAATTATGACTACGTTACAAATATCGCTTGTCATTACTAGCTATTTGTTTCGCCACATGATATTACACTAATCACTTAGATAATTACACATAATGGATAGAAATGAATGGAATTCCGTCAAGTACTAATCGCCTAGTGTATTATTTAGCGAATTAAAACATCTCTTCCTGAATGATAGCGGGTGATTAAATCTACCTTACAGCTGGAAAAATTAGCTATATGTTATTTAATATGTTAGTCTTAGAATTAGAAAAATCCCAGTGAATTATAATGATGACCTTTAACACATAAAATCACCTAAATGCTAATATATATTACCGTAATCAGAAATAGAACAATCTCTACGGAATGCTATCACGCACTTTCACAATCGCTTTAGAATCACGAGCTAGATTTCCAAAATTTCCTGGGCGAACTGATAAACTGACTTTGGGAAGACGGAGTATTTATACAGAAATGCTGTTATTTCACTAACTGGTGTGATAAGTCGCGCCTTCAGCCATATCAGGAAAATCAACTCGTTCGATTCCCGAGATAAAGAATTTTGCTCTCCAGAACCGACCAACAACACAGACAGTTTCTGTTGGAACGGGCTTTCTTTGATTTTCGTCCGCTGCCGTAGTTCAAAATACTTCCACGGCATAGGGATAATGTTATCGCCCTTTTTATTTTACTTAAGTCCGCTGAAACGTTGAACATCAAACAGTTACGTCGGGAACTCTCTGCTCGCGTTTTCCCCTGATCAAAGAAGCCGTTTTCATCTCTACGCGCACGTCTGTCTGTTCAACAATTATGATTGCCAAATCAGCTCGCGTGATAATTGAGATAAGCTAATCGTGGCTCTTGCTGACTGTTATCTAGCCTGTCGAAAATATAGGTAAACGAATTGTCAGCGCAGGTAAACAGAAAACTAGGCGTGGCTTCAAAATATGCGTTGCAAAACGTAAATACTAATGAAGAAACAAGGTAGATGGATTTCTGAAGATCTATTTACGTTTCAACGTCACAGTTCGTCGGGGCTTGACGATTTAAAACCCTTTCATGTCTCAGTTATGTAAATAGAGTCACTGTTGTCTGTTTCTTCCGAATTATTGCTGTCTTCATCCTCCTCCTCCCTACTCCAATTTCGACTCATAAAGTCCGCTCCCACGTTTTATTTTCCCGGTATGTATTGAACCTTAAAAGAATACACGCTTAGCAGCAAAGCCCAGCGCATGATCTTCGCGTTGAATTCCTTATTAGCTCCAAGAAACGCCAGTGGAGCATGATCTGTTTGCACCGTGAACGACACTTCATACAGATAATCATGGTGTCTTCTTATCCCGTGGTCAAGTGCAAAACATTCCCTCTCCGCGGTCGAATAATTTCGTTCTGCCGTATTCAATTTTCGGCTGCCGTGTGCAACTGGAAAAAAAAACAGGTTCGGATTATTGTCATCTGCTTGGAGCAGTGTTTACCCGATCCCTTGACCCGATGCGTCGACCCGCAAAATGAAAGGTTTCTTAAGGTCAGGTACCCTTAAAATTGGATATTTTGACAACTGTTCCTTGAGAGTGATGTAAGAATGTTCGCACTCCGAATGGTTCTAAAAGCTTTTTCATCATTCTCGTGAAGACTCCTGGTGCGTTGTGCAAACCGAAAGGCATCACGTTGAACGTATAGTGTCCTTCACTGGTGCTAAAGGCTAGCAGGGGTGTAATTTCCTCCTTGACTGGTATTTGATAATAACCTTTACTCAGGTCAATCTTGGAGAAAATTCTTGCCTTGCTAAGCTTGGTGAACAGTTCAGAAGCGTTTTGCAGGGGCTCTGGCTGGAATTCTGTTACTGTGTTAAGTAGACGGTAATCGATGAACAGCCGAACTTCCTTATTGGGCTTCTGTAACATTACTACGCTCGAACTGTAAGGAGATGTAGACACGCTAATAATTCTAGCTTGTCGTAGCTTGTCTACTTCTCCGCGTAGCGTATCAGCTTTAGCATACTGAATCGGGTAAACTCTGGTTCGCACAGGTGTCTCGTTTGTCAGTTTCATATCGAACTCGGTGAGATGCGTTCGACCAGGTACGTCCGTTAAAACTGCTGTGTACTGTTTCAGTAGCGCCCTCGTTTCTGTCTGTTGTGCTTCAGAGAGAGTGTCACCGAATTTTACATCTTTGAAAGATTCCGTTTGTTGCAATGGATATTTCATGCAACTATCGTCATCTTCCTCATCTTCTTGCTATAGCGACCGCCAGGAGATGGTCGGGGGAAAGCACCGGTCTTTCTAAATATGTCTTTAGCAGATTTACATGGTAGACCTTTTCCTTTCCTTTAATAGAGATCTTGTAGTTAGTTCTTGAGATCTTCTTAAGGACGGTAAACGGCCCTTGCCGTCCGATACGTAGTTTGTTGTTTCCGGTTGGAAGTAGCAACAAAACCTTCTCTTCTGGTTGCAATTCTCTCTCTTTCGCTGCTTTATTGTATCGTTTTGCGTGCTTCGCGCGAGCTAGCTTAAGGTTGGTGTTTGCTAGATCCCATCCTAGTTGTAACCTTTCCTTAAGTTCCGATACTTATTTACTGGCTGAGACGACTGTCTCATCAGCCTTCTGGTCTGTCAGTGACCGGAGTAAGGCTTCTAGCGGGCCCTTAATAGGTCTGCCGAATAAGTGTGTTGCTAACCTGTGGATGCATGTGGGACTTTCCTGTAGGCGAATAAGGCTGCAGGAATGAAAAGGTCCCAATCTTCAGGTTTCTCTTGTCCCAGCTTACGTAACATCATGGTGAGGCTTCTGTTAACACGATCTACTAACCCACTTCCGGCCGGATTATAAGGGCTTGTCTAGATGTGCTGGTCCCTTAAGATCTTAAAGATCTCCTCCATTAACAGGCTACGGTATTGGGATCCGTTATCCGTCAAAACTTGTTGAGGGAATCCCAACCGTGGAAAAATCTGCACTAGGGCTTTTGCGAAGTGCTTGGAATCCGTGCATGTTAGCGGTATAGCTTCTGCCCACAAAGTGCATTCCTGGCAACCAATAGTGAGTCGATATTCGCTGTATAGGGGCGTTTTGTTCCATATGTCCGCTAAAGGGAAGAGAGTGTCCCATTTCTAAGATTGTGTCTCTGTACTGCGTCGGTACTAGGAGCTGATTATATCCCTGTTCAGGGTTGCCCCTTCTACGATACAATACTCCATCCTTAGAAATGATGTCTCCGTTGTGTCTGGTGTCCTTGGCCATGGGCAGTTTCCTAAAGCAGGGCTCCAAGGTAGGGTCCTTTTGTTGCACCTCTTTTAGTTCCTTAGGTAACATATTAGGCGCAGGCTCCCGTTCCTTCTTGGTTTGTCCTCTTGTGGTTACTGCTGCCACAATTGGCTCTTTCGGTCTCCCAATAAACACATATCTACAACCAAGTATGACTGGGTAGATCGGATCATCCATTCTAGCCGCTTTGATAACACCTCTGACGAAATCAGAGTGTATCTGCACCAGTGCGATGTGAAGCGTTATGGGTGCATCTCCTTTGAAAACTCCACATAGTTTGACGATTTCTTCTGTCTCTTGACCAGGTTTGACCAAATGCCGTTCGACAATACAATCAAAAGATAATCCTGTATCAAAATGACAATATGTTGAAGTCCCGTTCAAAATAACAGTTCTTCGTGTTGAGGGCCTTTCACCCTCGGGTTGAGAATCACTGACATTAATTCTCTGTTGCGAGTCTGTTTGCAAGCAACTAATCCGATTTGTCCAGGTGTGCTTGCCCTGATCAGATGTCCCTTGAGCAGGGGTTTTCCCTTTGTCTTGCCCTTTCTGGCTTCGGTGCCATGTAGGACGATTGGGTTGATCAGGATTGTTGGTGGGGTATCTGTTTTTATAGAATTTCGATTTTTCATGAGGAGGTTTCTGGGGTACAGTTTCTCTTTGGTTTTGGTGATGGGAAGAATGGGAAGACTGCTCTAGATTATTTTTCAGAAGGTTCATCTGTCGGTTTTCGTTTTGGTGCCTGGCAGTTCGGCCAGCGCATTGGTATATCGCTCAGACTTGCTCCAAAATGTTTCCAGCTTTACTGCGCCTTGTTCAGCAAGAAACCTACGGGTTTCATTTGACAATGTGTTTTTTATTTGCTTGGTAAGAACAAACTCTTGAAGCCCTTCATAGGTGCAATTGAGCTCTGAAAGCTCCAGGCACTTTGTCAATTATCCCTTCGGGCGTGAAGAGAACTGGGGACATGTCTCAGTGCCTTCCTTCCTGCTGTTTCGGAACAGTTGCAAAAATTTGCGAGCATTCATTTCGAAACGCTCCAGTAAAGCCTTCTTTAACATGTCGTAGTTGTCTTGGTGGCTGCTTCCCAGTTTCACATAGACATCATATGCATTTCCTTTCACAGCCTAGGAAAGCTTCAAACACCAACACGAACTTTCTAAACCGTACACATTTGCCATTCTCTCAAATGTTTCTAGAAAGAAGTCAATTTTCTCATTGGGGCTTGGGAAGTAGAGGTGGGCAAATCGACACATTTCGCTGTTTCGAGACAGTCGGCTCAGTGATTTAAACTGTGTCGAAACAGTGTATCGACACAACGGCACTATTGCCCGTATCGGGGAGAAAGAAGTCTCTAATAGACAGTATATATTACTATACATGAACTGTTTTTCCTTGCGCACTACTGTCGTGTGTGAAAATATATGACATTTCGTGTGACCACAATTCAATATTTTTACACACATCATTATGATGAAATAAAACGGAGATATGATGATATCTGCAGTATATGTGAAAATAATAAAAAAACAACAATAATAATAACAGTAATAATAACACATGATATCAAACTAGAGTAAGCTAGTTTTGGTAGACAATGATTCAAATCCACACCGAGTACACAGATATCAGCAGAGCTAATAAAGTGTCCATTACATTTATACGAACACACAGACACTTTCAACTTTAACATAGTGCCTAAAACATTGACAACTGCAGCACTGACACAATTTCTAGTGTCTATAACTTCTCAGCAAAAATAATATCACTTGTAAAATCAAGTCATCATAACACATCACTGAAAAATATGACATGTTTGATATTCCATACTAATGTTCCGAACGGTTCATTCAAATTTTACAAAGGCCCACGGATGGTGAGACAGTGAGACAGTGTGTATCTGCAAAACAGCGAGGCAAACAGGAACTGAAACTGCTTCGAAACAACAAGCAGGCTGTGTGTCGAAGCTTTCGGACATTCTGCTGTTTCGAAGCATTGTTTCGACACATACACACAGTAGCCATCTCTATTGGGAAGGGTTCCAGTGCAAACGACATTGCTGCTAGTTGAGGAGATTGAGTGCTGGAAAGATCAGTTAAATGTGACTGAGGTGAAGACGGCTCTCCGTTGCTGGAGTTCGACGCTATACCACGACTTTGGGCTTCTAAAGCCTTAAGCGCCAGTTCATGCTGTCTCTCCTTCTCTCGTTTCTCATTCTGTCTCCACTTTTCTCTTTCCTCATGCTGTCTCTCCTTCTCTCTTTCCTCATGCTGTCTCTCCTTCTCTCTTTCGTTCGCCCTGCGAATTTCCATTTCCGCCTCAATTTTCTTCTGCTCCCTAGCTTCGTCTGCTTTTTCCTTTCTCTGGCATCTGCTGCTTTCTTCTCCGCATCATATCTGTCGAGTTCTTCGTTGACAAAAGCTGTCGCTTCTTCTCCTTGTAATCCAGTTTCCCTTGCTTCCTCTCTTAGCATTGTTCTAGGTTTTGCTTGCTCAGCCATAGCAAATAACTGACTGTGACTTACCCGAGAAAGAAAGAAGAAAAATGATACACCTCTTCCCTAACAGATTACGAGAAAATACCCCCCAAAAAATTCCGGTTTTTTAAACTGTGTTACCTCCTTCCGGTTATCAGTTATCTAATCTATCGTTATTATTAACTGGCAACAAGGCTCCTAATACAGACGACTTAAACCATAAAAATGGGAGATCAGGCTAACAACTGAAAATCTACTATTACTACGGTGGAAAAAAATTTACCACTGCTTCAAAATAAACCTGGTGATTGATAGACAATCACGCGCACTAGCGGTCTTGTACTGTAGTACAAAATTATTTTCCCAAAATTTATTATATAACAAATCTCCGACAAAGATCACCATCAAAATCTAACTAGATGTAACTCTAAGATGCTGTGGACAGAACAAATTTCTAATTTGTGTGGTCAGCTGTCCAATAACAGAACGTTTGTCTAGGGGATAATTATTATTATTATTATTCCTTAACTCACGAGACAAACACACCACGCTCTATCTAGAGTTAGACTAAGATGAAGTCCTGGAACAAGCTACCATTATGTGGTACTTGCTGCAGATGTAGCTCAAATCCACGACGAGCCGAAATTATGTTGTAAATTTTAGATAGGTATTAAAGATAGATTTGGTCCCGTCTGAATAGAACAGGCAAAGTGGTCAATAAGTGAGAAATAAGGTAAAAGAAATAGATTTCACTAGTGAATAGTTTAAGGGTAGAATCTGTCCCTGGATTGAGAAGATACTCTAGTCCAGCCTATCTTTACGACTGTAATTTGTTAACAGACAGTCCTACTCTCCATTCGTGGAATATATATGTTTAATCACTCACACACACACACACAGCTATGTGACAACAAGACACACAACGTGAAAACTATGGTAAATGGAGATTGGGTATGGGCTAGGCTGACCAACACAATTAATTAAGTTTTGTTTAGTTTATTATCATTTAAACTCTCACAACATCAAACATGTAGAAATCAATAAAATCATAGGTTACAGAATTATGAAAATAACCCCATAAGTGTCCTATCCTCCTGTTGAGAAAAGATCCCGCAAGAAAGTTAATAACCCAAATAAAAATCAAAGAGTAACACTAGGGTATAGAAATAGACAGTATAGCAAAGAACACAGTTCCTAGTAAAGCTATCCCGTAAAATAACAGTAATTGCAAAGAAACTAAAGGATGGTACAGTTTCCGTAACTAGAACATATTTCCTCTCACTCATTCATGCGTGGTCACATCAATCACACTTTACTTACTACTGGGCTAATAACCTCTTGAACTTAACATCCATGTGCAGTTAGCATAATCCAGTGTTGAGCTTCTCCGAAGTGAGCCCCAGTTCCTCCACGAATAAGCAATTTTCCTAAGGGGGAACGCCTACTTTGGTGGTGCCTATTGGGTATGATAATGTCACATCAGATAGTTCATGTAGCAAAATATAAACCGCGATCTAGTGTTCACAGTAGACAGCACTTCCAATATTAAAGGAAACATCTGGTCGGTAAACTGTTAGTAAAAAATATAATAATGATGGTATATCCTATCGGCTTTTCTCTCCTGGGTTCAGTGCCGATTATGAACCAATGTATTCTCTTGGATTGAGTCGCTTGGAAAACACCAGTGTCAGTAGTCGGGAACAATATATATTTGGCCACAGCAGGCTGATACAATTGAATGCAAAAAATCTGGTTATTTTATATGTCCAGTTATACTTATTCTTATAGTTCATATGTTTGGACTCTCTCCTCTCTCTAGATGAAGCAAGAGGACCGAACAGGTCAACCCCGAAGACCCGATATTAAATAAGAATGTTACTAGTACTATTAGGCCGCTAGTAGCTGGTTTGTGATCAGTACTAGATTTGGAAGAAAACAAAACATTTAACCACAATATCAATATTCTATCCTATCACGCGTAAGGTTAAGATCTCTTATCATCTCCGCCATTTAATTAAATTAAAAGGCACACTTGTCCTAGTCAATCGTATCACTCTTCGCTCAACTGGGACGGATTGGGTTTAAGGTATGCGCCTTTCCCCTCCCACCTGGTAAAACACTCAGCGCACAATATCAGTGGTAATTTAATTATGATTACTTTACAAATATCGCTTGTCATTACTAGCTATTTGTTTCGCCACATGATATTACACTAATCACTTAGATAATTACCCATAATGGATAAAAATGAATTGAATTCCGCCAATTATCAATCGCCTAGTGTATTATTTAGCCAATTAAAACATCTCTCTCTGAATGAGAGCGGGTGATTAAATCTACGTTACAGTTGGAAAAATTAGCTATATGTGATTTAATATGTTAGTCTTAGAATTAGAAAAATCCCAGTGAATTATAATGATAACCTTTAACACATTAAATCACCTAAATGCTAAAATATGTTGCCGCAATCAGAAATAGAAGAATCTCTACGGAATGCTATCACATACTTTCACAATGGCTTTAGAATCACGAGCTAGATTTACAAAATTTCCTGAGCAAACTGATAAACTGACTTTGGGAGGACGGAGTATTTATACAGAAATGCTGTTATTTCACCAACTGGTGTGATAAGTCGCGACTTCGGCCATATCAGGAAAATCAACTCGTTCGACTCCCGAGATAAAGAATTTTGCTCACCGAAACCAACCAACAACACAGACAGTTTCTGTGCGAACGGGCTTTCTTTGATTTTCGTCCGCTGCCGTAGTTTAAATACTTCCACGTGTAGCGGGAGGTTATTTAAAATTATTTATTATGTAAGAGTATGCCAGTAAAGAGTTCTGGTCTTACAAGTAATACCCCAGTCTTAGAAATAAGCACTGGTGTATTGTTATCATAAAATTAGTCAGACTGTGAAAACCCTGGCCCAGTTGGTAAGAAGTAGTACCAGGATTTAAGGTGTCTCCTCCCTGTGACTATCTTATGATTACTTATATTCTAGGGGATAAGTAAAAGGTACATTCACTGAACCCACAAAATGGAAAAAGTGAATAAATCCTCAGGTACAGTTAAAATAGTTTAATAAATACACTAATATTCTATTTCTACTAGTTGGAAAAGAGTATACACATATATATATATATATAAAATTATTCACACAATTACTATTATTGTCTGTTTAGACTTCAAGATCTTAAATAATAAAGTTACTGAAATCACTGTTATTAGTCCTTTGAATTTAAGGATAACTGTCATCAGTTGACTGAGTTTATGTATGGTTACTTATTGTTTTCAACTATTGGCTGTTTCACATGTATAGGTGGTCAGTGTCAAACAGGACACTTATCTTTCCAACTTGATACTGCTGAAACTGTCCTTTGCTGATATCAGACTTGGTAGGCCCAACAGTAGGGATGCCAATGATCAGTTGAAGTTCACTCTTTGGGGTCCTGCACTTTTGTGGGATTGCCTCGGAGGAACTGCACCGGCTTCTGATACTGAACAGTCTGGTTTGAGTTATTTCATGGAACCTGCAACATATCAGCCTTGGCTAGTATCTGGCTAGACTTGTAGTTGACTAGCACAGATGTCAGACCAGTCAGTCATCAGATGTCACCGTTATACAATCATAGTAAGCAAGGACATCATTTCAGTGATATAGCATTAATATTAACATGTCAATTAAGTGTAACTGACTAGCACATAAGTCAGACAAGTCAGTCATCAGGTGTCAAAGTTATACAGTCATAGCAAGTAACATCATTTCAATTATACAGAATTAATATTAACACATCAGTAATAAACATCATCTGGTTTATTCCGCTCCTATACATCCCTTTCTGATCTATAACTTGATCCTTCCAAATCATATCCAGTACAAATTCAAATACTGATGCTATTCTTAGCATCTACACAAAATTAATACATAAATAAAGAGAGTGACCAAGCGATCAAGTTGCTTTCTTTGGTAGTACCATTACATAGTTTTGGAATTGAAACCTGGCTGTAGAACACTCCAGTTTACTAGCTGTAAATGGGTACGAAGTTGTGCGCTCGAACTAGGGAAGGCAAAGGCAGCGAGGAAGGGGACTAGTCACCTAACCTCGTAAAAGCGGTATCTTCCATGCTGAAGCTTCTAACAATTTATTTCCCTAAGACAATCTCTGGTCATGGGACTGCCTTTATCTTCGTAAGCGATAATGCATTTAATATCGACGAGATACAGCCTTAAATATAATAAATATTTTCTATTTGGCTGTGGGGCTAGTTTTGATACGTTTTTGTACAAGCAACCATCTTCCACTAAGCACATGAATAAATCATATTAAAATAATAATACGTTATATCAATGAATATTATACAGGCATATTTTGTGAATTCTAAATGAACCTGTAATACAAAATAAAAGAAATTATTATACAGGATAGCTATCGTAAATTCGCTTACCCTCAGACTCCAGACACTTAGACTGAAATTTTCTGGCGATCCGCTCACACTTCAGATGGATTTAGAGTCGTGGCGTTATCTGCCCTCAGTCTTGTCTCAACCTCTTGCGTTGTGTATCTCTCTCAGTTTACCGATCCGCTTTAAATACGTATAGCGCGGACGTATCGGAGAGTACCGACGTCACAGCTTAAACTAACCTGAAAAAATCCTTCCCGAACCGTGATTTCAGCCGATCTGTGCGTCGACTGAAATTTTGCCTTTCTCATTCTCAGCATATATAATATCCATATTGTTCCATCTTATCTAGTTTTATACAGCTGATAAAACTCTATCTTCCTATCCATGTAAATTCCCAAACTGTTATTTGTAGATTTTAATATTTCGAACAGAAGTGGGTTTACCAGCTGTTAGCGTAACTGTGGGCAGCCGAAATACGCATATATCTCCGAAAATGAGAACTTCCTACCGTTCCATCTTATATGCAGTTATACACCATCCTTCCCTGTACTGAAATGTAAAATCCTTTTCCTACGGATTCCCTTCTGTTTTTATTTATTGTTGGCGATTCCCTCTGTCCGATACACGTTTCGCTTATACGCCGCCATTTTGAAAGCGGTCGTTCGATCGTAGACGGGTTATAAATCTAACTGATCCCGTTTGCAATGACTTGAAACCAATTTTGCGACATAGCCCCCCCATATTTTAAGCTGGATGATATCTAGCTTAACTATTGGGTACAAGACAATTGCAAATCGACCATTCCGAGGTTAGTTTTCCTTCCTTCTATCCTCCTCAAGCTCTGTGGGATGACGACTAAGAAAATCTGCGCCCACATTCTGTTTTCCGGGAATATATTCAATAGTGAAGGAATATGGCTGAATCAATAATGACCATCTTAGTAAGCGAGTATTTGCATGACGTGATGAGGCCAAAAATGACAGGGGTTGATGATCGCACTGGACCACAAATGGTTTGCCATACAAATAGGGTTGAAACTTATTGATGGCCCACACCAATGCTAAACATTCCCTCTCTATAGTAGAGTAATTCTGTTCTGCCACGTTCAACTTGCGGCTGGCATAAGCCACAGGAAACAGTTCCTCATTCTGGGTCTGAGATTTTTGCAAAAGCGCGGCCCCAATTCCTACATTGCTTGCATCAGTCCGTACTATAAACTCTTGCGTCAGATCTGGTAACTTCAGAATAGGCTTACTAGTGAGTCTATGCTTCAATTCTGAATATGCATGCTCACACTCCGCCGTCCACTTTATTGTGTCAGGTTTTCCTTTCTTTGTCAGATCCGTCAAAGGTGCACATAAGGTGTTGAAGTCTTTGATGTACTTTTGATAGAATCCTCCTAAGGATACGAACGACCTCACATCCTTTTTTGTCTGTGGTCTAGGTGCATTCCTTAACTTTTCTATATTTTTGGGATCAGGAGACATGTTTCCATGACAAATTGTATGTCCCAAAAATTCTAATTCCTGACATCCGATTACACACTTTGTTGGACGAGCAGTCAAACCTGCCTCTCTGAGTCTACCCAGTAACATTGATAGAGAATGTAGATGATCCTCAAATGTTTCCGTGGCTATGAGAATGTCATCCATAAAGTTGGTGATGTTAGAGTTGTTCAAGGGTTCCAGCAATTTCCTCATCATCCTTGAAAATACGCTTGGTGCGTTTTTCAACCCGAATGGTAGTACATTAAATTCGTAGTGACCATCCGAAGTGCTAAAAGCCAGCATGTGTCGGATCTCGGGTTTGACAGGAATCTGGTAATATCCCTTACTTAAATCGACCTTAGAGAAATATTTTGCAGTACTTAGCGTCGAGAACAGCTGATTGGTATCCGGTAATGGATCAGCTTGGGTTTCTGTGATCGCATTTAATTTCCGGTAATCGATACAGAGTCGATGTTCTCCACTTGGTTTTCTCAACAGTACAACACTTGAACTGTAAGGTGATTCTGACTTGGAAATGATTTGTTCTTGCAACAGATAATCAATTTCCTCCTTCAATGCCTGTGCCTTGGCATATGGTATAGGGTAGGTCTTCATGCAGATAGGTGTTGGATCGATGACCTTCATATCATATGTCAATAAGTTGGTGCATCCTGGTTTATCAGTTAACACATCTGCATGTGTTTTTAAAACTTCTTTAACTTGCTCCCTCTGTTCCTGAGTTAACTGAGTACTAATTTTGACTTGTTCATATGTCTCAGTCGGTCTTAATGGATACTCTATTGAGGTAAGTGGTTCATGCTTCATTTCGGTTGCGATGGCCAGAGTCATCATATGAGCTACCTCCGTTGATGTCCTGTCATAATATTTCTTTAACAGATTAACATGGTACACCCTTTCTTTGCCCTTCTTGTCAATTTTGTAATTAGTCCTTGATATTTTTCTCTAGCACGTTATATGGACCCTGCCAACCAATCTGCAGTTTGTTGTTACTGCTGGGCAATAGAAGAAGCACTTTTTCTCCAACAGCAAGTTCCCTATCCTTTGCTTTCTTGTTATAGTATTCAGTATGTTTCTTTCTGGCTCTGCGAAGATTGTCATTAGCCAATTTCCAGCCCATTTTCAGTCGAGTGGTCAACTCATTTACATACTGAATTGATGAGGTGACACTTTCCTCTGCCTTCTCATCTGTCCAAGTC
This sequence comes from Oreohelix idahoensis, assembly GCA_024509875.1. Classification (NCBI taxonomy): domain Eukaryota; kingdom Metazoa; phylum Mollusca; class Gastropoda; order Stylommatophora; family Oreohelicidae; genus Oreohelix; species Oreohelix idahoensis. Next base: position 764,637 of record JAMPIV010005230.1, on the reverse strand, counting down.
CGCAGCAATGCTTCCAGTGGACCTTTTATAGGCCGACCAAACAACAATGTGGCCGGTGCCATTCCTGTGGAATTGTGTGGGACTTCCCGGTATGCGAATAATGCAGCGGGTAAGTATACATCCCATGTTTCAGGTTTTTCACTTGCCAGCTTCCTGAGAATAGAAATGAGCGTACCGTTGAACCGCTCGACTTGACCATTTCCTTGTGGGTGATAAGGAGAGCAATGATAATGTCTGGCTTGAAAAATCCTGAACACTTCTTGGGTTAGCTTTCCCTTGAACTGGGAACCATTGTCCGTTAATATTTGATGTGGAAAGCCTAACCGGGTGAATATTGTCAACAATGCCTCTGCCACATGCTTAGAATCTATAGATACCATGGCTACGGCCTCTCCCCACATAGAGCATGTATCAACTAGAGTTAAGATATAACTATTCCTTCTCTTAGTCCTAGTGAGGGGTCCAACAATATCCACTGCAACTCTCTCGAATGGAGTACCCATGATTGGCATTTCTCCTAGAGTTGCTGGTGCAGTCCCATGCTTGGGGGCTACACGTTGACACTCTGGACAAGATTTCACATATCGTTTGATATCTTCCGTGATCCCTGGCCAGTAATAGTGACAAGCTATCCGTTGACTGGTGGCACCAATTCCCATGTGTCCACTAAATGGAATAGCATGTGCGAGCTCCATAACTTTCTCCCTGTATGACTTTGGTACTACCAGCTGTCCATGTCCTTGAGGTCCTGTACCAGCTTTTCTATACAGTAGTCCATTTTTCATATACAAGTCTCCTTTTTCTGGAGGGTTATGGGCCTTTGGCAATTTGCCAAAACAAGGCTTCAATGTGTCATCTTCTGATTGAGCCTGTTTCATCTGCTCTGGCTGAGTATTGTTAGGTATTTCCTCCTCGTTTTTGGTGCTCGACCTGGTCTGGACTGCTGCCAGGACAACAGGTTTTACTGGGTCACCCAAAAATACATACCTACACCCCAATATCAGCGGGTATATAGGGTCATCTATCACTGCGGCTGTTATCACTCCTTCCACGTAGCGAGATTTCACATTGATCCTAGCTATAGGAAGTGTCATGGTTGCTGTTCCCTTAGTTGCCCCTTGTATTTCCACGGTGTCTGTGGTAATTTGATCAGAGTGCACTAGGGTTGAACTCACAACTGAGTCGAAATCCAGGCCGGTATCATATAAGCACATGACTCGATTGCCGTTCACGGTTACGAGCTCACTCACAGGGGGATGACGGAGGCTATTCTGACTCCCTGTCAGTTCCATCATATCTGTCCTATTCCCTGTTGCTAAACATGCAGCGTGATGAGGGGTTTTCCTTCTACAATCTACAGTGTTGTGGTTGCTCATCTTACAAATTTTGCACCACTTATCTCCCTGTTTGTAGGGTTTCTTTTCCTGAGTCTGAGGGTTCTTGTCCTTATTATCAAATCTTGGCTTATTTCTGTATGGATGATCCTTCTGGTCAAACTGGGTATTCTGCGGTGGTGGCTTATATCCTTCTACCTGCTTCCTTTTCGTTCCTACTAGTTCAGCTTGAGCGGCTTGGTACCTCTCTGCACATTTCAAAGTGTCTTCCAGCCTCTCTGCTCCTTGTTCCATAAGGAATTTCCGCATTTCTTGAGACATGGAATCTTTCACTTGCTCTAACATAACCATTTCTTTCAGATCCTCGTATGTTTTCTGATACTTACCTAAACTACTCCATTTCAACAAATACGTTTCTAGCCTAGCTGAGAACTGGTTATATGTTTCTCCAGGTAGAGGTTTAGAAGTTCTAAATTTCTTCCTGTATGCCTCAGAGTTCTTTTCATACCGGATCAGTAAGGCTTGCTTTAGTATTTCATAATTTTCCTGATCTTCTTTGGGGAGTTTCAGAAACACATCATATGCAATACCTCTCAATCCCTGGGATAACTTTAGACTCCATTTTTCCTTTTCCAGTCCATATGTAGAGGCTAGCCTTTCATACCTATCCAGGTATGACTCAATTGCGTCCTCCTTTTCAACAAATGGATCTAGGTGGAAGTTCATGGCCCCATTTGCTGTGTTCTGAAAGGAGCTATTCGCAGAATGAGGTGAGCTATTACCATGGGTGATAGTCCCAGCCTGAAGTTCAAGATCAAGCTGTCTCATTTTCAGCTCATGGTCTCTCTCTGCTTGTAACCTCCTTTCTTCTCTCTCAGCTTCTAATTTCTTGGCTTCTCTCTCTGCTTCCAATTCTAATTTCTTGGCTTCTCTCTCTGCTTCTAATTTCTTGGCTTCTCTCTCTGCTTCTAATTTCTTGGCTTCTCTCTCTGCTTCTAATTTCTTGGCTTCTCTCTCTGCTTCTAATTTCTTGGCTTCTCTCTCTGCTTCTAATTGCTTTGCTTCTCTCTCGGTGTACTTTTCACATTCCGTCGTGACATACCGGATCAGAGCGTCACCATCCATGCCAAGCTCTTTTCCCACCTGCAGTGTAGCAGACCTAAATTTGACCAAGTCAGCCATGATGTATCTGTAGTCTAGTAGGGCAAGCGATCTTACTCAAACTAATTTACTACAATATAATTAACTTATTTAAAATTAAAGTTAATTAAACTGACTTCACCATATATGAAACAGCTTTCTTTATCTGTACTCAATGGTACTCCTCTACAAAAAAAAATTTTATATATTCTTCCTACTATGTTTACTCTTTCCAAAAAAATTTTTACAAAAAAGCAAATTTTCTACACAGCAGAAATAGAAAGATGGCTCAGGAATATCAAAGATATATCCCGGACGAGCCCCCACTGTAGCGGGAGGTTATTTAAAATTATTTATTATGTAAGAGTATGCCAGTAAAGAGTTCTGGTCTTACAAGTAATACCCCAGTCTTAGAAATAAGCACTGGTGTATTGTTATCATAAAATTAGTCAGACTGTGAAAACCCTGGCCCAGTTGGTAAGAAGTAGTACCAGGATTTAAGGTGTCTCCTCCCTGTGACTATCTTATGATTACTTATATTCTAGGGGATAAGTAAAAGGTACATTCACTGAACCCACAAAATGGAAAAAGTGAATAAATCCTCAGGTACAGTTAAAATAGTTTAATAAATACACTAATATTCTATTTCTACTAGTTGGAAAAGAGTATACACATATATATATATATAAAATTATTCACACAATTACTATTATTGTCTGTTTAGACTTCAAGATCTTAAATAATAAAGTTACTGAAATCACTGTTATTAGTCCTTTGAATTTAAGGATAACTGTCATCAGTTGACTGAGTTTATGTATGGTTACTTATTGTTTTCAACTATTGGCTGTTTCACATGTATAGGTGGTCAGTGTCAAACAGGACACTTATCTTTCCAACTTGATACTGCTGAAACTGTCCTTTGCTGATATCAGACTTGGTAGGCCCAACAGTAGGGATGCCAATGATCAGTTGAAGTTCACTCTTTGGGGTCCTGCACTTTTGTGGGATTGCCTCGGAGGAACTGCACCGGCTTCTGATACTGAACAGTCTGGTTTGAGTTATTTCATGGAACCTGCAACATATCAGCCTTGGCTAGTATCTGGCTAGACTTGTAGTTGACTAGCACAGATGTCAGACCAGTCAGTCATCAGATGTCACCGTTATACAATCATAGTAAGCAAGGACATCATTTCAGTGATATAGCATTAATATTAACATGTCAATTAAGTGTAACTGACTAGCACATAAGTCAGACAAGTCAGTCATCAGGTGTCAAAGTTATACAGTCATAGCAAGTAACATCATTTCAATTATACAGAATTAATATTAACACATCAGTAATAAACATCATCTGGTTTATTCCGCTCCTATACATCCCTTTCTGATCTATAACTTGATCCTTCCAAATCATATCCAGTACAAATTCAAATACTGATGCTATTCTTAGCATCTACACAAAATTAATACATAAATAAAGAGAGTGACCAAGCGATCAAGTTGCTTTCTTTGGTAGTACCATTACATAGTTTTGGAATTGAAACCTGGCTGTAGAACACTCCAGTTTACTAGCTGTAAATGGGTACGAAGTTGTGCGCTCGAACTAGGGAAGGCAAAGGCAGCGAGGAAGGGGACTAGTCACCTAACCTCGTAAAAGCGGTATCTTCCATGCTGAAGCTTCTAACAATTTATTTCCCTAAGACAATCTCTGGTCATGGGACTGCCTTTATCTTCGTAAGCGATAATGCATTTAATATCGACGAGATACAGCCTTAAATATAATAAATATTTTCTATTTGGCTGTGGGGCTAGTTTTGATACGTTTTTGTACAAGCAACCATCTTCCACTAAGCACATGAATAAATCATATTAAAATAATAATACGTTATATCAATGAATATTATACAGGCATATTTTGTGAATTCTAAATGAACCTGTAATACAAAATAAAAGAAATTATTATACAGGATAGCTATCGTAAATTCGCTTACCCTCAGACTCCAGACACTTAGACTGAAATTTTCTGGCGATCCGCTCACACTTCAGATGGATTTAGAGTCGTGGCGTTATCTGCCCTCAGTCTTGTCTCAACCTCTTGCGTTGTGTATCTCTCTCAGTTTACCGATCCGCTTTAAATACGTATAGCGCGGACGTATCGGAGAGTACCGACGTCACAGCTTAAACCTAACCTGAAAAAATCCTTCCCGAACCGTGATTTCAGCCGATCTGTGCGTCGACTGAAATTTTGCCTTTCTCATTCTCAGCATATATAATATCCATATTGTTCCATCTTATCTAGTTTTATACAGCTGATAAAACTCTATCTTCCTATCCATGTAAATTCCCAAACTGTTATTTGTAGATTTTAATATTTCGAACAGAAGTGGGTTTACCAGCTGTTAGCGTAACTGTGGGCAGCCGAAATACGCATATATCTCCGAAAATGAGAACTTCCTACCGTTCCATCTTATATGCAGTTATACACCATCCTTCCCTGTACTGAAATGTAAAATCCTTTTCCTACGGATTCCCTTCTGTTTTTATTTATTGTTGGCGATTCCCTCTGTCCGATACACGTTTCGCTTATACGCCGCCATTTTGAAAGCGGTCGTTCGATCGTAGACGGGTTATAAATCTAACTGATCCCGTTTGCAATGACTTGAAACCAATTTTGCGACACCACGGTACGATGATAATGTTATTGCCCTTTTTATTTTACTTAAGTCCCTTGAAACGTTGAACATCAAACAGTTACGTCGGGAACTCTCTGCTCGCGTTTCCCCCTGATCAAAGAAGCCGCTTTTATCACTACGCGCACGTCTGTCTGTTCAACAATTATGATTGCCAAATCAGCTCGCGTGATAATTGAGATAAGCGAATCATGGCTCTTGATGACTGTTATCTAGCCTGTCGAACATAGGTAAACGAATTGTCAGCGCAGGTAAACAGAAAACTAGGCGTGGCTTCAAAATATGCGTTGCAAAACGTAAATACTAATGAGGAAACAAGGTAGATGGATTTCTGAGGATCTATTTACGTTTCCACGTCACAAGATATATATATATATATATATATATATATATATATATATATATATATATATATATATATATATATATATATATATATATATATATATATATATATATATATATACAGATATAGAAAGAGATATATATACAATCTCTTTGTCGATTGGCAAAGTGATTAGAACGTCAGCTTCTCGCGGCAAAGGTGCCGGATTAGAAACACGGTGGCGTTCCGCTCCAGTCTATCCAACTGTCAATGGGTACTTGACTGTGCTCGGGAGTAAAGGAATAACAATTAGCCAAGAAGGGAACTGGTCATCCCACCTCTCGATGCTGGACCTAGAATAGTTAAATCTCTAACACTTCACTCCTCTGCGGCAGTGTTTGTTATGGGACTACCTTTATCTTTTAATGACTACAACATGTACCATTATTGACTCTGTCACTCCTAAATATCAAATTTAATTTTACTTGCGTCTCAAATTAAGATGCCTACTTTTTCCTTCTGATATAAAGTTCTGACATTTCAATTTTTATTTCCAAATTTAAATTTCTCCTACCAGTTTAAGGCAGACTTTCTTACAGATCTTCTTTTGGAAAGAATTATGGAAGCTTTCGTCATTAAGGACTTTTGGTTGTTCCATTGGAAAATGCATTGTTAGGCCCCAGTCTTTTCAACAGTCTACCGAGTTTATCTTTTGTATGTGTCCTGATACGCTTGAAGTGTGTCACACACTTTCCTACTCCGCTGATCGTTTCAGATTCTTCTGCCTCACTAACCATCTCAGTCTCTGTGCAGTAAATATGGACATTCCCTTAACTAGGATGTCTCTTTCTGCTAATCAACGAATATCTTTAATAGACGCGTGGTCACCTCCGTACGCAAGTGGCGTTTGTGGAGTCATATATGTCAAAGTATACACGGGGGAACTAGATAGTAAACTGACTAACAGTTACAGATATGGCCGCCACACTCCGTGTGGTAACACCAATCTCTCTTTATCAGACGCCCACTCTCTAGCAGATGAACAATGATGCAGTAAAAACATTATAACATTGCCCCCCCCCCCCCGTGTAGTGCCCGGGGGGTCTCTGAAAGGACACAGAAAGAATAGGCCTACTGCACCCTCATGCATGTCGTAGAGAGCGATTAATTTGAGGTAGCTTTATATAGTTTGTGAATGCTTGGTGCAGGTCTCCTGACAGGGGACCAGCTGTTGTGGTGGTTCCATGTTCCGTAAGGAGTGCACAGGAAAATTATGAAGATGATGACCAGTAGGAACACTGGATATGAATAAGGGATAGATACTGAGAACAATTAATGATCGCCTGTTAGAGAATGACACTGCAATAGATGAATCATCAAGGTTAAGGCTGTTGTAATTTGGCAAGAAACGTCAGGCTAGCAGAGATGGAAGTATGAGAGAATACAACCAGCGAACAATTTTTGAACAGAATCGACATTATTGCACTCTGGGCAAACCCATAGATGCTTAGTCTCCCTCACTATATGGCGAAGAGTGTGAATGCTAACTTTTACTGTAGCTCGCTGGTTGTATGCACGATGGATGCATCCTCTCATTCGTGTATCTCTGCTAGCCTTACGTTTGATGCCAAATTCCAACAGTCTAGACTTGAGAATTCATCGATTGCAGTGTCATTCTCTAATCGGCGATCATTAATCAGCAAATGTAACTAAAACTGTATAAGATTACAACACAACAGTAACAAAACACCCTGAATGCTGACACTCTTCTTTATATACTTGCTTTTTTTACCAGTACTTCTTTTTGGATTCTGTTTCAGACACAGAGAGGAGGTACTTATGGGCTGCTCAAAGTGGGAATTTACCAGCTTTAGAAATTCTTCTGCAGGAAGCTGGAACATTCAACTTAAGTTGTCGGTAGGTACCTTTTCTAAATTCTATTTATAACTTATTTCATCAAGCGGTCCTTTTCAGGACTAGCAACAGGTTAGCAACCAAGGGTAATTTATCACACTTTATACCCCAATTATAACCAAACGCTTGAACGGGGTATTAACGCTCTAAAATAGAAGAAAAACAAGAGAATGTTTTTTTTTTTAAATTGCCTTATACGGTAAATACTTAAGGGAAGCCCATATCCTGCAGTATTATACAAATACTACCATATTATTGAGCATCACACAAATAGTCATGAAGAGACTAAGTGTTTTTTTTTAAATTAAGGTTGGTAAACGTCAGCTTACCGTAGCTCACTTTCCCAAGAATAAATTAAACTTAACAATTATGTCTCCTTACTGACTATTGGTGCGTCAGATTGGTAGAGTGGCTAGAGCGCTGTTCTCTCGCGGCATAGGTGCCGGGTTCAAAATACCAACACGCTATAGTCTAATAATAATAATAAATAATAAATTCTTTAAGCGCCAAACACGGCGCATAAGGCAGAAACCAGTGCTCTCCAGGTTGTTCGTTGTGACGCCACTCCTCTTAGCTCTTGCACATTATTTAGGCCCAACGTTCTTCCTTCTCTTATTATTGTTCTTCTGAGTGTTTCTTTTGGTCTTCCTTTTTTCCGCTTACCCTCAGGAACCCAAGTGAGCGCCTGTAGTGGTATTCTGTTGTTTTGCATTCGTAGGACATGACCGATATATGACCATCGTCTTTTCCTTATATAGTCGGAGACATATTTCTGCCTAGAGTCTTCTCTTATTTGTCGATTAGTCTTGAATTCTTTCCAACTGATGTTCATGAGTTTTCTAAGACATTTGTTCTCGAATGTATTCAGCTTGTTCTCCAATGATTTTGTTATTTTCCAACTCTCACAGCCGTATGTTAACACTGAGATAACATTTGAATTAAACAGACGAAGCTTGGTATGTATATTCAATGATCGTAATTTCCAAATGTTAGATAATCTATTGAAGGCGCTAGCTGCCAAAGCAATTCTAGTATGGATTTCTCTTGTTGTGTCACCATCCTGAGTCATTTTACTGCCTAAATAATTGAAACTTTCAACTTTCTGTAGTTTTTCCCCGTTCAAGATGATATCAAAGGTCTCGTTAGAAAAGTTCATAGCTTTAGTTTTAGAGGCTATAGTCTACCCAGCTGTAAATTGGTACCTGACTGCTCTTTGGGTTAGGGAAGGAAAAGGCAGCGAGGAAGGTCACCCGACGTCTCGATGCTGGACCTAGTATGGTGAAATCTCTAACACTTCACTTCCCTAGGGCAGTATCTGATATGGGAATACCTTGACCTTTTACTGACTATTGGGTCAGTACTGAACCTAACCCATAATACATTTGTAAACCCATTTTACAAGTCAGCAAATTAATATTTTAGTAAAACATATTTTTAACTTTCTCACGAACTCTACACCTCTATCACATCCTTCCTATACCCTTAAGCTGGTTACAGTTCGATCAGCTACATACACAGTCTGTTTTAACTCTGGAACCCACATATTCAATCAGTGTTTACCTTGTCAACTACAAAAACAATCTTTGCTTTGATATAAAGCCAGTGTTGACTCTTTCATATTACGTGTGCTATCATTGCTGACTCCCTCTAGTAAATGTTCCATCTGGCTCTCTGTCACATTTTCCATCAGTTATGACTATAGTAACTACTTGTTCCATCAGTGAGTACTTGCCCACCTGTCTGTCGACTAGATGGGTCTATCAGCGAGACATAGATCAGACTTTCAGCTAAACACACAAGCAGTATGGACTCTTTCAGTTACATATACAATCAGTCAATACTTTCACTTACGTATAAAAAAAAAGCGTTTTGACAAAAAATACTGAACCAAAAATTGAAGCTAAAGCTGACGGCATCGAGACCAACCATTTTTTTATCTTATCATCAGTTATGGTCATATTTTCCTCCTGTCTGTCATCTCATGACCTGTACTAGAATCTCTAAAGCCTCATATACTACTGGACAAAAGTTAAGGGCCACCAAGAAAAACTCCTCTATGGACCAATTAAATGCAACCAGGTGTAAACAGTTTATTACAAAACAAAGTTGATTCATCCGTGGAAAAGATCAGTCAAGTTTTTTTTTAATAATGTGTGACTTACTAACAAAAAGAAATTCAACTCACTTTTTCACCTTTTCAACTAGTGGGGCGTGTTGCAAAAACCACGAGTTTTTGCAGCAACAATGGCAATTGTTGTAGCGAAATCTGTGAAATAATCGCTAAATTCAGTAAGATTTTAATCCTATAATAATAAATAAACCCGCCCTTGGGTGTTCGCCGAAAGTCGCCTCTACGCCAGTAGAACGCTGCCTTTTGTGCAGAGGAAATGCTTATAAAACTGATCCCGCCGTAAAAATCTAACACGCTTTCCTAGTTTAGTCCTTGAGACTAACAATTAACGATCTGCCAGAACTGTGACACCCAACTACCGTCTGAATTAACGTAAGATTTTAACTTTAACGCTACTAATAGTAGTAATTCGGACATTTTCCAGTATTGTAGAACGAAACGGCAGTAATAATTAACGCCAATACTAACACCGCCTTGCAAAACCCCTCTTCGCTCAACACGCCGTTCCATACATTTCTGCACGCTGTGGGACAAGCCGGAATATATACACACACACAAGTTTCAATTCTCGCCGAGTAGTGTATTTCTGACGTAACCCAGACAAGTTAGTTTATTTGAATGGGAAAATGATAGAGAGGGAGTGGAAAAGATGGCCGACTTAGGGAAAAGTTGTAATTGACGATTAACAGTGACAAAACTGAAAATCTAAACGACAAATAATATGGCCATAAAAATCATATATATAGATAGCTTAGTGTCTCCCGAGCAATAATATGTTTTAATATATATGGTAGTCTTATTATTAGCCAAGTTATTGAAATAATACTATATGTCTACGAACGACTGTTGTTTTTGCTCATTTATCCATTTCGTTAGTTGGGGACGCAAGTTTGAAAAAAGAGGCATTAGATTGATTCAAATCCGATTGGCTGGTAGAAGAGTATAGGAAGGAGGGTATTGGTTAAGACTGATTCAAATCCGATTGGCTGGTAGAAGAGTATAGGAAGGAGGGTATTGGTTAAAAAAAAAAGCTAAATATATTTTGAAGACTCACTCCTAGAAGTTTGGAGTTTTGTTTTTTAAAATTTGAATTGAAAAGCCAGACCTTCGCTGTGATTGGGCCAGGCTAGTAATATTGGCAAAAGCTTTCAAAGGCTTGTCGCCAGTTGATACAGAAAGTTTTGTCAGCAAGCTGCGTTGAGAACAGCAGTGCTAAGAGTGAAATAATAATTCTTGGCAGTCTGGACTGGGGAAAAGCTAAACTTACCTTAATGCTAATGCCAGTCAACGTATGTTTGTGATATTTCTTTGAATTGTGGTAAGAACGAATTTATTAATCTTGTTATTACAACAAAATTTGGTGTATGAGATACTGCTTGATTGGGAATGCTTTACGACTGAGTACAGAGGTCCCCAGCAGACTTATGCAGGGCCTGTGGTGTTGCACACAAGCAGTAAAAATTGACATGAGTTGTATAACTTAAAATGATTTCCACAGTTACCAGTGGGAAGGCTAACCCACATTATTCTATTGGAGAGAATCATTGTTGCAGTGTCAGAGGCGTTGTAGCCATTAGGGAAAAGAATAGGGGCACTGGTATGAGTTGTTATCTCAGAAGAAAATGGTTGACATGGGGTGGTCAGAGAGATCTGACCCTTTTCTTTTATTGAATAATGCCATGTATTGCTTGTGGAATAATATTGTAGATATGTTGTACAGAATCATAACCTTGTTTCAGGGTTTTTTGTTCTGGTACTAAGTTAGTGCTAGAACCTTGGTGAATTTACTTAGAGAGAGAGAGAGAGAGAGAGAGAGAGAGAGAGAGAAAGTGAAACTTTACTGGACCAAGCGGTCTACCATACTATACTATACCAGGGACTGTGGCAGTCTGGTCATTCGAGTGAACGAAAGGAATTGTCATCATCATACTACTATCTACATCAAGATAAGTGCCTATGTGTCGGCACTCAAAAGTTTATCCACTGACTTTTATTAAAGAGAACATAAAATATTTGATTATCCAATAAATATTCCACAAGAGACTAATATAAAGAGAGGGGATGATGATAACACCCCACCATTAGTTACCAGTTTTACTTAGTTTAGAGAAATACCTAAATATAATTAGATTATAATAGTCCTTTGTATTTACTGAAGATCCATTGTGTGATTAATCTTTATGTAAATAAAACCATAAAATTCATTTTGTTGTTGGTCCTGACTCAGAAAATTCTGAATCAGGGTATAATAAATTGTAATCTAGCCAGTTACATAATATTCAGCCACCGACTTCTATAAGATATATAATAGAGTGTCAGTTTGTTTGTGGTTGTGGTATTGACTCAGTCCTATATATATGTGATAGAATTTAAATGTATTTGTAGTAATTTTACTTATACTACATTACACACTTTCATAACCCTAGACATTATACGTAGCTATCATACATACTAGTCAAGAATAGGTCTGATTGAGGTCATAAGGTGGTAGCAGAAAGGTACTCTGATAACTCAACCCAAAATTTATTATAATCTGGGACCTTCACAGCAGACCTCATTCAGTACACTAGAAATATTGAATGATAACATATGTAACACCAAAATCCACCACATATTGGGGTCTCGCTCCTGGGATTTGAAATTCTCATAGCACCAGCTATATGGGGTAACTAGCTTCTGGGATTTTAAACTTCTTCTAATACATGTATAGGAATCCCAGATAATAAAAGTAAAAATATATTCTTTTGTGGAATTTAAATAGTGGATAAACTGTTGGTGCTTAGAGTGGTTGTTTAATTAGAGTTGATACGTTACCTTAGTATATTGTTAACGTTGCTTGATATAATATGGCTGATTTGGCAAAGTTCAGATCTGCTGCTGTGCAGACTGCCAGAGACATGAACATGGAGGGTCAAGTCTTGATTGACTATGTCACCTCAGAAAGTGATATGTTCATTGCTAGGGAAGAACATAGGTTAGCTGAAGAGAGGAGAATGCAGTTAGAAGATGCCAGGGAGATGAAGAAATTAGAGTTAGATAGAGAAGCCGAAGAAAGAAAATTAGAGGCAGATAAAGAAATTAAAAGGTTTACAAATTGAAGCTGACAAGGAGGCTAGGGCCTTAGAGGCTGATAGAGAGGCTGAGATCAAGAAGCTCCAATTTGAGGAGAGAAAAATTGAGGCTGAAGAAAAACGACTGCAAAGGGAAGCAGAAGAAAAAAGATTAGAGAGGGAAGCAGAAGATAAAAGATTAGCGAGGGAAGCAGAAGATAAAAGATTACAAAGGGAGCATGAGTTGCGACTAAGGGAGTTAGAGTTGCAAAGCCATGCTCCTGAAAATGGTCACAGCCCCTCTACCTCTGATGCTACTGTTAGTCAGGAGGCCTCCAACTCAGCTATGGGGTTCCACTTAGATTATTTTGTTGAGAGAGATGATGATATTGAATCATATTTAAGTAGGTATGAGGTATTAGCTACAACTTATGGGCTAGAAAAGGAAAGATGGAGCCTGAAGTTATCCCAAGGTCTTAGGGGAACAGCTTATGAAGTTTTCTCAAAAATGAGCAGGGATGACCAAGACAATTATGACATGTTAAAGCAGGCTCTTTTGTTAAGATATGAAAAGAATGGTGAATTTTACAGGAAAAAGTTTGGAAATGCCAAGCTACTGTCGGGTGAGACCTATCACCAGTTCTCTGCACGTTTAGAGACTTACTTGGAGAAATGGACTGCTCCGGGGAAAACCCAAGATCTTAAAGAAATGATCCTTATTGAGCAATTGAGAGAGTCCGTGGCTCCAGACTTGAGAAAATTTCTCATGGAACAGGGTGCAGAGAGGCTGGGTGAGTTACTTAATGTCGCTGAGAGGTATCAGGCAGCCTAGGCAGAGGTAGCTGGCGCCAAAAAGAAACATGTAGACAATTATAAGGCTCCACAAAACTCTAATAGATTTGACAACAAAGATCAGGGTACAAGGGTAAGCAAAATTTTGATAGGCCACGCAATGATTATAAAAATAAAAACCCACAATTCACTGACAGGAAGTATGAGGAAAGAAAACCTTTTCATCAAGGTAGATTATATTGTAGATGGTGTAATAGGGAAGGACATGACACCAAAGTATGTAACAGGAAACCTGCTGGATTTGCTGCTATGAAGTTGGGGAAAAAGGAGGTAAAGGTAAAACCTACTGGACAGCAGGAACCTTATCACCCGCCAGTGTAATGGGGTCACCAATAGGAGCCTTTACGATACCAGTTTGGGTTTTGATTCTGTTGTGAGTTCGCACTTGGTGAACCCGGATCAGTATACAACAGAAACAGTGGAGATACAAGGGGCGACCAAGGACATACCATTTATGACACTTCCCATTGCCAGGATAACGGTGAAAACTCGCTATGTGGAAGGAGAAATCAGAGCAGCAGTGTTAGACGCACCCATCTACCCTTTAATATTGGGTGTCGTTATGTCTTCTTGGGGGATCCCAAGAGACCTGTGGTCCTGGCAGCAGTCCAGACCCGTTCACAATCCAGACAGGAAGAAGATGAACCAATAAATACTCATCCAGAAGAGATGAGGAAGGCACAGGCTGAGGACAAGACACTCAAGCCTTGCTTTAAAAAAGTACCTAAATGCCACACACCTCCAAGCAAAGGGGATTATTATATGAAAAACAAATTGTTGTATAGGAAGACTGGGACTGGAACAACTGGCCATGGATAGCTGGTACTTCCAACTTCATATAGGGAGAGAGTGTCGGAATTAGGACATGCAATTCCCTTCAGTGGTCATACGGGGATCAGCGCAACAGAACAGCGTATAGCTTGTCATTATTTCTGGCCATGGATAACGGAAGATATAAGGAGATATGTAAAATCCTGTCCAGAATGCCAGAGAGTAGCTCCAAAGCATTGGACTGCGCTAGCAACTCTAGGGGAAATGCTCATAGTGGGAACCCCTTTTGAGAGAGTTGCCGTGGATATTGTGGGACTTCTCACTCGGACCAAGAGGAAGAACAGTTACATCCTTACTCTGGTGGACACTTGTTCTATGTGGGGAGAGGCGGAGGCCCTGTCGTCAATCGATTCGAGGCATGTCGCAGAGGCATTACTTACAATATTCACTAGGTTAGGATTCCCACAACAAATCTTGACCGATAACGGCTCACAGTTCAAGGGGAAACTAACGGAAGAAGTTTTTAGGTTATTTCAAGCCAAGCACTTTCATTGTAGTCCGTATCACCCCCAGGGGAACGGCCAGGTAGAGAGGTTCAATGGGACTCTCATTTCTATCCTGAGAAAGCTGGCCCATGAAAAACCTGATACGTGGGACCAATATTTGCCCGCTGCGTTGTTTGCGTATCGGGAAGTTCCACATAATTCAACCGGGATGGCACCCGCAACCCTGTTATTTGGGAGGCCAATAAAAGGTCCATTGGAAGCCTTGTTGAGGACGTGGACCAATGAGAAGGCAGAAGAGACTGTTACCTCATCATATCAATATGTGAACGAACTGACCACTCGTTTAAAAACTAGTTGGAAACTGGCAAATGATAATTTGAGACAAGCCAGGGAAAAGCAGCTGCTTATTATAATAAAAAAGCGAAGGATAGGGAGCTCGCTGTAGGGGAGAAAGTGCTTCTTCTATTTCCCGGCAGCAGCAATAAACTTCAAATCGGATGGCAAGGTCCATATACAGTTTTGGAAAAGGTACCCAGAACAAACTATAAGATAGACAAGAAGGGAAAGGAAAAAGTCTATCATGTGAACCTTTTGAAGAAATATCTGGACAGGCAAATCCAGGAAGGAACACACTTAATGGCCTTGTCTATCGCAACCGAAATGAAAAATGACCCGCTCACCTAATTTGAATATCCACTGAAGCCCAGTGAAACGTTTGCACAGGTGAAGATCAGTACTTTCCTGACAAAAGGACAGAGGGAGCAAATTCAAAAGGTCCTAGAGAAACATACAGACGTGTTAACGGATAAGCCGGAGCACACAAATTTATTGGACTATGATACGAAACTACTAGACCCAACACCCATCTGTATGAGGCCCTATTCTATTCCTTTCGCTAAGGAAAAAGCTTTGAAAGAGGAGATAGATTATTTGTTACAAGAAGGGATTATTTCTCACAGTGAATCTCCTTATAGCTCTGGTGTGGTTTTGTTGCGGAAACCATCTGGGGAACATAGACTGTGCATAGATTACAGGAAACTGAATGCTGTCACAGAAGGTCAGGTGGATCCATTACCTGAAACAAATCAACTATTTGCAAAGCTGAACAAGGCAAAATATTTTTCTAAGGTGGATCTTAGCAAAGGCTGTTATCAAATTCCAGTAAATCCTGAGGTTCGACCTTACTTAGCCTTTAGCACCTCGGAAGGCCATTATGAGTTCAACATGTTGCAGTTTGGGATGAAAAATGCCCCGAGTGTGTTTTCTAGGATGATGCAAAAATTGTTGGATCCCCTGAAAAATCCATGCATCTCGAATTTCATGGATGATATCCTTATCGCTACTGAAACATTTGAGGAACACGTTTCCTCTTTGAATATGCTGTTTGATAGACTCAGAGAGGCTAACTTCACTGCTAGACCAACCAAATGTTGTATTGGATGTAAAGAGTTGGAATTCTTGGGACATACCGTACATCAGGGTAGTATGACCCCTGACCCCAAGAATCTGGAGAAATTGAAAAGGGCACCGAGGCCACAAACAAAAAAAGATGTGCGATCTTTTGTGTCATTGTGTGGTTTCTACCAAAAGTACATTAAACATTTTAACTCTATATGTGCTCCTCTGACGGATTTAACGCGTAAGGGACAACCTGATAAAATTAATTGGTCAGCACAGTGTGAAATAGCATACCAAGAGTTAAAAGAAAAACTCACAAGCAGGCCGGTATTGAAATTGCCTGACTTGAATCAAGAATTTGTCGTGAGAAGTGACGCAAGCAATGTGGGCTTAGGGGCCACATTGTTGCAAAGGTCCTCCTCACAAGATGGGGAATTGAACCCAGTCGCTTATGCAAGCCGCAAGTTGAACAAAGCGGAAAAAAATTATTCAACAAGTGAAAAGGAATGTTTAGCGTTAATCTGGGCTATAAAAAAATTCCAGATCTATCTGTATGGCAGACCATTTGTGGTCCAAACGGATCATCAGCCTCTCGTATTCTTATCACAGGCAAAGCATGAAAATGCCAGATTATTAAGATGGTCATTACTATTACAGCCCTATTCATTTATGATTGAATATATTCCCGGCTCTCAGAACGTGGGTGCCGATTTTTTGAGTGGACATCCTTGTGAATGAAAGTAAATAAAAAAACATGTAGGATTTCATTTGCGCTAAGTTATCTCACAGATTAGAACCTGCAGTGAATGCATGTTTTAGGAAGGGAGGTGTGTAGCGAAATCTGTAAAATAATTGCTAAATTCAGTAAGATTTTAATCCTATAATAATAAATAAACCCGCCCTTGGGTTTTCGCCGAAAGTCGTCTCTACGCCAGTAGAACGCTGCCTTTTGTGCAGAGGAAATGCTTATAAAATTGATCCCGCCGTAAAAATCTAACACGCTTTCCTAGTCTAGTCCTTGAGACTAACAATTAACGATCTGCCAGAACTGTGACACCCAACTACCGTCTGAATTAACGTAAGATTTTAACTTTAACGCTACTAATAGTAGTAATTCGGACATTTTCCAGTATTGTAGAACAAAACGGCAGTAATAATTAACGCAAATACTAACACCGCCTTGCAAAACCCCTCTTCGCTCAACACGCCGTTCCATACATACCTGCACGCTGTGGGACAAGCCAGAATATATACACACACACACAGTTTTCAGTTCTCGCCGAGTAGTGTATTTCTGACGTAACCCAGACAAGTTAGTTTATTTGAATGGGAAAATGATAGAGAGGGAGGGGAAAAGATGGCCGACTTAGGGAAAAGTTGTAATTGACGATTAACAGTGACAAAACTGAAAATCTAAACGACAAATAATATAGCCATAAAAATCATATATATAGATAGCTTAGTGTCCCCCGAGCAATAATATGTTTTAATATATCTGGTAGTCTAATTATTAGCCAAGTTATTGAAATAATACTATATGTCTATGAACGCTAAGACGGGCAGACTGTTGTGTTTGCTCATTTATCCATTACGTTAGTTGGGGACGCAAGATTGAAAACAAAGAGGCATTAGATTGATTCAAATCCGATTGGCTGGTAGAAGAGTATAGGAAGGAGGGTATTGGTTTAAAAAAAAAAGCTAAATATATTTTGAAGACTCACTCCTAGAAGTTTGGAGTTTTGTTTTTTTAAATTTGAATTGAAAAGCTAGACCTTCGCTGTGACTGAGCCAGGCTAGTAATATTGGCAAAAGCTTTCAAAGGCTTGTCGCCAGTTGATACAGAAAGTTTTGTCAGCAAGCTGCGTTGAGAACAGCAGTGCTAAGAGTGAAATAATAATTCTTGGCAGTCTGGACTGGGGCAAAGCTAAACTTACCTTAATGCTAATGCCAGTCAACGTATGTTTGTGATATTTCTTTGAATTGTGGTAAGAACGAATTTATTAATCTTGTTTGTTGTATGAGATACTGCTTGATTGGGAAGGCTTTACGACTGAGTACAGAGGTCCCCAGCAGACTTATGCAGGGCCTGTGGTGTTGCACACAACCAGTAAAAATTGACATGAGTTGTATAACTTAAAATGGTTTCCACAGTTACCAGTGGGAAGGCTAACCCACATTATTCTATTGGAGAGAATCATTGTTGCAGTGTCAGAGGCGTTGTAGCCATTAGGGAAAAGAATAGGGGCACTGCTATGAGTTGTTATCTCAGAAGAAAATGGTTGACATGGGGTGGTCAGAGAGATCTGACCCTTTTCTTTTATTGAATAATGCCATGTATTGCTTGTGGAATAATATTGTAGATATGTTGTACAGAATCATAACCTTGTTTCAGGGTTTTTTTTTTTTGTTCTGGTACTAAGGTAGTGCCTGGTGAATTTACTTGAGAGAGAGAGAGAGAGAGAAAGTGAAACTTTACTGGACCAAGCGGTCTACCATACTATACTATACCAGGGACTGTGGCAGTCTGGTCATTCGAGTGAACGAAAGGAATTGTCATCATCATACTACTATCTACATCAAGATAAGTGCCTATGTGTCGGCACTCAAAAGTTTATCCACTGACTTTTATTAAAGAGAACATAAAATATTTGATTATCCAATAAATATTCCACAAGAGACTAATATAAAGAGAGGGGATGATGATAACACCCCACCATTCGTTACCAGTGTTACTTAGTTTAGAGAAATACCTAAATATAATTAGATTGTAAAAGTCCTTTGTATGGACAGAAGATCCATTGTGTGATTAATCTTTATGTAAATAAAACCATAAAATTCATTTTGTTGTTGGTCCTGACTCAGAAATTCTGAATCAGGGCATAATAAATTGTAATATAGCCAGTTACATAATATTCAGCCACCGACATCTATAAGATATATAATAGAGTGTCAGTTTGTTTGTGGTTGTGGTATTGACTCAGTCCTATATATATATGTGATAGAATTTAAATGTATTTATAGTAATTTTACTTACACTACATTTTATACTTTCATAACCCTAGACATTATACGTAGCTATTATACATACTAGTCAAGAATAGGTCTGATTGAGGTCATAAGGTGGTAGCAGAAAAGTACTCTGATAACTCAACCCAAAATTTATTATAATCAGGGACCTTCACAGCTGACCTCATTCAGTACACTAGAAATATTGAATGATAACATCTGTAACACCAAAATCCACCACAATTGTCACGTGCGGGTTAAAGTGTCCCAGTTTTTGGACATTTAAAAATACATTTCTGTGTGCACTAGGTTAATTTTTTTTAAATGTCCAAAAACTGGGTCACTTTAACCCGCACGTGAAAATTGCCATTGTTGCTGTAAAAACTCGTGGTTTTTGCAACACGCCCCACTAGTTGAAAAGGTGAAAAAGTGAGTTGAATTTCTTGTTGTTAGTAAGTCACACATTATTAAAAAAAAACTTGACTGATCTTTTCCACGGATGAATCAACTTTATTTTGTAATAAATTGTTTACACCTGGTTGCATTTAATTGGTCCATAGAGGAGTTTTTCTTGGTGGCCCTTAACTTTTGTCCAGTAGTATATTTTAACTATAGTCTCAACTAATCTAGCTGATGTTAATATCAATCATGCTATGGTACCATGCCCTCTTGCGACAAAATGATTTAAAATTGGTCAATCAAACATTAACTGTGACAAAGTTAAATGAATGTTATTAATAACGCTGTAAAAGATCAATGTCTTAATTATCCGAGGTTCATAGAAAATCTGCATGTGGTTAATTCAACGTCGGTGGCAAAAATGAAACAAACAAACCACACACACAAATAATTCAGAAGCCATTAAACTCGTAAGATTATCATCTTAATTGATGACGTAAAATAGAGACAATGCAGATGGTTAGGTGATGTGTAATGTGGGGAAATCAAAATACATACCCTGCCACGACGCGGAAATGGAACTCACAGGGAAAATAAGAAAGCTGTGGGCTGTGCAAAACATAGAGAAGAAGAAATAAAGAGAGCAAGACAGGAGGGAAATAGTAGAGAGAGAGAGAAGACGGAGAAGGAAATGACGAGCTAAAGAGAAAGAAATGAACAGAGAGAAGGAGTGAAAAGGAAAGTGGGAGATAGAGGGATATGAGAGATAAAGATATAAGGAGAAAGAGTAGAATCAAACAGGAGACTGATAATCCTGTAATGAACTGGGATGGTTCCAGCAGACGAGATCAGAGCACGTACCATTTCCGCATCGAGGGTCACCTGTAATGTATCTCCGACATTTTCCGACTCTTGGCCTCGATGGTAGACTGATAGGTTTATTTCCGGTTTCTTTAATGTTATCTTTCCACTTATAACGCTATTTTCGTCTTTCTATTGGCTTAACAACGATTCCCTCATTTGCATTCTTTAATCAAGTGTTATGTCTCTCTTTGTGTTGAAAATATTTATATATGCTGTTTTAATCTCACTCATTAATTCTCTTTTCAGTCCTAGTTGTTCTTGGACATATTCCTTTGTTTTCTTGTTTCAAAAGATGGGCATTATTTCTTTTTATATTTACATTACATGGGCCTCAATTCATGATTCTAGCTTCTTGTTCATTGTCCGTGTTTTTGCATCATACGTATGTTTGTGTGCGTGTACGTGTGTGAAAGAAAAAAAAAGCGGATGGGCGGGGAGATTAAGTTAAAGTTTAAGTAATGTGAGAGCTCTTTTATTAAGTTACAGAGTGGATGACGAATGGCGATGACAAGCAAGAATGCAAATAAAAAAGCCGTGACTGAACGTAAATAAATTTAGGTTAAATGATAAGATTAAAGAGGCCAGGATATAATAATTATCATTATTTTCATTTTCGAAACAAATAAACAACTGATTAATCCCAGACCTAAGGGTCTTTTATATTTGAACATGCGCCCTAATATAACCGACTAGGTTGAACGGGACGCGCCTCGCCAAAACGAGGCAAAAGTTTTACATTAAAAAAAAAGCAGGCGTCACTGCCGCAGGCCCTTGTGTAGGAAGCATGCACTGAAGCATTCATGTGTTCGGGGCGTTGTGGATTTATTGTTTTATTACGTTGTCAGCCCCATGCGTGTCCTGGATCTACTCCCCTTGCTCTGCAGTGATGGCGCAACCGTGGCCAAACTTCAGAGTATCTACTGAGGGTCTTAAAAGTTATCTACCTTTAGCTCAAGATTACTCTTGGCAGAGATGCGAATTAAAGAATGGTGCTTCAATTCTAGGGAGCCTCGTAGGAATTTTAGAAATCAAATACTACGGCTGATAGGATCCAGACCGTGTAAATTTTCTATCTTCCTTGATCTTCTATGGGGTGTAAGAATTTTGTTCTTTTTAATGAGCCCCAAACCGATTTTTAAATGACTGAGACCTACGGCTGCAGTTCACTCAAAATGACTAAATCAACTATAAATTTGTAAATACATATATACAGATAACAAATTTAATAATCAATTATACTTAACAATGTAAATAAATAAGGTTGGGGTGCCAAAAGACTATTTCTTTAAAGATTTATCCTGGTGATAATCTGGATATGGTTTTGAAAAAATTTTCTTAAAGAGTTCACTTGGCAGCTCTGAATGGGCACTTAGCTGCCAGTAAGATGCCGGTTGGCTTCGGTTCCAGGCGATGCTTGTTCTTTGCAGGTTGTAGACTGGTTCTTCTCGTCACTGGTCAAGTCTGGTGACCGTGACACGTCCCTCATAGTATCGTGGGGTAATTACGAAGATGGTCCAGCGTCTGTTAAGACTCATCTGATGTTGGTGTCTAGCTTTGGCTGAAGGCCACTTATACTACACACTTGTTCCACACACTAGTACTACCAATTGGTACCACCGACTAGTATCATGAAATAAGAGACAAACAAATACCGTCCTGAGTATTGGGTTTCCTGACAGTAGTCAAGTGCCCCCCCCCCCTTATTCCATCATTCCATCTGCCTTAGAAATTTACCCTCACTGAGTATTATTTTAATCCCAGTGAGTGGAAAACACCCAGTGCATTTATATAAAACATGTTTACATGTACAAATGCACTGGTTGAAGTGGTTAAAATAATAATTATGTACACCACTCTGTTACCATCCCCTCCCTGCTCTATATGGAACTTAGGACTACCTCTGCTTTTGGTTCTCTATGAGAAACCCGCATGAAGGAGTCACCAGCTCTTGCAGTAGTGGTTCATGAAACCATCATTCTATATACTGATGTTGTTAGCCTCGTATGACTTGGACATTCACTAGCAATGTTCGCATGTTAATATTGCAAAACATAGATTGATAAAATGTACAACTTACCTCAAATATCTTTTCGGGCATTACAGACTTCTGGCTCAGAGAAATAGTTTCGGCAACTTGGTTAAGTTGCCTCTTACACGTGGTCTGGGGTAATACTTTGCAAATAGAATCCCACGATGCCTTATAGGTTCCTAGGATTCCAGGCTTTCCGTATTAATAAAGGTAGAGTTTTCTTGAGGTGTAAGTCCGCAAGATGCTCAAAATCGTTGTCCGGTCTTTTAAAGTAGAATCTTGATTACATTCTGTATTCTGGCTTGTCTGAATGTCTTCTTGACGAGTTAAATTTATCAGTGCCTTAAATTCCGAATATGCTAGATTATAAGCGACATTCGGCCCACGCATCCACATTGCTACTATATGACAAGGCTCCAATCAGAAATGTTGTATTTTAACATCTCAAATGTCAAACCAATAGCACGCAACTTGCGTATTTTGGTAGGGGTATATCCCTACTACCCTCTCTTGGAAAATTAATGCGTGATACATAAAATGTGATTTTGTTCAAGTCACTTCCCATATAAGGTATTTTCTGTTCCGTTGAAATCCATCATGTTTACAACCCACCACTTCATAGATCTATGACACATAACATCTTCCCAGATGGACAACTATCGTAACTATTGCCAACAACAAGTCTTCTCGGAAATAATTACATCATTTACCTGCTACAAATCCCATGAGTTATCGTAAGTACGTGAATATAATCTATCACCAGAATTATATTTCCTGGGGAAGCAAGCAACTATCAAGCAGCAAACCGTCCAGTTAGAAAATATTATCAGTGATAAGACACTGACTGTGTCCACCTCCGCTTTGTTTACGCACTAATCCGGGCGCTCCCACTCACTGTCATTATCTTCCTATAAACACTTGTGTCTAATCTCACAAGGGATGGCCAATTAAACCCAGACATGGCATGAATTACAGGAAGAAAGTATAAACAATGAGTGACACTAAGAACATAGTTCACAAAATGAGAGGTAGATCAATAATGGTAGAGAGAAACATGAACGCATGGAAAAGAGAACGGACAATTCTGTCACAATGCACAATCTTATTTTATTTGCTTCTTATGACATGCACGAGGGAGAGTAGTTCTGTTCTTTGTCTGTCTCCTCGAGGACCCTGGAGCGATTAGAAAACTCTGCGCAGATTTCAACACGATCAATTGAAACTGTGTGGTATAAACATTTTACTTAAAAGAGCAACCAGATTATTATAGAATACTTGTGACGTGTACTGGAAAAGAGTCTACAGTAATCTAACAGCTTATTGCAACCTTATAGCTGCTCTCTGATTTGCTAGCTAAACATGCATTATACCAACTGTCTATTTCGACAGCTCACCCTTTTGTCTCCGCCCTCTTTCATGTAAACACGGGCTAACGCAGTGTTTACAATCTTCGTTGACCTGTCAGTCATAACAGGAAACAAATCACGCTTTGTTTTACTCCTTTCCACTCACGCGAGCTCATCTGTCAATCATATAATACTTGACAGACAGACAGCATGTGAGAAAGCCGGAATTGGCTCTTTGAAGTTTGCTCAGGGGAAATCTAAACATTCCTAATATCCTTTGATCTCGAAACACGAGCATTCTACAGGTAAAACCGCTAGGAGAGCAGAAAGTCTATGATGTCAGTCACCACTTCAGACGAGAACATCTGGAAGACCGAAACGTAAGCCTTATCTTGCATCTCTGCTTCTGAATTTTTGTCCCACATAGTAGTGCGAAATAACGCCATGAGAGATGAAAGAAATCCAATGATATATATATATATATATATATATATATATATATATATATATATATATATATATATATATATATATATATATATATATATATATATATATATATATATATATATATATATATATATATATATATATATATATATATATATATATATATATTGCTGTTTTCCTTAACCCAAATTTCAGAATCAGTCAGAATTTGAGAAGAAAGTCTAACGCGTAGACATAACCATTTCTTTTGGATTATTGGTTAAAAAGTGATTCGTGGAGATTTTTATTCTGGATTTTCTGGTAAATAGTGCTAAGTGTTAGAAGTATTTTACAGTGATAGCATTTAAAGCTAAACACTTCAATACTTTAATCATACAGTTAAATTCTTCACTTAGATCTTTTTCTTTGCTAGTAAGGCGAATAAAATAAAATAACGCGTAGCGAGTTTCATAACTACATATTCAATTAAAATGTTAGATCACATCACCGACGCTACATAGCGGAGACGAGACGGTAATTTGTGTTTTTAGTGTAGATGGAGGCAAACACTTAAACTCTCCAGGAGAGAGAGAGATAAACAAGACGGTTAACCAGACCGGACAGAGGCTAGACGGCTGATAGTGGGAGGGAAAAAATACTGTTTATATTTCATTTTATAATTATTGTTATTATAGTGTCTATTATTATTTTTTTAAATGCAATACGACAAATTAACCGACACCGACAATCTAATAGCACTAAAAAGGTAAAGGATTCCGTTACACGCCCATTGAGGCATATTGGGAATATAGTGTTAGGCCCATATTTTCTTGACCATCGGTACACTAGGGGTGATGTGGTTAGCATCACGCCGCCGTCTTAACCTTCCCAGAAATAGCACTAAAGTATAGGTGATAAGTTTTACGTGGCACATTATGAGGAATAAATAATAAATAACACACTGTGATAGACTAGCCAGCCGCGAGAAGGGGCGGGAGAGTTTTAATCGACTCAGTCTGACCCAACATCCACGGCCAGCGATGTCTGTGTGTGTAGGCATAGAACGAACACCGTGTATCTTTTAAATTCCTCAGGATTTGACAGAGCGGACGAGAGACGGTCGTGTCCCCGTCTATACATATTTATATTTACATAGAGTGGTAGCATTTTCCCACAAATGTGTCTTGTATTTTTTCGCAGACCTGATGCTCAAGTAGACGAACAGCGGTTGTTTTTTTCGTTTCCTTATTCCATTTCATGCTAGAAGTGTATACTAGCCGATTATACGGTGTGACTGAAATTTAACTACTGGACTTACTAAATCCAGAAATATTATTTTAACAGCCCACAAGTGGTGTATACCTGGAAACTTTATTATTATTTTCCCCAACACCTGACAGTTGTAATCCCAGTGGAGTACTAATCTATACACTGTGCAGGAGTGGCCCTCTGGCAAAGAGTCGGCCGATAGAAAATCCATCATCATCATTTATAACATTTGTAGCAACCAGATTTCTCCAGATTTTCTAGAAGTGTTCCCCTCTCTTAAAATGGTAAACACCAAGGATTCTCACACTATTCAATATTTGTAGTAACCTTATATATATATATCCAGATAGTAGATCCAGACCAAGCGTGAAACAAGACTGTTTTTCCCCGACCGCCCTCAACACTACAAGAGTTGTCGCAACGGAAATATTCAGTTGTAGTTCAGTTGTCTATACTTACATTCCCCTGCGCACCCATCGGAGGAACAGTGATAGTTGTTTTTAGAACAGTGAAGACACCCCTTTATGACTTATAACGTCACCAGGATTCAACGTGGAAGTAAAATTATTCGGCGTTCACCTCATTAGTTTTTGGGATGAACTGGGGCCTATTTGTATCCTCGACAGCTGGGGTGATACATTAGTCAACAGAAACAGTAGGGATTATGTTCGTGGAATAAATTTACCAAGGGATACCACAGACCCAAGGGAAGAATACAAAATAGGTAAGAGTGTGAGAAGTGGCCTCATAAATGAGAGAATGTGTGTTGATTTTATGGTTGCTGGAAATTATCTATTAATTTTGGTGGTTTGATTTGGTTTACTTTACAATATATATATATATATATATATATATATATATATATATATATATATATATTATATATTATATATATATATATATATATATATATATATATATATATATATATATATATATATATATATATATATTACATATTACCAATATTGTTATTCTGTAAACCTAATTCTAAACTTCAACCTTTGGGTTAATATTTTCTTTGGGTTATTTTCCTTTATGCGGTGAAGGCGCACCATTCTTCTTTATTTCCTCTATATGTAAATGATTTTCTTGATATCTTTGAGTAACTTGATGTTGTAAACTGTTTAATGATAATAAACAACAAGAAAACTTAACTTTGTGCGTTGGTCAGACCTATACCTATTTATCCTTAGTTTCTCTTCACGTTTGTGTGTCTTGTTATCACATATTGTTGTGTATGTGTAGAGTCTTCTTCTTCTTCGATCCTTAACCACCGACCGTCAAAGCAGTCAGTGGCCATCACGCCTAGTGGCGTCTTGTAGGGCAACAACAAATTGATTCCACTTTGCACGGTCGGTGGCCATCCTTCGTACAGTGCCCCAACTCTGGTTCATTCTTTGCATCTCAGCCTCCACAGTCCTCCGCCAAGTTGTTTTTGGTCGGCCTCTCTTTCGCTTTCCTTCAAGGGTCCAAAGCATAGCTGTTCTTGTGATGGCATCGGGGTCTCTTCTGAGGACATGACCAACCCAGCTCCAGCGTCTGCCAGCTATGATGGTGTGCATGTCCTCTTGCTTGCTACGAGTAAGCAGATCTTGGTTGGTGATGGTATTCGGTCAAAAGATTCGGTGAATTTTTCTTAGGCATGTTGTGTGAAAAGAGGACAATTTTGACATTTCCTTCTCTGTGACTCTCCAGCATTCCGCACCATAGAGAAGCACAGAAAGCACGCAACTCTGGTATAATCTTAATTTTGTGCTTGTGCTGTATTGGGAGGACTTCCAGATGTTATTTAGGCTAAAGAAGGCTGTTCTTGCATTATTCATTCTGATGTTGATGTCTTTGCCTGCCCCACCGTCTGGTGTTACTATGCTTCCTAGGTATGTCAAGGTATCTGTCTGTACCAATTGCTGATTCCTTACTGATATGGGCTCAGGGTTGCTCACATTGAGCGTCATGACCTCAGACTTCTTTAAATTGATGTTCAAGCCCACCTGCTGGCTAAATTTATTAAGTCTATCCGTTTTTTCCTGGATGTGTTGATGTGAATGTGCCAGCAGTGCAATGTCATCTGCATATTCCAGATCTTCCAATGTAGAAAATGTAGTCCATCATATTCCTCTTGGACTGCCCTCTGTTGTCTGGCGCATCACCCAGTCTATGACTGTCAAAAAAAGAGTGGTTGATAAGGGGCATCCCTGTCGTACTCCTGTCTTCACATCGAAGGTTAGGTTGCTCTGCCCAACACTACACGTAAAGTTGGCATAGAGGCTTTTTATGATTGACACTATGCAGCTTGGAATTCCATAAGCCCTCAGTATTTTCCATAAACTGTCCCTATGTATGCTGTCAAAAGCCTTTTCAAAATCAACAAAATTTATGTAAAGCTGTCTTTGCCATTCTGAGCACTGCTCTATAATGTTCCTGAGAGTGAATATATGGTCTACACATCTTCTGTTCTTTCTAAATCCTGCTTGTTCTTTCCTCAGTTTGTAGTCTACTGCCTTTGAAATTCTCTGTATAATTATCCTGCCTAGTATTTTGCTGGGAACTGAGAGAAGAGTGATTCCTCTCCAATTATTGCAGTCTGCAAGATCTCTCTTTTTGGGCAATTTGACAATTATTCCTTTGTTCCACTCTGATGGTGTTGTCCCCGTTTTCCACACTTGTGCAAATAGTGGTTCTAATAGTTCTGCTGCTAGCTCAGGGTCTGTCTTAAATAGCTCTGCATTTAAGTTATCATGGCCCGGAGCTTTACCGTTCTTTAACCCTTTGATTGCTGTGATGATTTCTTCTTTTCGTGGAATGTCTGTATTTACATCTAGATCGTTTTCAGCCTCAGGAACATTCAATTGTGTCTCTGGTATTTCCTTGTTCAGAGTTTCTCTGAAGTTCTCTGCCCATCTTGTTTCCTGTCCCTCTGCTGTCTTGATGAGATTTCCTTGCTTATCTCTTACTAATGTAATATTGTTTGCACCTTGTTTCCCGCTGATGAATTTAGTTATTTTGTATACTGTGCTTTGTTCATTTCTCAGTGCTGCCTCTTCTGCCTGTTTTGCAAGATCGTCTAGGAAATTCCTTTTGTTGGCTCGGGTTTGGCGTTTAACTTCCCTGTCCAGCTGGCTGTACTGTTCGCTATATAGTTGCTTTAACCTGGGGGACTTCGCTTCTGTTTTCTTTCTTTTCATTTCCTTTCTCATCTTTATGGTGTTTAGTGTTTCTGGTGTTATCCAGTCTTGCTTCTTCCTTTCCTGGAATCCTAAGCATGATTTGCTACTTTCCTTATATACTGTTGAAATGGTGTTGAAATTCTGGTCTATATCATCAGTCAATGTCTTTTCCTGGCTTTTGGCAAATTGATATCGTTTCTTAATGTCGGCCGCAAAAGCTTTTCTGGTAAGGGGGTCCTTCAATTTGCTGATGTCAAACCTTTTCTGTGTAGTTACAGTTGGTCCAGCCCTTCTTAGTTTCACTTTCAGTTTTGCTACTACTAAATGGTGATCACTTCCCACATCTGCACCTCTTCTTACCTTCACATCTTGTAATGCATGTCTCCATCTACCGTTAACCATGATGTGGTCTATCTGGTTTCTGTCCCGACCATTTGGTGATTCCCATGTTAACTTGTGAATTTCCTTATGTGGGAAAAGTGTTCCTCCAATGACCAGGTTGTTAATGCTACAGAAACTTATTAGCTTATCCCCATTTTCGTTTGCTGTTCCGCTGCCGCATTTCCCCATTGTTCTTTCATTATATGTATTGTGTGTACCAACTTTCGCATTGAGGTCTCCCATTACTATAACAAGATCATATCTAGGTGTGTCTTCCATTTCTTTCTGCAGTTGTTGATAGAATTCATCCTTGACCTCCTCATCGCTATCATTCGTTGGTGCGTAGCATTGTATTATTGTAGTGTTGGTGAATCTCCCTCTCAATCTCAATCGTATCAGTCTGTTGTTGATGGGTTTCCATTCCAGTAATGTCCTTTCTATCCCTTTCTGTAGAATAATGGCTACGCCTTCACTGTGCTGTCCATCCTCTCTTCCAGAGTAAAGTACTGTTTCTCCTGTTGCTGTTTTAACTTTTCCTGCCCCTGTCCATCTGCTCTCACTTATCTCCAGGATGTGTAACCTATATATGTGTAGAGTAACTTGTTCTTATTTTAGATAGGGAGGCAAAGACTGTCTTGTAACAAAGCATAGTTGTACGGATAGGCTGGATGAGACCTACTCACTCCAGAGACATATCTTTCCCTCAACCTACCACCTGTGAAACCTATTTTCTATACATTCTCGTGTATCAGTCAACCTTTACTCTTTACTTAGACTGGGCCCAATAAATCAATTCACTTACCGTACGACAATACTTTATCAGAGCTAATAGTGACAGTCTGATCTAAATGTGGGGAGGGAAAAAAATAATGAGAAAACTAAATGTTAAAAGCTTAACAGAAGGAAAAAGAGTAGTTTTAGTTATCTAATTTTATTATTGTTACTAAACACGCTAAAACATACAGGCATAGAAGCATAGATGACTTACTATATAATCTGCTAATTACCATAGTTTTCATTTCCTCTGTGTTGATATCTATTCCATATTTATGACTTACGCTGTTTACTTGCTTCACTACTTCTTGTAATTCTTGCTCGCATTTAGGTAACAAAACTGTGTCATCAGAATATCCAAGTTTGATTATTGATCTTCCGTCGATAATTGTTCCTGGCTTGTCCTGAATCTGTTAGAACATTTTCCGTGCAGATATTAATTAGGCAAGGGGGACACTACACATTCTTATCTCACACCGTTTTATATATATATATATATATATATATATATATATATATATATATATATATATATATATATATATATATATATATATATATATATATATATATATATATAAGATATATGTGCCATCCCCATCGACAACTACTGTTATACTTACACACAATACGAAACGATACGACTATATATATATAGTAGTATCGGGATGGCCTGTGGAATGTTGTTAAGAAAGTCTCCATAAATTGACTCGTGAAGAAAGAAAGAGACCTAATCGAGATACGGACAAGAAGAAAAAAAGGTGAATACTCTCCACCAGATAGTGTTTTCTAATAAATTATGGGAGTTTCCTTTTTCCCTACGACACTTACTTCCCCCCCCCCCCCCCCCACCGCCCCAGATCTTGATAAAGAAAGAGCCCCAACATCATCTAATTGAAGGATTTTACCTATAAGTATATACTTAACACACAAGCACGAGTGACATATTAACGAACTCGGTAATGATCACAACGGCTATACGGTTTATTTGTTAAATATATACAAATCTACGGTTAGTAGAAAGTAAAGAGGATGAAGGTGAAAGGCAGTTCACACACAGATGAAATGTACAAATGTAGTTAATTAAATATATGAGAGTGAACCTAAGTAAATAGTGAAATGATTAATTAAATGTGATATATTAAGTGTTACCACACAAATGTCAAATCTACAAGTCTGTGTGTCTTTCCTCCACTGTGTATACATAGACTGTCCAGTGTAGATGTATGTTACGCTGTAAGACGATGACTTATTTATGATATCTTTTGCACAGATAGTAATGAGAATTTGGAAAATATACTGTCCTTCATAGCTTGGAAATCTCTCTAGCGTCGTCAAACCGTTTACAGTTGTCTCATGAAAGTGTCTGCTGTCTGATCTTGAAAAGGCGCTGACTAGACTGGAGCTCTTCACAAAATGATCTTCTGGTAACAAGTGGGTTTCGTGCAATAAGCTTTGCTTGAGTGAATTTATACCGTGAGAATGAGAATAACTAAATTCACTTTGTACACTGACGTAGTGAGTAGTAGAACTTGGCGATTGAAACTTAATATCTTGGCGAATCACCTTGTGACTAAGTGATTTTGAATTATAGACTCATCAACTTGTGAGTAAGTAATCTTTATATATATATATATAAGAATCACCTTGTGCTTGCTTTAACTTGACTCGGGCGGTAACTTTTTGAGTGAGTTGAAATTGATATATGTTTTTGCAAATCATTTTGTGAGCACGTGAGTAACAGGTGAATAAATGCAGCGGCACGAACGTTTACAAACGCAAACGTGGAGATCTTCCTTGAAGCTTAGGAAGTATATGATGTCCTTTCTCGCGAATTCTGCTACCCGGACGCACGCTTTGCAAGCTTCTTTCCGGTTAGACGCCAAACACGTAATGTGTAGACTCAGACTGTTGCAGGACTGATGACACAAAACGACTTCATACGTTTCACATCTAATATCAATAGTTTACTTTCTTTTATCTTATTCATCAATATGGCTTCTTCTTACCTGATCGTTCTGTTTTTAATTCTCTTATTATGGTACATGACATGAAGTGCACAGAACAAGTGATAAATATATTGAGAATGAAAGTGTGTGCTCATGTTAGTCTGTTATGATGACATAACAGTCTAGATGAAGGTGAAGTATATAACTATGAATTACTTCAATATCTTATCATATATGAAAAATCTTTGATTTTTTGAACCAATAACGAATGGAAGTAATGGTAAAACAGCCGTTTACACATTTAGCTATGAGGCTAAGAGCAAAACGGAATCTTAAATAATAAACAAGAAAAATTAATAATCACTTTCCTAAAATTTACTGACCTCCTTTTCCCTTCGGAAATCCCTTAAGAACGCTTTATAATATTAAATTCTACATGACTGAATATTATAAATTCACACATAAATGAAATTTTGAAACCGGCTGTCTACAATCTAAATTCGGGGAAACTCTTCCACCTATGCTCCGCGATGTCTGGAAAATATGTACCGACTTCTGGCGAACGTGCCCTTATATTTCTGTTTTTGCTAATCTGTGACAATTCTGGGCGTGTAATCCGCCTTCCATCTTGTCAGGCGACTTCAGCGTGTTCGCGTTCTGTTTCAGTGCACGTCAATCGGAAAGTATATAGGCTATCTCGACCAACTTTTCACTCCGTACTGGATGTTCGGCTGCGAGACAAACCGTAGTTTTGGATTAGCCGTCCGATACAGAAATTACCTGCCACCTTGTCAATCATTTTGCGGCTCGACTGAAAGTCCCCGTGTGTTATTTTGCTCGCGGGGCGGATTCCTTTAATCTCTTTCAGTGTCCCCATGTATACCACATGTCGATCACTCTGGTGGGCGTGCTATTGTGTCCCAAGGTGGTGAAACTCATTCTGTTTAAATAGGAGATTAAGTTTAGTTTCAAAAGATAAAATAAGGTTTGCTATTTAGCAAATGTGGGAGTTAAGTTAGCCTTAGGTAAACTCCGTGATTAAGAAAGATTACTTTAAAAATGATGAATGAGCACAAACGGGTGATAAATAAAATAAGAAGACGATGAAAAAGGTACATGCGATAAAGCCTAGGAACACGTTATCATATACACCATATATATATATATATATATATATATATATATATATATATATATATATATATATATATATATATATATATATATAGATATATATAACATATTCCGTGTATATGTAATTGCAATTCGTTTGCCTCTGCAAAAGCTGTCATCGATCACTGCTGATGGTGCACCAGTAGTGTTGGACAAAATCAATTGCTTCACAGCCCTCTGCAAGAAAGATAAAGCATTTCCCAGCTTTATATCTTATTGCATTATACATCAGGAAGCATTGTGTATTAAACCACTTCCATTTGAACATATCATGGATGGTGCTACAGAAATAATCAATACAATTAGCGCATCGCCTTTGCAAAACTGGCTCTTTGTTTAAATATCTTTCGGCCAAGTTTCAGGACATACATTTTGAACTATTCTTTCACACAGAATTGCGTTGTCTGAGCAAAGGTAAACCTCTGGTACATCTTTTCAGTTTTATCTAGGAGACGAAAGACTTTTCGAAAGGTAAGATTGTGGACTTGCAAGAGTTTTTAAATCCTTCCTGGCTTCTTGAGTTTGCATTTTTTTTAAAACAGAGTTTGGTTTTGTTTTGTTTTAAAGACTATCTTCATTGCACACGAACAACTCCATAAGTGCTCCGATCTCCTTCCTTAGATCACACAAGGAGGATCTTAGCACAGTGCACGAACTCCGCAGCACCGGCGAGAATCCCAATGTGTGTATATAGGAATCACACATTTGATAAATATTTTTCTGGAGGGTAGGTTTATGATTGTTTTAATTTTGCAAGGGCAGCGGCCTTACAGCCTACTCTTTACGATTTCCAACTCCCGTGAGATTTTTAACGTGCGCAACTTGCACACGGGACCTCCTATTTTTTCGTCCTTATCCGAGAAGACTAGGCATCCGATCTCACTATCCAAGAGACCAGGGGGGAGTAAATTATATTCCCTCAACTGGGAATCGAACCTGGTACCTCTTGAATTACGAGTACTTTTAGATGTATAGATATGCTTTAAATGTATTTAATATGATTTCTTGACACATGTAAATGTGGTAAAGTGGGATGTTATAAATATTTATAGGGGACTTAGTGTACTGACTGAGATCAGCTGTGAAGGTATCTGTATCTAATAAGTGTGGTGTATTACAGATGACCTTACTTGCTACCACATTTATACCTCAGTCAGAATTATTCTGGAATATTGTGATGACTACGTTGAATGTCTAGGGTTATGAAAATGATGAAGTGTAAGTCACAACAACAACAGACAGATAAACAATTTAATTTATTCCACAACACTTTACAACACTGTGACACTCACACACATATAACACTCTATAAGACTATCTTAAATGAGTCAAGTGTAACGTTTCAAATATATATGTAATAATTACTTTCAACAATAGATATCCTGATTCAACTACACAGTGAACCAGGAATCACCATCAAATGTAATCCCAATTTATAAATATGATCTTGGTATTGACATAATTTATTAGTATTATCCTATGTGTGTAAGTTGTGAAGTAGTACTATGAGGTAATACTGGTTTTGTTTTTCAAGCTAGATTGTTGTTTGTCATCATGACTTCAAGTGTTTGATTATCGTGGAAATAGTATTGGGAAAAGTTCACAGTTCCTGTCATTTGAAACAATTTATTGTCCCTCTGTGTTTAATATAATGTCAATTTTTGAGGGGGGGGGGGGCACACAATGTTGAGCTGCTCTGGCCACAGAAGCTTATCTTTCGTGATGGCGGCAGGAAAAGACTCCTCTGCTTGATTGCTTCACTGTGTCCTGGAGACACCTCACTGGTCGCTATCTGGACCAAGGAGTATGCTGTCAGCCTCTGGATTCAGCAAAACTCAGACCAGGTGCTGCTTCAATAACTTAGGACCACGGTCCCTGAAACAAGAAGGTTGTACCTCCTATTTCAGAACTAATTTATAATCTATTTCCACACTGAACACAATACATAACAAACACTGAGTTCAGAGCGGTAGGCCAACTGCTAGCTTCATCTGAATTAATTTACACCAGTATACTCCTCCCTAATGGTTACTACGCCTCTGCAATTCCAGCATTAGTTCTATCTAGTCAATAAGATAGGTGTCAGTGTACTGTTTGGCAATTCCATGCAGTTTTACTTTTCTCCGACACGTCCTGTTCAGGTTGGAGCACTTTCTAGGCCTTGCCTCATGTTTTCTACTGAACCACACACATATACAGACATAAATTATCAATTTACATTCAATTTTCATTAAAAAGATATCAAATATGTCACGCTTACCACAATTCATGAAAATAATACACAAATACTTTGACTGGCGATGAATATGGCACAAATTCCGATTTGCCTCTGTCCCAGGCTTTTATTTAGAAAAAATATAAGCTGGTTCTCAACGCACTGTTTCTGAGTAAGTTTATTTTAAAATGTGGCACTGAACTGACGCTCCTAATTGACTATATTGGCGGGTCTAACCAATCGGGCCATGTTTACACAGCTTTTCAAAAAAAGTACCCCTACTACCGTTTCCCCTAACAACAAAAAATTAGTATTTGTAGTCCGACTAATCGTGTTTCGTCTTACATTTACTTCTATCCAATCAAATAGGATTTAACATGGTGGCCTATTTCCCGTAAAATGGTGGTTTCAAAACATGCCACTGTGCGATTATTATTTGGTGTTGTCTGACACCCTCACTATTTTCTTTTGGCTATTATTTGTTAATTCCTAGACTATTTGCGTAACACTTAACCTATTCTTTGTCAGCAAGTCCTAAGGAACCCAAATATATAAGCTTTAAGGGAGCTAAGTGGCGGCGTTCAAAATATGTATTTTCTTCTAGGATAGTCGTGCTGTTACCACCTCCTCACTTCCAAACTTTATGGTGTCTGCTGTACTGTCAGACTAATGTCAGGAGTTTAGACATAAAACAGTAGAATGTCATGTTTCCCAATAAGCATTTTACAGGTTTTTAAACCTAACTCTCGTATGGGTAGTGTTTTTTATCACTGTCCGTCTGAAAAAAAAAGTTAGTGCTTCATGCCTTTCGCGTTGGGGTTGCATTAATTGTATATCGCGAGACGCGTGTTAGTGTTGCCGGCGTTCCTGCTTTCAGCCCTCCCTCTCTCTATCCTAATTCCATCTGTCTTTTAAGTACGCAGTGTATAAAATGAAATTAATGCTAGTATTAATTTAGGTCATTAAGCAGCTTGCGTATCTCAAGGTTTTCTTAGAAATGCAGTACACGTTTTATTGTTTTGTGGAAACGCGTGTATGCTGCTATAGGCTTTATTAATAAACGTGAACGTGAGAATATGCAGACGAAGCAGAAAAAAGGGGGTCACGAGTACAGTCATTGTGACAGCACTGTTCTTTACCATTCTTCTTTCCCTTTTATTAAATTTATGTGTTAGGCTTTACATTTACCTTTTAATTTATATATGTGGATTTAGAATGTTTCACGACAAATTCTCCCCTTTTAAAACAGACGTTATATGTCAGTCTATAATTCTATATACACATAGAGAAATTTATTATTATTTCTGGGGCTTACGGTGATTCTCATCACACGGATGGCGGCTTAAAAAATCCGCTCCCAGATTTGTCTTACCAGATATATACTCTATGCTAAACTCAAATGGCTGCATCAGTAAGGACCATCTGAGTAACCTAGAATTTTCATGTCTAGCCTGCGCTAGAAACGACAAGGGTTTGTGATCCGTCTGCAACTTAAATGCCTTCCCATACAGATAAATATTGAATTTCTTTATCGTCCATATTACTGCAAGACATTCTTTTTCGCTAGTTGAGTAATTGGTTTCAGCTTTATTCAACTTTCTGCTAGCATATGCCACTGGGCTTAATTCCCCATCCAGTGCATCTGATTTCTGTAACAGGGTCGCACCTAACACTATATTACTGGCATCCGTCCTTACAATGAATTCTTGACTTAAGTCAGGTAGTTTCAAAATAGGTTTGCTTGTGAGCTTTTCCTTTAATTCCTGGTAAGCCAATTCACATTGTGGTGTCCATGTAATTCGATCTGGATTTACTTTACGTGTCAAATCAGTTAACGGTGCACATATGGAATTAAAGTTTTTGATATACTTTTGGTAGAAACCACATAATGAGACAAAGGATCTCACGTCTTTCTTGGTTTGTGGTCTCGGGGCTTTCTTTAGTTTCTCTAAATTCTTGGGGTCAGGGGTCATGTTTCCCTGATGGATTGTGTGTCCCAAGAATTCTAATTCTTTACATCCAACGCAACATTTGGTTGGTCGGGCTGTTAAATTCGCTTCTCTAAGTCGATTAAACAGCATGTTTAGAGAGTCAATGTGTTCCTCAAATGTTTCTGTTGCTATAAGGATATCATCCATGAAATTTGTGATGCATGGATTATTCAGAGGGTCCAATAATTTTCTCATCATTCTAGAGAAGACACTAGGCGCATTCTTCAATCCAAATGGCAATCTGTTAAACTCATAGTGTCCCTCTGAGGTACTAAAAGCTAGGTACGGTCTAACCTCAGGCTTTACTGGAATCTGATAGTATCCTTTACTCAGATCCACTTTTGAGAAAT
Source organism: Oreohelix idahoensis (assembly GCA_024509875.1). NCBI lineage: Eukaryota > Metazoa > Mollusca > Gastropoda > Stylommatophora > Oreohelicidae > Oreohelix > Oreohelix idahoensis. Next base: position 727,184 of record JAMPIV010005230.1, on the reverse strand, counting down.
ATTTAGCTTCATTTAGCCTGGCAAACAACTGATTTGTATCCAGCAATGGATCCACCTGTCCTTCTGTAATAGCATTCAGTCTCCTGTAATCTATACAGAGTCTATGTTCTCCAGAGGGTTTCCTTAAGAGCACCACACTGGAACTATACGAAGATTCACTGTGTGAAATTATTCCCTCCTTCAACAAATAGTCTATCTCTTCCTTCAAAGCTTCCTCCTTAGCAAAAGGAATCGAATAGGGTTTCATACAGACAGGTGTGGGGTCTATCAGCTTCATATCATATTCCAATAAGTTTGTATGCCCCGGTCGGTCTGTGAGCACCTCTATATGATTATCTAGAACCTGTTGCACTCTCTCTTTCTGATTTCTAGTTAAATGTGTACTGATTTTCACCTGTGCCGCTGTCTCACAGGGGTGTAATGGATATTCAAATGATGAAAGTGGTTCATTTTTCATCTCCATTGCAATGGACAAGGTCAACAAGTGTGTCTCTTCCTGATGTTCTCTTTCCAAATATTTCTTCAGGAGATTCACATGATAGATTTTTTCTTTCCCCTTCTTATCTATCTTATAATTGGTTCTAGACACCTTCTCTAGAACTGTATATGGACCTTGCCATCCAATTTGTAACTTATTCTGACTACCGGGTAGAAGAAGCAGTACCTTCTCTCCCACAGCCAAATCTCTGTCTTTAGCCTTCCTGTTGAAATAGGCAGCATGTTTCTTCCTGGCTTATCTCAAATTTTCATTGGCAAGTTTCCAGCCAGTTTTTAAACGCGTGGTCAGCTCATTCACATATTGGTATGAGGATGTAATATTTTCCTCTGCCTTTTCATCAGTCCACGTTCTTAACAGCGTTACATATGGACCTTTAATTTTGTGGACCTATTTGTCCATGCACCGGTATGGTCTCTTCCACTCGAAGCTCTATAGTGATGATTTTTCTTCCAAGAATTATCATTCACAAAACGACCGCTACCAATTCTTTTCTTGGGGCTTTCTCCCCACTTAGAATTCTAGATGAGAGATTTCCTCTCTACATCCTCTTTCTCCAGTTTACATAAGTCCGATTGAGGGATTTTCGGCTTATCCTGGGGTAAGACATCTTTTTGCACTCGCTGCATAGTGGCCATTGTAAAACAGTTAATTGAAGCTTGTCCGTGAAAAGGGGCTTCCCATTCCATTTGGTCCACTTTATCAAATTTATTTTTCTTTGTATTGTCAGGCCTAAATTTGCCCCGTGGCGTGTCCAGGTCCTGATCAATGTTCCCACTTGTGGGTGTTCCCTCATGTGCTATGCTACACCTTTCTACAAACTTTTCAATGTCCCACCTTGCCTTGGGCCAATAATAATTGTGAGCCACCTTTTGGATGATGGTACCAATTTTCTCATGGTCCCCATCTATCCTGTTTCACATGTAGGCTCCTTATTTGTTCTGCCCTATATGCCTTTGGAAGAACCAACTGTCCGTGACCATTGGATCTAGTTCAGGCCTTCCTGTAAATCAACTTGTTTTTCATGTAAAAATCTCCCTTGCCTGGAGTTGTATGACAAGTTGACAATTTCCTGAAACAAGGCTTGAGGGTCTTATCTCCAGCCTGTGCCTTCCTCAACTCTTCTGGAGTGGTATCTATCAGGATATCCTCCTCCTTTCTTGAGGTCGACCTGACCTGAAGTGTGGCCATATACACAGGTTTCCTTCTACAACGGTCAGTGTCATGATTGTCCATCTGACAATTTTTACACCATCTCTTTCCTTGGTTGAAAGATTTCCTTTCATCATATTTCCTTTCATCGAATTGTGGGGTTTTATTTTTATTGTCATACCGTGGCCTATCAAACTGGTGCTTACTTTTTGTTTTGATCTCTAGGATCAAATTTATTAAAGTTCTGTGGTGCCCTAAAATTATCTACCTGTTTCTTTTTATTACCTGATACCTCTGCCTGAGCTGCTTGATACCTTTCAGCAACATTTAGCAACTCACCCAGCCTCTCTGCACCTTGTTCCATGAGAAACTTTCTCAGGTCTGGAGCCATGGACTCTCTTAATTGTTCTATAAGGACCATTTCCTTAAGATCTTGGGTTTTCCCCAGAGAAGTCCATTTCTCCAAGTATTTCTCTAACCGTGCAGAGAACTGGTGATAGGTTTCACCTGACAGTAGTTTAGCATTCCTAAATTTTTTCCTATAAAATTCTGCGTTCTTTTCATATCTTAACAAAAGCGCCTGCTTTAGCATGTCATAATTTTCTTGATCACCTCTGCTCATTTTGGCAAAAACTTCATAAGCTGCCCCACGAAGCCCTTGACATAACTTTAAGCTCAACCTTTCTCTCTCTAACCCATACGTGGTAGCTAATAGTTCATATCTATTTAGATAGCTCTCAATATCATCGTCTTTCTCAACAAAATGATCTAAATGAAAATTCATAGCTGAGGTTGAGGCTCCCTGACTAGCATTAGCATCGGAGGCAAAGGGACTGGCACCATTGTCAGGAGCATGGCCTTGAAACTCAAACTCCCTTAGTCGTAACTCATGTTCCCTTTGTAATCTTTTATCTTCTGCTTCCCTTTCTGCAGCTAATCGCTTGTCTTCCCTTTCTGCAGCCTGTCTTCTTTCCTCGGCTTCCCTTTCTGCCTTTTTCTCTTCCAACTGGAGCCTTTTAATCTCCTTATCTGCCTTTAATGCTTTAGCCTCTTTGTCAGCCTCAATCTGCAGCCTCTTAATTTCTTTTTCAGCCTCTAACTTTCTTTCAGCCTCTTTCTCTAATCTTCTTTCCTCACGTTCAATATATGTGTCACATTCAGCAGTGACATAAGCAATCATAATTTGCCCGTCCATTCCTAACTCTTTTGCAGTCTGCACAGCAGCAGATCGAAATTTGGCCAGGTCCGCCATTTTCTAACAGGTAAATGTATAAAATATTTAACTAAACAATTTTATCTATGACTAATTAACTAAGGACAACCACAGGCACTGAGAGCTCAACCTTATTTATTTTCACCCAAGGATACCTTTTAAATTTTTATTATTCCCAATATATATAATAGGAGAAAGTTCAATATCCCGGGAGCGAGACCCCAATATATGTGGTAAAGTGGGATCTTATAAATATTTATAGGGGACTTAGTGTACTGACTGAGATCAGCTGTGAAGGTATCTGTATCTAATAAGTGTGGTGTATTACAGATGACCTTACTTGCTACCACATTTATACCTCAGTCAGAATTATTCTGGAATATTGTGATGACTACGTTGAATGTCTAGGGTTATGAAAATGATGAAGTGTAAGTCACAACAACAACAGACAGATAAACAATTTAATTTATTCCACAACACTTTACAACACTGTGACACTCACACACATATAACACTCTATAAGACTATCTTAAATGAGTCAAGTGTAACGTTTCAAATATATATGTAATAATTACTTTCAACAATAGATATCCTACACAGTGAACCAGGAATCACAATCAAATGTAATCCCAATTTATAAATATGATCTTGGTATTGACATAATTTATTAGTATTATCCTATGTTTGTAAGTTGTGAAGTAGTACTATGAGGTAATACTGGTTTTGTTTTTCAAGCTAGATTGTTGTTTGTCATCATGACTTCAAGTGTTTGATTATCGTGGAAATAGTATTGTGAAAAGTTCACAGTTCCTGTCATTTGAAACAATTTATTGTCCCTCTGTGTTTAATATAATGTCAATTTTTGAGGGGGGGGGGGGGCACATAATGTTGAGCTGCTCTGGCCACAGAAGCTTATCTTTCGTGATGGCGGCAGGAAAAGACTCCTCTGCTCGATTGCTTCACTGTGTTCTTGAGACACCTCACTGGTCGCTATCTGGACCAAGTAGTATGCTGTCAGCCTCTGGATTCAGCAAAACTCAGACCAGGTGCTGCTTCAATAACTTAGGACCACGGTCCCTGAAACAAGAAGGTTGTACCTCCTATTTCAGAACTAATTTATAATCTATTTCCACACTGAACACATTACCTAACAAACACTGAGTTCAGAGCGGTAGGCCAACTGCTAGCTTCATCTGAAACAATTTACACCAGTATACTCCTCCCTAATGGTTACTACGCCTCTGCAATTCCAGCATTAGTTCTATCTAGTCAATAAGATAGGTGTCAGTGTACTGTTTGGCAATTCCATGCAGTTTTACTTTTCTCCGACACGTCCTGTTCAGGTTGGAGCACTATCTAGGCCTTGCCTCATGTTTTCTACTGAACCACACACATATACAGACATAAATTATCAATTTACATTCAATTTTCATTAAAAAGATATCAAATATGTCAAGCTTACCACAAATCATGGAAATAATACACAAATACGTTGACTGGCGATGAATATGGCACAAATTCCGATCTGCCTCTGTCCCAGGCTTTTATTTAGAAAAAATATAAGCTGGTTCTCAACGCACTATTTCTGAGTAAGTTTATTTTAAAATGTGGCACTGAACTGACGCTCCTAATTGACTATATTGGCGGGTCTAACCTATCGGGCCATGTTTACACAGCTTTTCAAAAAAAGTACCCCTACTACCGTTTCCCCTAACAACAAAAAATTAGAATTTGTAGTCCGACTAATCGTGTTTCGCCTTACATTTACTTCTATCCAATCAAATAGGATTTAACATGGTGGCATATTTCCCGTAAAATGGTGGTTTCAAAACATGCCACTGTGCGATTATTATTTGGTGTTGTCTGACACCCTCACTATTTTCTTTTGGCTATAATTTGTTAATTCTTAGACTATTTGCGTAACACTTAACCTATTCTTTGTCAGCAAGTCCTAAGGAACCCAAATATATAAGCTTTAAGGGAGCTAAGTGGCGGCGTTCAAAATATGTATTTTCTTCTAGGATAGTCGTGCTGTTACCACCTCCTCACTTCCAAACTTTATGGTGTCTGCTGTACTGTCAGACTAATGTCAGGAGTTTAGACATAAAACAGTAGAATGTCATGTTTCCCAATAAGCATTTTACAGGTTTTTAAACCTAACTCTCGTATGGGTAGTGTTTTTTATCACTGTCCGTCTGAAAAAAAAAGTTAGTGCTTCATGCCTTTCGCGTTGGGGGTGGCATTAATTGTATATCGCGAGACGCGTGTTAGTGTTGCCGGCGTTCCTGCTTTCAGCCCTCCCTCTCTCTATCCTAATTCCATCTGTCTTTTCATTACGCAGTGTATAAAATGAAATTAATGCTAGTATTAATTTAGGTCATTAAGCAGCTTGCGTATCTCAAGGTTTTCTTAGAAATGCAGTACACGTTTTATTGTTTTGTGGAAACGCGTGTATGCTGCTATAGGCTTTATTAATAAACGTGAACGTGAGAATATGCAGACGAAGCAGAAAAAGGGGGGTCACGAGTACAGTCATTGTGACAGCACTGTTCTTTACCATTCTTCTTTCCCTTTTATTGAATTTATGTGTTAGGCTTTACATTTACCTTTTAATTTATATATGTGGATTTAGAATGTTTCACGACAGTAAACAATAATATGTGATAGCAAGCAAATGGCCTTATCAAAGATAAGAAATGACAATTGTTTAGCAATTGCTGACAACATGAACAAGTTTAAATTTGGTGTTTCAAGGAAAAGACAAACAAATGGCTCAAATAATAGGCACTACTATGTTTCAAACTAACTTTGTTGATTTTGAAAATGCTTTCGACAGCATACACAGGGACAGCCTATGGAAAATTCTGAGGGCTTATGGAATTCCCAGCCGCATTGTTTCTATTATAAAAAGCCTCGATTCTAGCTTTACGTGCAGTGTTGGATCGAGTAATGTAACTTTCGAAGTGAAAACAGGAGTACGACAGGGATGCCCCTTATCAACAACATTATTTTTGACAGTCATAGATTGGGTGATGCGCCAGACAACAGAGGGCAGTCCAAGAGGAATTAGATGGACAACGTTTTCTACACTGGAAGATTTTGAATATGCAGATGACATTGCCCTACTCGCGCATTCACACCAACACATTCAAGACAAAACCGATAGACTGAATAAGTATGGCCAGCAGGTAGGCCTGAACATCAATTTGAAGAAGACAGAGGTCATGACACTAAATGTGGGCAATCCTGAGCCAATAACAGTAAGGAACCAGAAGTTAGAACAGACAGACACATTTACTTACCTAGGAAGCATAGTAACACCTGACGGCGGAACAAGCAAGGACATTAACAACAGAATGAATCAAGCGAGAACAGCCTTTGCTGTTCTCAACAACCTTTGAAAGTCTTCCCAGTACAGCACAAACACCAATTTAAGACTGTATGAAAGCTGTGTACTTTCTGTGCTCCTCTATGGTGCGGAATGTTGGAGAGTAACAGAGAAGGAAATGTCGAAACTGTCCTCCTTTCACACAATCTGTCTAAGGAAAATTCTCCGAATCTTTTGGCCAAACACCATCAGCAACCAAGAACTACGTATTCGGAGTAATCAGGAGGACATGCACACCATCATAGCTGGCAGACGCTGGAGTTGGGTTGGCCATGTCCTCAGAAGGGACCCTGATACCATCACAAGAACAGCTATGCTATGGACCCCCGAGGGAAAGCGAAAGAGAGGCCGACCAAAAACAACTTGGCGGAGAACTGTGGAAGCTGAGATGCAAAGAATGAACCACAGTTGGGGCACTGTACGAAGGATGGCCGCCGACCAAAGTGGAATCAATTTGTTGCTGCCCTACAAGACGTCACCAGGCGTGATGGCCGCTGACTGCTTTGGCGGTTGGCGGTTATGGATCAAAGAAGAAGATGTTTCAAAGCTTAGTTAGATTTGTGGATGTAGCAGTTAAAGAGAAACTCACAGTTACGTTGTCCAAGAATTAAAGTGTTTATTAGGTAAAGTGGAATTCAATGTGTCGCGATATACTGCCCTTGACCAAGCCCCACTCGAGCAGTTTGAAATAGGTTTCAACAGTTTTCCTTTCATCAACCCGTTGTCAATTTTGTTTGTGTGTAAATCCCTTTATTTGTCAAATAGATGTCACATACATTGTTAGATCTATTGACCGCCTAACTGAAACAACTATACAATTTTGTTTATGTAACGGTATTGCCTCCCCTGCTTTGCAGTAGTGGTCCAACAGTGGCCAAAACTCAAGAGTATCTAAAGTGGGTCGTCAAAGGTGTCTACCTTTGCATAAAATTACTCTTGGCAGAGATGTAGATAAAAGGGTAATGACGCTTCTACCTTAAGGGACTATCCACAAGATATTCAGAAAAGCTAAAAGAATGCTTCATTGGCTGATCACGTTAATTCCATGATCTGCCGACAACTTTTGTGAAGGATTAAGCAATTATTAGTTTCAGCTCGTTAAGCCCCCACCTCTGATTTACTCAGTGGAATTCTTATTATTCTTGTATAGCTTTGTTTAGAGTGTGTTTAGTAAATTGACTGAGACACACATGCAGTACATTTAAAATGATTAAATCGAACTTAAATTTGTATATTAACAAATAACAGATTTAATATTCATTTAGTTTTAACAATGGTTAAAATAACTGAATAGTTTAAAAGAAAAGATTCATCATTGACTGATAGTACGTTTTTGGCTTATACGTTTCACTTAGCTGCCAATAGTAGTTTGTTCTCCCGCTGATGGGTTCTGTGCGGATAGGTCACTGGAGTTGTCACGTCTCTAGTTAAGCTTAAAGGTGAAGCACGTTTTCAGTACAATCAAGAAGTAACTGCCAAGTTGGTCCCGCGTTTCTACGTCAGTCCACTTATACCCTCACTTTGTTTCAAACATTAGTACCTTCACTGGTACCAACACCAACTATGGAAAAAAAAAATAGAAACGAAACGCTCTCCTGAGTAATTCGTTTTCCCGACACATACTTATGTGTCCCCTTTCTTATTCCACCATCCCATTTAACTCAGACTTTACCCTCGATGAGAATTAAACTTAATCCCTCAAGAGATAACTTTATTTACCTTTACATTGAATAGCTTTATCGTTATTTTACATTTAAATGAAAAGGTTAATAGTACAGATAGAATATGTTTACGTTTACATCTCCACTGTTTGAAAAGTGTTCACAATATAAATTGAATATGTTTTCCTTTCCATTTACACTGATTGAAAAGCTGTGAAACTTTCATTAATTTTAAAGTGAATATGTTTACATAGACATTTACACTTTTTTGAAACTGTAAGTACTATACTTAGAATGTACATCATTTCTTTCATCTTTTCTTCCCTGCTCCATGTGGAACTTGGGACTACTTTATGCTTTTAGTTCTCCGTTAGAAACTAGCAATAAAGCGGTCACCAGCCCTTGCATTGGTGGTTCATGAATCATCATTCTATACCCTGAGGTTGCCAGCCTCAAATGACTTGGACACCCACTAGCGATTTTCACATATTACAATTCACATGGCAATATATACATATTAGTTCACATATTAGTAATGAAAAATATAGAATGTAAAATGACAACTTACGCCAATCCTGGCTCACAGACATTTTGCTCAGATGAATGAAGTTAAGGGAATTGATTAGGCCTCTTACACGTGTATTGGGGTCGTTACTTTTAAAAGATAATTCCCTCTATGACTCCGTGTGGTTCAGTTTCCCCAGCCTTCCTTATTAAAATGGGTTTCCTGGGATATGTAAGTCTTTCAAGATTGTTCCACATAGTCTAGCCTGATAAATGGAAATTCTGAATTCTAACTTCTGGCAAGTATGGGTGTGTCTTGGCTAGCGTGAATCTCGCATTGGCTTAACACTGAAAAGCGTCAGGTTATATTCATTGTTCTCTCCTGCATCTGTTTGCAATGAAGCTAAGAAAGCGCCAATCGTTTCAAACAAAAATGTTGTGTGTGGTAATTTCAAAATATTCCTGACATGGACAAATTTTGAACGTAATGCAGAGGTCACCTTTCCCTCATATAGTATGAAAACATCCAATTGCCTAGCAGGCGAACTCACCAACGCAACGCATCTGTAAACTCATACGACAATGTGTTTCAGATGCAACAAATTATTTCTATCTAAAGTAATCTTGTCATAACAAGTCGGACAGGAAGCGATTAGGTCATCCGTGTCTGTCCAAAACGTGTCACCCAGACAAGTAATCTCTTATCTGTAACGCACCCTGGCCTGTATGAACAATTAGCAAATACGCTGGTGATTTGTAGGGCTAATCTGTATTCTGATGTCGGCTGCACCCGCGAGTTAAATGGATAGCAAACAGACAAGCCGACTTATCCCAGAGAGTGGCGTAAGAAGAAAAATACCAAATATCTGCTACACATAGCAGAGAAAGAAAGTGCGACAATGGAAAGCACGCAATAAAAATCAGTGTAAAATGTAACTGATACTGCTGCTGTGAAACAGAGATCGAGAAGGGTCGCCCTATTCTGTCACAGTTGGAGATTGAAGACCTTCATAATAATTTTACTTTGATGTTGTCTTTGACTCCCTGTATCTGTGCGAATCTTTACTTTCAACAATGAATGTTGACAAATATAAGTAAAGATAGTGGCTCACTAGCGCTCATCCGGATAATTGAGTGCCCAAGATGGCATTAATTAAGCATTTAAGATAAGCAAAGAATTTTCATGGTTTTTTTTTTTATTGCATTATTTTTATGGTATTTAAATATATTTACTTATGCCTATAGAATCAATTTGTATTTAGTGTAAACGTAGGCCCTTTTTAAAAGAGGGTCGCGATAATTGATTAGTTCTTGACACTCTCCCTCACACTTAATGTTACTGCGATGTTTTTTTAAGACCACTGAACCACTGAATCAAAATTGCTTCAACGTCTTGTAGCACTTGTGACTTTCAAGGGTCTGCTCCAGCATCTTGTCTGGGAGCGATCCATATGCATCAACTAGATCCATGCACAAGCAAATTACACGGATATTTGTTCCGTCAGAATTGGCTCTTTGTACTGCTGTTTAATATCATCGTGATATGCTCAAGACACCCTGGGTTACCTCTTTTCTGTATGTTAAAGTAATTTTACAAGCTCTAAGTTATTATTGATGTCACGTGTTCTTTTATGTTTGGCTCGTGAGTTTTATGTATAGTGATGATCGTGGTGGGTAAGGTCTGCGGATTCTTTCTCAGATGACATGTTATTTGATTATCCTGAATATTGCGAAGTGACCCCAACATCAACTTACCTAAGGACGGAACTTGAATACAACAGCGAACCAAATAGAGATAATTTGCTGGAAGACATTGTTTACAAAGGGTTATCAAGCTTTAATTGATTCTATCCTTAGAATCTTATAAGTTTTCTTTTAGTAATTTTGCCTATTTTAATAAGTCAAATTGATGCTATGTTTACAATTTCGACAGTAATTACTCCCGGGCTCTTTTCATTGACATTGGCCGTAGCCCTCTCATTTTTTACATTTTACTTCGCGAACCATTCGTAGTCAACACATTTAACCTCCATTCTTTAACGAAAGGTAAACTCACCCTATAATTCATTCAATTTATAGAGGTTGACCAAGATGTTCCATCCTTTCTGGAAACTATCCGTTATAAGCTACCCAATACCATCTTGGATTCAAGGTCTTCCTTTTTCATGACCTTCCTTCCTTGCGTCTCGGTGTTATCTCTCTGTGTGACTGCGTGTTGTCATCGTTGTTCTCTGACGTGGTACTCTATGTTTTATTTTCTGCCCTGTAACCAGCATTGAGAGTATTACTTTCCTTCTCATAGCCAACCTATTTTTCTCTATTTTACGTCATGCCGAAAGGTATGTCACTGCTCCTGTGACAATTGAGAAGAATACCTTTCCTTCCACACTCAGCAATGAAATTGGCCAAAGCTCTTTGGAGATTTGTGCTTTTGAGACATATGCTTCATTTGCTTTTTTTCCAGTATAGCCCGGTGTGCTGGCATTTCCATGCATTTTTCTATCAGCAGTCACTGCAGTCGTTTTATGTTACATGCAATGTGAACGCCAACAACGCGTGTACATAAGTACACAGCTCTAAGATCAAGAAACAGCACTCATACAGTAATCATATACTGATCTAATTGATCAACCGCTTAGCAAAGATGATCTATTTAAAACAAACATTATCATAATATGACGTAGCTCGTTAAAGACTAAGTTAAAAATGCGGGAAGAATACTAATAAAACTTAATTAATCAAAGTACAGTACCTTCAACACTGATGATTGAATAATGTATTGTCTTTATTTGGATACAACTCTGGCAGATAGAACACTCCTTTTGTCTCACGTCAAAGGAGCATAATCAATCCCATCAAGACTAATGGTAGTAAGTAGTTTCTTACGTCAGCGTCGCGCCTTCTTTATATCTCACGGCTAGCAGAAGGAAATATGATAATATGTATTTACTATTTACGTTTTGCATCTTACACTTGGATAAATTACTCTCAGTGACTAATGGGATGTAAGTAGTTTTAATTTAAACAATCTTATGACTGGTGCAATTGTATCTGGGTTTGAATGTCTCATCTGAGTCGTCTGACTATTTATCACCTAACGCAAGTTGCCAACCAACGCTTAATTTCAAAGCATGAGCTTGTAGTAACCAATTGTATAAATCGAGATAGTTTCAACAATCCTATACTTTGAACAGAACATTTTTTTTCAGAGTTGCCAAATATCGTTTTAAAAAAAAGTATCCAATGAAAAAAGAACTAGCTATATCTGGCGATCGTTGTTGATAGTAAATATTTTCAGCTGAATGGGTAAAATACTGGATTTGCTGTAGCAATGCGAACTGATAGGACACCAGTGCAGACAGATCGTTCAAAACTTTTGACATCGGAAGTAAGTTATGTATGAACGCAAGGTGGGGCAAAATCCAGAGATACTGGTCAGTGACGTCACAAACTCTGCATTTTCTAGGGAAACGTAGTGACTTGTAAACATGCGTATTTCAGAAATGTTGAAAACATTTCCGGAAATTTGCGAAAGAGGTGAACGGATGGTAACAATGCCATATCTTTTTCACGAAAAATTACAGTTTTAATGATCTGAGTTAAAATAGCTAAAAAAAGTGCGGCTTACTAATCTGTAAATCAAGAATCGATTTCTACTAATATCAAAGATAATACTATTTAAGATTCCAAAGCGTCTGTATTATGATCGATTATCAACAAATCATTAATTTGGCATTACAGATTGGAGTTAATAAGCAAGATTGAATATATTTAGAGGGCCCTGCTCAGGTTTACGACAGCGAGCGGCGAGAGGTTGTGAAAATGTTGGACATTTAAACGCGGTAAACGCAACTTTGGTTTACACGAGTTATTGTTATTGTTGATTGCTGATCAGAATCGACGTCACTACACTCCGGGCAAACCCATAGTTGCTCAGTCTCCCTCAGCAAATGTCGAAGGGTATGAATGCTAATTGTTACTCTCGCGCGTTGGTTGCATACACGCCGGATGCATCCTCTCATTCGTCCACCCTTGCTGGTCTTACGTTTGATGCCAAATTCCAGCAATCTTAGCCTTGATGATTCATCGATTGCAGTGTCATTCTCTAACAGGCGTTCTTTAATTGCCCCCAGTATCTCTCCCTTATCCATATCCAATGCACCTTCTATGGGTGCGCTTGAAGCTAGTCTATCAGCTCTTTCATTGCCGCGTAGCCCTGCATGACCAGGACAGTAGATCCACACCAGTTCCATGGAGGTTTTCTATTCATGTTGGAGCCATCCACTTTGGACCTTCTGAAGCATGGATTGTGACACAATAACCGCCCTTGTTAATCTCAGACAAGATCCTTAAGGCTGTAGTAACTTCCTCTACTTCCATTCTCATGCTGGAGGTTGTTGTCATGTAAGGGTTAAGATACTGTAAAGTCGTTGATAAGACTACTCTCTTACCCTTCCTGTAAAAGTCCGCCGCTAAAGAAAAAAACATACGGCCGAGGTAATATTCACAGAGGAACCACTTTTTTCTTCTACAAGCCACAGATGGATTATGCGAGCTGTAGCGTCTAGAGAGGGCTTTTAGATAGTGTAGTTATTGGACTACGCTGGAGGGCCTGTGACGATGTTAAGTGGCTTGAAAACATCCAATACGACACCTCTTAACCATGTAGCAGATAAACTGACAATTACTGATACTGGGTCAGACTGAGAAGTATATTTTCATACCAGCAACATAGAAAACAATGTTTTAAAAAAAAACACCAAAAAAAAAAAAAAAAAAAAAACAAAGTAGTAAACATACTTTGTAAGATACTAGAACAAGTCAAAAAGTTTCTCAGATCCAAGTTCTGCATATAATAACAGAAAATAGCAGGCGTGAAAGGCACATTAAGAAGAGAATGGGATTGGCAAAAGCAGCATTAATCTTAGTATACGAGATCAAAAACCACGTTTTTACGAGCTAATTTCCTAGAGTACATTTTAAGACAGATTTACAGATTTTGCAATAAATAATTTATTTATAAAGATAACATAAAGTGTTATATATCAAAATGTGAAGAAATGAAACTCCTGTATCATGCACTTAACTAAATTGTTCAGTGGTTTTAAACATGCATTCACCTATATATTTTCGCTACTGACACGGAAACCGTCTAAACCGTCTCTGCCTTTTAGAAAGGCCGGCCGTAAAACGGGGATCGATCGTCGGCCTTTCTAAAAGGCCGCTCGTATACTAAGAGTTAAACAATATAGGACAAAATATTATAAACGAAACACATTAAAAAAATGGAATTTACAGAAGCAAGGGCACTGAAAAAGCAATTATAAGAAAGAATAGAGGCCATATAAATGAAGATATAGAATGGGGCGCATCTTATGTGGGGAGAAGAAAGCAAATAAAGAAGCTCAAGAAAAGCTTTGAGTAAAAAGACAATAAATGAATGAAATAAAAATGAGACAGGTAAACTTCAAGATAACCCATGCCTCAGATGGAACTTTCCAAAAAGAGGATGGAATTATTTATCGACGGACGAGGCAAGGGAAGCAACTCGTGGTGCCTCTCGCCTTTAGACCCTCCGTCATGAAAGCGGCTCATATATCCTCATCAGGGGAACATGTTCCCGTGGGACCTACTATGAGTAACCTTCAAGAGGTTTACTGTTGGCCCAAACGATGGGAAGACGTCCGTGAATTCGTTCACAACTGAACACGTTGCCATGCGAGCAATTTAAACACTCGCCACCGGTATAATGAAGAGAAAAACACTGTAATTCAGAAAAGTAGTAGAGGAAAGCACACACCACACAAACGTTCAGGCCCAAACTGGGATATTTAATGAAATATCTTAGGTGAGGGGGAATGTCACAGAACGGTTTGTGCATGAATTTTGTGCTCTCTCACACCTTCAGCCGCTCCGGCAGTATCATCTCTTTTTCTTCATTTTTCTCACCGATCATCTTACTATTTGCCTTATTTGGAATATTTTATGCCCTACATTATTTCTGTGACCACTCCCAGACTTTTTACGTTACGCCAGGTGACTCGTAATAATTCCCCGTTTATTGAACCAGTCAGCGAGCGATATTCTTATCATGATAAGCCGGCTCGCCACCTTTTGATACAGACGGCAAACGTGAAGAGAGATAGCGACTTTGACGTAACGCATTTCCGGGGCCAGTGACAATCAGGCAATTAACACCTGGGTTGCGGTCTGTATGTCAAAGGAAACCATATTGTTTGTCTGAGCGGCCGGCGATTCTTTTGTTTGACTGTATGGAGAACGCACGATCACAGACGAAAATGAGATAATCGTGTCACGGGACCATCCCTGTGTATGATTATCGCAGGTAATTTATCTGGCGAGTCAATATTTGAAGGTAGCATCTGGACATCAAATAGATTCCCGGATTTGTTTTGAGTTGGCGGAAATATTACTGCATGATTTGAAAGAGGTCACCCGTTGGAATATTAAATGTAATATTTTAAACACGCTGGGGAGATTATGAATTTAAATACCCCTACCCACATAGTGCAAAAGAGCTTACGATTGGATTGAAGTGAGAGCCGGAATAAACATTGAATTTCATTGGAAATTTTGGCGGAAGTACCATCTGTGTTTTAAACTGAGAATGAGAGATATAATCTAGCTAAATCAGAGACACAGAACACAGACAGCTTCGCAACTTCAAACGAGTAACTCCGAAAAGCCAGAGCAAGAAGGATCTGACCTAGAATTCCATACTTATTAGTGACAGATCGAGTATTTGGGCAACTCTGAAAACTTAAGAGTAAACCCGCATGTTGAAATACAAACTTTGAAAACTTAAGGAACAAGAACATTACATATTAGGACTGGATACCTAAAGAATTGAATCACCCGTCGTAAGAGAAACTTTCCCAGACCAAGGGTTTCGCAGATTCACCCGTCATAAAAGGGATTCAAAATGTCCAGACCAAGTGATTCGAGAGCATATAACCTAAATTGCTCGTGTCCATTCTAAACTGTGCGAGGAGATTGTGTATAACCCAATTGGGCTAAGTGTAACAATTATATACAAATTTGAATTTGACATGTTTTTCTTGCTAAGTGGTTATATATATATATATATATATATAGATATATATATATATATATATATATATATATATATATATATATATATATATATATATATATATATATATATATATATATATATATGAGGCTGGCAACCTCAACATACGAAAATATTATATCCATAAACCACTACAGCAAGCACTGGTGACTTCTTATGGCTAGTCGTGCGGAAAACCGACAGCAGAGGTGACCCCAGACTCCGAATGCAGAAGTGATGACTGATGATTACATCACATGTGCCTAAAATGTATAATATTTTGGGAGATATATGCACTTTGTTAATTGTAACTCAGGCAACTCATTATTCACGCTGTCCAGACACATTTTCCCAGTTTAATACCCGGAAGAATATTGGTGATTTTTATCATCTTCCCTGAGCTACACTGTGTACTCGGGAATTTAATTCTTCTGTGAGATTAAGATTGGTGGTTGCACAGCGCGAATGCGCCTGTTAATTGGCAGCCCACAAATGTACTTAGCAGAGGCATTTGTTTCTCTATTTTGTCTAAAAAGTTCGTGGAACGAAACTAGTGGTAAGTGAGAAACAGGGAATCCACACCAACCACCTAAATCGGACAAGTTGTGTGAGGAAGTGCCCTCATCACCAAGAAGTGACGAAAACCACAGCTGCAGGACTCACCTAAAAGTTAAGTTCTGATTAACAGGCGCCAGCAAAACGGACAATAGTCTTAAAAACATTCCTCTACCCAGGCTCGATGACGAAAGCTTTCATCTAAAATGTCACCAATATTTCCATATTTATTTTAACCCGTTAAAGACTAATTCACTATTAAATTTGTTACATGTTATTTTAAAACTAAACAAAGATAGTTGATTCAGTTATTACATGTATGAAAGCAAACGAATGAGCATTACTGTTTTATATATATATATATATATATATATATATATATATATATATATATATATATATATATATATATATATATATATATATATATATATATATATATATATATATATATATACCTCTAAACAAAGCTATACCATTATAAGAGAAAATTCGCTGAATTAACTCAGCTGGGGGCTTGAACGGGCTAAAAACCATTGCTTAAATCCTTCACAAAAGGCGACGGGCATATATAAGTTAACAAATGTTCAGCGCTAAACAGCATTGTTTTTGACTTCTGAATTATCTTGTGATCGCTCCCTCAAGGTAGAAGCGTTTTTACTCTTCTATCTACATCTCTGCCAAGAGTAATCTTGTGCGAAGGTAGACACCTTTGACGACCCATTTAGATACTCTTGAGTTTTGGCCACTGCTGGACCACTACTGCAAAGCAGGAAAGGCAATCCGTGACAACTGCACCATAAAAGGGCAGATAACGTCGAGATAATGACAGGAAAGAACTTTTCAGTGTATGCCATTGTCTGAAATCAAAATTAGAAATGTAAACTATTTTGGACACATAAAAACACACATCACATTGACAAGAACTATAATCGAAGGAAAGGTTGAAAGCAAACGAGCAAGAGGAAGACTGCGCTATAACAAGAAAGATAATATCAAGATAATGACGGGAAAGAGCATATCAGAGTGTGCCATCAAAACTAGAGCCAGAAACCGTAGAAATACACTGCACGCGACTTTGGATGTGGCAATTGCGCTGATCTGATCGGACTTCGTACCAGCCCTGCAACCCAGTAGGATCTAAAACAAGTCTCAACAGACGACTGTGTCATGTCTAAAAGTTCAGGAACAGTAAACGCGTTTCTTCAACAAACATTTGTCAGTAGAATTCAACGTTAAATAATTGTCCAGGTTTTTACGCTATGGAACATCTACAGGACGAGCTTGATGACGAGTTCAGAATTATCAATCTTTCACCAACACTCAGGCTCAGATGGTTGTCTTAACCCAAAGAAAGTGGGGTTAAATGCCCGACTCCAAGGCATTGCGAACTCTTAAGAGAACTTGTCCTTTCTTACATAGAAAATAACCAGTGACCATTTTCGCCCTACATTTATATTATTTTACCTGAAATATTTGTGTCATGTCGTTCACACTGAGTATCAGTTTTTTGTGTGCCACGTCCTGGCTTAGTCATTGGTCACATTTTTATACGAAATTTTGAGCGCATTCTAGATGATCTCACGCAGTTTTGGATAACGGATTACAGTAGAACTCCATTTATCCGAACCCCAATTATCCGAACATCCAATTATCCGAACACTTTTTCGAGAAAAAAAAAAAATCAGGCGCCACCAGTCATGTTAGACTTTATTTTTGAATCTTTTGATGCTGCAAGCTTCAAATGTGTGCGAACAATTTGTAGAGGATGGAATGGGCTAATGGTCAGTCGCTTACGTACAGGAAGTCAGTCAGATCATAAAGTCAGTTAATATCTGGTTTACCAATCTAGTGTACGTATGCGTTCTAGGCAGAACACTGGCTAAACAGACAGTTCAACTTAAAATAATTGTGTCTGCTACTACAGCAGAATAATTTTGGTGTGCAAGTATTTCTCTGTGCGATATGGAATCTTCCAGAAGGCCTAAAGCATATAAAAGGAACCGCAATGTTTTGTCAATTGAAACGAAAACAGAAATTATCAAGAGACTAGGAAAAGGTGAAACTGTGTCTTCACTTGCGAGGATTTCCAATGTTGGGAAAGCTACCGTCTCTGACATCAAAAGTAACAAGGATAAAATTATGAGTTTTGCACCGAAATTGGATAGTGAAAATGGGTCGAAGAAACGTAAACCATGAGACATGCGAAAGATTTGAAATTGGAAGAGGCTTTGTATATATGGTTTGTGCAAAGAAGAAGCAAAGGGGAAACTATCTCTGGTTCTCTATTGTGTGAAAAGGCACTTCAGTTCAACAATCAACTTGACTGTCCTCCTGACTTTAAGGCTAGCCAGGGATGGTTAAGAAACTTTAAATCTCGTCATGGCATACGAGAATTGGAGATGCAACTGCCGCTGAAAATTTTAAAGAAACATTCTTGGCTTTTTTGGAAGAAGAAGATTATTCACTCGATGTGTATAATGCCGATGAGACTGGCTTATGCTGGAAATCATTGCCTCAAAAATCACTTGCATCTCAGCGCGAAGCAGCTTCCCCTGTGTTTAAAAAGTGCAAAGAGAGAGTAACAATTTTGGTAGCCGCGAATGCCAGTGGAAGTCATCGTTTACCGGTGCTAATGATCGGTAAAGCCAAAAAAAACCACGTTGTTTAAAGAATGTGACATGTCTCCCATTGTGCTACAAAGCACAGAAGAGTGCTTGGATGAATAGTGAAATATTTCTTGATTGGTATACAAATCAGTTCATCCCAAATGTGAAGAGGTTGAGAGAACAAGAAAAGAAAACTGGAAAAGTAATTCTTCTACTGGACAATGCACCATCTCATCCAGAGACGGATACATTGAATGCAGTTGATGCAAATTTTAAAGTAATTTTTCTGCCTCCCAATGTAACAGCACTGATTCAACCAATGGATCAGGGTGTTATAGCAAAGCTTAAAACGATGTACAAGAAGGAAGTCATGCGTCGTTTATTGTTGGCTGAAGATGAAGAAAGTGTGGTGGCGTTTTCCAAAAAGCTTAATCTCAAAGACTGCTGATATATGTTAGCTGATGCTTGGACCACCCTGTCACAAGATAATCTCAACAAGGCTTGGAATAGATTGCTTGGGAAAAAAGGAGGAAATGAAACTACTGTAGTGGACACAAATGATTATTGTATAAATGAAGTTGTGGAACTGTTTCAAGCAATGCCCGGATTTTCGGCCTGTGACAAAGATGATGCACACATGTGGCTAGAAGATGATAATGATTCTGGTTTTCAGTTTTTGAATGACGAAGAAATTTTGTCTTTTGTGCAAGAAGAAAACCAAATACATGTAGTGACCGATGATGAAGACTCCTCAGAAGTACATGATGTACTTGTAGATTATGAAGAAAACCCAAAACGTCGACCAAGTCCTGAAGAGGCCTTTATAGCACTAGAAACAGCGATGGCTTGGTACGAGCAAGAAGATGACAGCTGTCCTATACAGCTTCTGCTGTTGAAGAGAATGCGGGACTTAGCAGCCAAAAGGAGACTATCCAGTTTGGTGCAAAAGAGGATTCCTCATTAATTTAAATAGTGGGTTACATCTGTGCAAGTACATATATACGTAAGTTGCGCCTGGTTTTGAATCGTTTGTAATGTTATTTTGAAAACATTTCTCTTTCTTAAAAAAAAATAATTAATACAAGTAGTACATGCACTGCAAAATGTAATGAAAGATTTTGGTGATACAGTGATCTAATACAGTGTGGGTATTATTATTATAGTACAAGTAAATATGTTTTATAGTGTAATTTCCTTGTGATGGTTAATTATTTTTAGAAATATGTGTACATGTACTCGATACATTATGTAATCCAATTATCCGAACATTTGATTATCCGAACGATGCTCGGTCCCATGGGGTTCGGATAAATGGAGTTCTACTGTATTATAATTCATTTGTACAAATTATACTTTCTTTTCAAATACTGTACAATAATTCGGAACATTTTACATTTAATCACACAAAAATATTACCCGCTTTTAAACCTCCATTGATCTGAGAGTTTCTCCATTGCCCATTCGTTTAATTTGCCACAGTTTGTTTACTGTCTATTTCCATCTCAATCTACACAGGTCTTTACTACATCAGCTTTCTGCGATTGGGTCTGTGTGAGTTTTTAATTCCCTTTCGCCCACTTCATTACAGTAGATGTGAATTCGTTGTCCATAGTTCGTCGCTTTGTTTTGAGAAGTCTTCGTCTCGTGGGTGAGTTTCAGATCCAGTGCGAGTCTGCCTGCCCGACATTGTTTATAGTTACTGTTTCCACTCTTTACGCCAAGAAAACATATTTCTGTTCTTTCACGTCAATTTCTGTTACTATTTGTTACATGTGGCTAATGGTTTTGAGTTCTTTTTCTTCCAAATAATTCAGATTTGTCTTTTACAAAACGTGTCTGTGAACTCAGTTTGCCCTCCTCCTTCCCCCGTAGCCCCGGAGTAAGTCCAGCAAGTTTATCTCTTTATCTTTCTGTCACAGACCGGCTCAGACACTGCGAATTTTAAACAAAGTAAGTAGTCCAGGGGAATGCCCTGTCAATAAAGAGACACTTCGCGAGAAATTTCTCTCAAGAGACCAGTCCACGCCGTTCATGTTGGTCTTGGCACTACGGATGTCTGACCTAGTTATTGATCAGTTATCGAATTAGCGGCCAAGGGCCAGTGGTTGCGCCAGCTTTACTGAATTGTGCAAGTGAATCATGGGAGATAACTGCTTTAACGATTTGATCAAGTCCGATTACTAGAGGTGTAGAAAAGTCTGCAGTGATTACTGTAGAAACTTTATTTCAAATGTTTGAGCAGAAGTAAAGAGAGTTACTTCGTTTGTCCAGATAATGAATGAACAAAGTGCCATCATTTCCTCCAAATCTAACTTAGTGTAGAAATATTGACACTCTAAGAGGTATTTTAATCTTCCTTTACCACGGTCTTGAGTTTTTTGGTGTCTCTACCACTGTATTTTGTCACGTCTGTTCTAGTTGCCAGCCAGCTTGTCTGTTAGTTTGTTACCTTATATGAGGACGTATCAGTACAAGTGGTGTGCAATATTGACAATGTTAATTTATTCCTTCCTCCTATGGCGTGAGGTTTTTATTGGCTCTTGGATCAGTATAGTACTGACAATTACAGAAATAGAATTTCTGCAGAAAATGGTGAAGTCCCAGTGTCTGAGAGAACTACTGGTATCACAAATTAGTTACGGCTGTGAATGATCTGATCTCGAAAAATTAGTAGAGAGGAGACCGACATAAATTGCCACCTCCGCTGTGTAACTAACTGTGATATTAAGACAAGGAAACAGATTTTACTTAACAATGATAAAATTGACAAGTCTTCAAATACAATTTCCTTATTATTTATTTAGTATATACACTATCTACGCTTGTGCTGAAGGGTGAATGTTGAAAAAATGGAATGTAATGGATTTGTAAGTTTACATATGATTTACAAATATTTATATTTATATAGATATATAAATATATTACAACAAGTTTTCGAATTATAGGAACAAAATTTATATCAGCTGTGCTGTTATTCAATTATAGTACATGTATCAGCTGTGCTGTTAATTAAGTATATAACATTTATTAGCTATGCTGTTAATCTTGTCTCTTTCTACGCTAAATCTCTTTTTCGTCACTGACAGTTACTTTGCTCACAATTGCCGACGGAATTGGTACTAATGTGTACTCATCTCTCAAAAGTTCTGTCCTTCTTAGTTTGGTTGACACAAAACACCCGCTGTTGATCGTTTCGTTAGCCCACCCAAGACTGAGGAGGACTAAAGATGGATCTCAGGTACAATCTCTGTGCTCCTGTGAAGTTCCAGGCAGCTGGATTGACTGGACATACGACCTCAGGTTTGATGACACGAATAAAACCTGTAACAAGGAAAAATAGGGGCTAATTTCTGTCCTCAAGCCCATCTATTTCTATTGTATATGATATGAGCGTGTCTCAGGTGTCTGCATGTAGGATGAATGACAACATGGCTCAGTATGATTTAGCAATAGCGAGACAAGACAGGTGTCTACTTGCAAAACATTCTTTCTGACAAATTAATACATGGATACATCCAATAATATGAATTCAATACATGAATACATCCAATAATATAAATTCAATACATGAATACATCCAATAATATAAATTCAATACATGAATACATCCAATAATATAAATTCAATACATGAATACATCCAATAATATGTACACCTAGGTGTGATACAACCATTTCCTTCCCCCTATAATATACCAGGCCCTCTCTGACAAGTGCTATAATATATCCTAACAATATTGTTATGTTCTTATGATAGGAGTATATGCGACGAGGACTGTTTGGTTATATTTCAGGTGGGAGTAATCTGAATAGACTGCAGTTATGTGAGACAATAGATTGAGTTATATGAGACAATAGATTGAGTCCTAACAAGGACTGTTTTGGTTATATTTCAGTTGGTCTGAGATAATAGTTTGAAGTTATAGGAGACAATAGGTTGAGTCCTAACAAGGACTGTTTAGGTTATATTTTAGTTTGGAGTTATCTGAGACAATAGATTGAAGTTATAGGAGACAATAGGTTGAGCCCTAACAAGGACTGTTTTGGTTATATTTCAGTTTGGAGTTATCTGAGACAATAGATTGAAGTTATAGGAGACAATAGATTGAATCATGAGTCCTATTAGTCTTCGTCTTCATCAATCATATCAGGAAATACAATCATTATCCTAATTTCCCCAAGATACAATCAGTAACCTGATACGTTCATATTGAACCAAAATATATTAAATATATACAGGTGTAGGTAGTATAAATGACACACAACCAATACAAAAATTATATATCTGCTGTAGGCCTATTTGCCAACCAATAGTAAATTATATTTACCCTCCAAGATTTAAACAGGCCAGTGACTCGACTAGCGGAGCCGTCTGCTAGGTCAATGCACGCAGGTAAGCAATAAATCAAGGTTGACAGCTCCTCTTCCTCAGTCGGTCGTCGATCTGGCTTCGTGTCGGTGTTGCGTGTTTTTGCATAAAATCTCGCCCGATTATATAGTCAGGTGACTTCTACTGCTTAAAGAAAGCGTTTGGTTGGTTCCTGGCGGGGCAAGCTGATTGGTTGTCTGCAGTTTGGTCCCAAGCCTCGTACAGCCTAATTTTATTCTGTTTTTTCCGCCATATTGCGTGACAAGATGGCCGCGACCGAGATCCGAAAAACAGGGCTTAAGCCTAATTTTATTCTGTCTCCGAGACTGGTTTGGGCTCTCGACATAGGGATTTAACTAAAAAGTGGGTTTACACAACTCGTTTCACGACACCTCCCTTACTTCCTCCCTGCTTCAATCTTCCTTCTTCTGTTGTTTTTAAGGAGCACGGAGTCACCACTGCTGTTGGCCTCCTTGTAGAAAGCTGTGCCAAAAGAATGAAATGTGATCTTGCCATGGTGCTCTATGTAGAAATGTGTTTGACAAGATGAAGCTGTCAGTCTCATGTCCAACCTTACATTAATCGTGATTTATGGCTGTCACAGTGACTGTTAATTTATTTTACCATCACGTCCGATTATTTATTACTCTTTAATGTTCTGGTTTCCTTGACATTTTGTATTTTCTTTTCTACCTTCGTGGCCCAATTTTTTCACCTTCTCAAACCCCACCCGAGGTTTGTTTACGTTCTGGCCTTCAGTAGAAATTCCCACTGGACCAGCAGACGGTCATATAACGTAATGTTACCTAAATGCACCTGTGGTTCGTTTGACCAGAGAAACATTTATGTTACGCTTAAAGTGTTTGAACGAGCAAAAGGGTTTCTGTGAAAGAAACGGCTTGTCTGTGGGAGGTAACTTCTGCGGTCGGAAAGCAATTTTGATCCCCGACTCAGGGGAAGATAACCCGCGGGTGGTCTCTGTGTTTGGCCTTCAGAACGCAGTTAGTGATCATAATATTATGTCTATCTGGGGAAATTAAGGCGTCTGTTGTCTCTGATGTAGTCTCTAGAATAACCTTTGTCTTACTAATGATTACGTTCTACGCCAATACATCTGCAGAAATAGGCCAGCCAGGTGTCCCGGGTAGCGTTGTTTGTAAACTATAAATCTAGAGAGTTTTAATAGTCAAACACACTCGTAAATATTTCGTGCCCGAAGAGAGACCATCATGAGATAAGGCAGACTTTAACACAGAACTAAATGTTAAGGCCTATCTCTAGTCATTCCTCGGGGTGAGTAAACAACTCTTATAATATATGATATATTCATGTTAGCTTTTACATATATCTGATAGGAAAGTGACTTGAATTCATTTCTGAGGACTTCTCCTAGTAATTTAATTCAGTGATAATGTAGTGCAGTCTACCGCCTTAGTTAAGTGGTGCTTAAA
Organism: Oreohelix idahoensis; assembly: GCA_024509875.1. Taxonomy (NCBI): domain Eukaryota; kingdom Metazoa; phylum Mollusca; class Gastropoda; order Stylommatophora; family Oreohelicidae; genus Oreohelix; species Oreohelix idahoensis. The sequence goes on along the minus strand of JAMPIV010005230.1, from coordinate 702,694 downwards.
CAGTCAGGTGTCAGTGTTATGGTTTATAATGGGTTAAATGATAAACTTACAATAACAGATACAGGCACTATAACTCTGAATTATAGGAGATAGTCACTTATTCCTTTTTGATAGAAACTTCTAGTGGCTGGGGAGAATTATTATATGCTTACTTGTGTAGCTAGACTCTAGCCATAACTTTCACAGAAAGCAGACGCCCGCCATAGATATAATTCTATCTTATTTTCAGTCACAACTGTATTATTATAGCTAGAACATTGCATTTTCTGTGTATTCATTTGTGGGATGTTAATATTTTTGTTTCCCCAAAGGGACATACGATTTATTTTTGTAATGACAAATGCTGTAATATTTTATGTAAACTCATTTAAATGATTGTGAGATGAATAGCATATCCCCTCAGCGGTAACTACAGGGTTAGGTTTCCTGTATGTTTAGTTGGGAGAAGAGGAGTAGATTGTGCTGTCAGAACATTTACTGACAGGTATATGGGTGTACAAAAGATATTAAGCCTATGCAGGCGCATGCTGATAATTGATAGAGTGGAAGGAGCGGAGCATAACTGTTTATATAACTTTAGTGTAATTTTATTGCTTGCTTGATGTAAAGACCCTCTTTTTGGGTCTCAGTTTCAGGGATACCGACTTGCTAGAGCAGACTCCAGTCAGGCGAAGAACGTCATAGTCTCTTCGATCTAGAGGGTTTCTGAATACAGCTAGCATCACGAGTTGTCAACCCCTACACCTGATACAAAACCCTTTTCTGTCAACGCCATTCTCTCTAACGGGAAACTAAGCTCACGCAGTGTGCAACGAGCCAACGCTAAGTCTGAAATCATCTATTGCAGTAGTAGTCTCCTACTCGCCTATTGATCGCCAGTCAGAGCATGGCGGCTTCCAGCATATCAATCAGCCCAGCGTCTATAGCAGAATTTCAATCACCAAGTCTTCCAGTCCCCCTCGCGCAATTAGAGGTCACCAACGATAGCACCGACAAGGAGAGTTTTGTGGGTTTATTTCATCCCCTTAAAGGATATCTACATGTAAGACACTTTTCTGGAGCTAGCTTTTGGTCCCACGAAAGCGGACAGACTGACAGACAGTTTATTTCATTTCTCTGTGTTCTACAGGTTTTTATGATTGGTGGTGTGTGTGTTCGTTGGTGTATTTTGCATATTTTTGATTATTGATGTAATTTTATGTTGTTTGTGATGATATGCATTATTTTCATACATGCTTCTTCATTTAATAAATTTTACTCATTTATTAATGCGCTGTTCACGACCCTTCCATCCATAATTTACATTCTTAGCTCTGTACTATAGTCTCTACGTATGATTGAGAGAAAAGAGTGAGAGCAGGCGGTGCTTAGACAGTATAAGTGTGTTGAGGCTTGGAGAGAGAGATCATTTTAATAAATCTTCTTCTAAGTTGTCTCAAGTCCACCTCCTATTTTACACCTTATCTACGTGTAATATATAACTCAGTCAGTCCACTATCCCTTGTCGATTTCACTACTATTGTCCAACTCGACAAATACTCTACACTCTAACTCAACCACGACAATGGCATATCTGAGACACCAGTGGTCCCACTCTATCTTTCTTATTGGACCCTTCTCCAGAGAACTACATGCAGTAGAACGTTCTTTAATAAAGGGACCAGCTAAAATCGTCAAACATTCAATACTGTTAGCCAAATATATAGAATTCAAATTAATTGTTGATGAATAATTATTAATTTATTAATTGAATGCAATATATGATACCACTTCGATCTGCATGTGTGATGATGTACATTGATACACCGATAGAATTATTAATTGTAAGTATAAAAATAAGGTAGAAATGAAAATAGTGGAGTTATGAAGTTTCGTCTTCACCCACGCCGCAAGCGCGTTGAGTTTATCAGACCGTATTGTGGAATAGATGGTACCATCGTTTTCTAGTGTCCTTGAAAAACTATTTATAACATTGTGACACGAAAAGCCTACTCGTTCAGACGGAGTGAAAGAGAGGGAGAGACAGAAAAATGATACCATCTGCACGCGTGGCTGTTTGAAAATACGACACATATTCAAAATATGTTCGGCAATTGGGTCACGCAAACAACCTTAGCTCTTATAAAACTGACGTATTTCTGACGTAATACGGGAGACTATCGTTTTTAGTTTGAAAATAGCGGTAGAAAGAAGTGAACAGGGGGTAGTTTATAGATTTCAAGACTAACATGGAAAAAATTATGGAATTTTGAACCATTATACATAGGCTCATAAAACTTATATCTTCGGGTGCTATAATGTCTCCTGACAAAAAATATGTTTTCATTTACCCTATAGTCCAACTAACAGCCAAGGTATGGTCATAATACTAGATAGTCACAGACACAGTGACAAACACACTGGTGTTCTGACATTCGCTATCGGTAACGTATTTTTGCACGAGTTGTTGAAAAGAGGCATGAGAGGGTAGGGCAAAGTCCAAAAGAGGGGAAAGTTAGGACTGAGGTAATATGATTTGGAGGGGAGTTTGAAATAATAATAATAATAATAATAAATTCTTTAAGCACCAAACACGGCGCATAAGGCAGAAACCAGTGCTCTCCAGGTTTGAAAGGGGGAAAGAAATTATGGGATGGCTCAAACTGAATATTTTTTTTGTAGTGTTAGGCCAAAACCAAGTCTAATTTTGGTGAATGCCAAGTTTGGACGGACAGACCGACAGAAGTAAACTAACATTGGACCGAAATTGGACCTTAGATTTAAAAATTTGAATTGACAAACTTAGTAGTTAGATCTCATTGGTCGAAACAGTTTAGATTACTGGGAAGGTTGAAGGCTCGGTGCCATTTTCGAGAAGACTGTTCATAGAAGCAGGACGCTTGAGAGCTGAGAAGTGTGTCGTGCCTTGAATATAGATATAATTAATAAAAAGTATAAGGGCGCCATAGTCCAGCAAGCAGTACATCTGAGGTTGTGCTATTTCAACGTTCCTGTGTGTGCATTCTTTGAATTGTGGTAAGACCGAAATTATTAACATTATTTATACTATTAATTATGTTGTTTGACTTGGGTAATGAAGAACACATTACGACTGTAAGTAAAGAAGTCATTAGTAGACTTATACAAGCCTATTTGTTGCTCCACCATGTTATCAAGCTACCAGAGAGGTAGTAGTAAAATATTTATAGATTGTCACCAGGAATCACATCACCTATCACATTGTATGGAAAAAGATCATTGAGAATGGCAGAGGCGTTGCAGACATTAGGGAGAGGAATATGAAAACTTGTACAAAGTGTTACCTCATTTTATGGAGATGTGCTGAGTTGGTCAGAGAGATCTGATCCAGGTCTTTTAAGTTAAATATTGTATTGTTTGTAAACTTGATGGATTAGGTATTATGCTAAGACAGAACATAATTTTCATGTTACAGGGTTTTTGTCTGGCACTAGTGAGGTGCCAGATTCCTGTGGGAAAAAGTTACTCCAGCAGAGATAGAGGTACTCGCGGCCTACCCTATTTCTTTTGGGACAAGATCAACAGTGGCTGTTGGCAGATCATACATCTATGTTCACTCCTCCAGTGCCAGTTAAGTAAACAAGCCCTGGCACGAGGAGAATTTATCAACTTTTCCACTTCATAAACCCTGAAAGAAAATATAAATAAAGACTATCTGTCAAGAAGTAAAGTGAATCAAGAGAAAAGAAACATTGTGACAAAGACTGGGCGTGATGTTAACACCCCAACCAGCCAGCTCATAACACTTTAGAAATAGCTAGAAATTTTAAAATAGCATTAAAAACTACAATATATGATTAAGGACAAATTGTCCTCTTTTAGTTAATTAAGTATGCCTATTATTTATGTGTATATTTAAATTGATCTCATGTGATTTGACAGTCCTAACCAAAAGAATCTTAGGTATAGGACTAATAAAGTTAAAGAAAAAATTGGATATTACTAACTTTTAACAACCGGTGTTGGTTGATTTGATCACATAGATTAATATTGGTGTTTGTGTGTGTGTTTGTGTAATTAATTACCATCACACCACACTTGCATAACCCTAGACATTAAACGTAGTTATCAGACATACTAGTCAAGAATAGGTCTGATTGAGGTCATAAGGTGGTAGCAGAAAGGTTTCCTGATATACTCAACCCAAACTTTGTTATAATCAGGGACCTTCACAGCTGACCTCATTCAGTACAATAGAAACAAAATACAACATTTCATAACATAAAAAATCACACATATATTGGGGGCTCGTCCGGGATTTAAACTTATCATTTGTAATAGGGTCCCTAAAATTAAGAGATTCAATAATAAAAATATTTGAAGTGGAAAGAAAATGGTTGATGAATTGTCACGGCCAGTAGGTAATTAAGTACTTAGAGTTAATATTGTTAATTAGAGTTTTTAATTTGCCTTAGAACATTCTTAGAATTTGTTTTAAACAGAATGGCAGATTTAGCCAAGTTCAGATCTGCTGCTGTGCTGGCTGCAAAAGAGATGAATATGGATGGACCAGAGTTGGTTCAATATGTAACATCAGAGGTTGATAAATTTATTGCAAGAGAAGAGAATAGGTTAGTTGCAGAAATAAAATTAGAAGTTGAGAAAGAAATTAAAAGGTTGCAGATTGAGGCTGACAAGGAGGCTAGGGCATTGGAGGCGGATAGGGAGGCTGAAATAAAGAGGCTCCAATTTGAAGAAAAGAAAATTGAGGCTGAAGAAAAGAGATTGGCTGCCAAAAGGGAAGCAGAAGAAAAGAGATTGGCTGCCAAAAGGGAAGCAGAAGATAGGAAATTACAGAGGGAGCACGAACTACGACTAAGGGAGTGAGAGTTGCAAAGCCATGCTCCTGAAAATGGTGCTAGCCCCTCTACCTCCAATGCCACTGCTAGTCAGGGAGCCTCAACCTCAGCTATGGGGTTCCATTTAGACCTTTTTGTTGAGAGGGACGATGACATTGAATCATTTTTATCCAGATTTTAGGTTTTAGCCACCACCTATGGGTTAGAGAAAGAAAGGTGGAGTGTAAAGTTATCTCAGGGTCTTAGGGGAGCTTCTTATGAAGTGTTTGCAAAAATGAGCAAAGATGACCAAGACAATTATGACATGTTAAAGCAGGCTCTTTTGCTATGGTATGAAAAGAATATAGAATTTTGCAGGAAAAACTTTAGGAATGCCAAGCTACTGTCGGGTGAGACCTATCACCAGTTCTCTGTCCGTTTAGAGACGTACTTGGAGAAATGGACTGCTCTGGGGAAAACCCAAGATCTTAAAGAAATGATCCTTATTGAGCAATTGAAAGAGTCCATGGCTCCAGACTTGAGAAAGTTTCTCATGGAACAGGGGGCAGAGAGGCTGGGTGAGTTACTTAATGTTGCTGAGAGGTATCAGGCAGCCCAGGCAGAAGTAGCTGGCGCCAAAAGGAAACATGTAGACAATTATAAGGCTCCACAAAACTCTAATAGATTTGACAACAAAGATCAGGGTAACAAAGGTAAGCAACATTTTGATAGGCCACGCAATGATTTTAGAAATAAAAACCCACAGTTCAATGACAGGAAATATGATGAAAGAAAACCTTTTCATCAAGGTAGATTATATTGTAGATGGTGTAAGAGGGAAGGACATGACACCAAAGTTTGTAATAGGAAACCTGCTGGATTGGCTGCTATGAAGCTGGGGGAAAAGGAAGTAAAGGTAAAACCTACTGGACAGCAGGAACCTTATCACCCTCAGTGTGAGGATGTGGTATGTAATGGGGTCACCATTAGGTGCCTTTACGATACCGGTTTGGATTTTGATTCTGTTGTGAGTTCGCACTTGGTGAACTCGGATCAGTATACCACAGAAACAGTGGAGATACAAGGGGCGACCAGGGACATACCACTTATGACACTTCCCATTGCCAGGATAACGGTGAAAACTCGCTATGTGGAAGGAGTAATCAGAGCAGCAGTGTTCCACACACCCATCTACCCTCTGATATTGGGGTGTCGTTATGTCTTCCTGGGGAATCCCAAGAGACCTGTGGTCTTGGCAGCTGTCCAGACCCGATCACAATCCAGAAAGGAAGAAGATGAACCAATAAATACTCATCCAGAGGAGATGAGGAAGGCACAGGCGGAGGATAGGACTCTCAAGCCTTGCTTTAAAAAATTACCTAAATGCCACACACCTCCAAGCAAAGGGGATTACTATATGAAGAACAAATTGTTATATAGGAAGACTGGGACTGGAACAAATGGCCATGGCCAGCTGGTACTTCCGACTTCATATCGGGAGAGAGTGTTTGAATTAGGACATGCGATTCCCTTCAGTGGTCATAAGGGGATCAGCGCAACAGGACAGCGTATAGCTTGTCATTATTTCTGGCCAGGTATAACGGAGGATATAAAGAGATATGTAAAATCCTGCCCAGAATGTCAAAGGGTAGCTCCAAAGCACTGGACTGCTCCAGCAACTCAAGGGGAAATGCCCATTGTGGGAACAGCTTTTGAGAGAGTTGCAGTGGATATTGTGGGACCTCTCACTCGGACCAAGAGGAGGAACAGTTACATCCTTACTCTGGTAGACACTTGTTCTATGTGGGGAGAGGCGGTAGAACTGTCGTCAATTGATTCGAAGCATGTCGCAGAGGCATTACTTACAATATTCACTAGGTTAGGATTCCCGCATCAAATCTTGACTGATAATGGCTCTCAGTTCAAGGGGAAACTAACGGAGGAAGTTTTCAGGATCTTCCAAGCCAGGCACTTTCATTGTAGTCCGTATCACTCCCAAGGGAACGGAAAGGTGGAGAGGTTCAACGGGACTCTCAGTTCTATCCTGAGAAAGTTGGCACATGAGAAACCTGATACGTGGGACCAATTTCAGCCCGCTGCCTTGTTTGCGTATCGGGAAGTTCCACATAATTCAACCGGGATGGCACCCGCAACCCTGTTATTTGGGAGGCTAATCAAAAGTCCATATGTAACCTTATTGAAAACATGGACAGATGAGAAGGCAGAAGAGACTGTTACCTCATCATATCAATATGTGATCGAGCTGACCACTCGTCTTAAAACTGGCTGGAAACTTGCAAATGATAATCTCAGACAAGCCAGGAAAAAACATGCTGCCTATTTTAATAAGGAAGCTAAGGATAGAGAACTATTTGTGGGAGAGAAGGTGCTTCTTCTACTGCCCGGCAGCCATAAAAAATTACAAATTGGATGGCAAGGTCCATATACTGTTCTAGAGAAGGTGTCTAGAACAAATTATAAAATCGACAAGAAGGGGAAAGAGAAAATATATCATGTGAACCTTCTAAAGAAGTATCTGGACAGGGAAATCCAGGAAGGAACACACTTAATGTCCTTGTCGATAGCAACGGGGATGAAAAAGGAACCACTCACCTCTCATGAGTACCCTCTGAAAACATGTGAGACCCCTGCACATGTAAAAGTCAGTAAACACTTGACGAAAAAACAGAGGGAACATGTTCAAAAGGTTCTGACTGATCATACGGACGTGTTAACGGACAAACCGGGGCACACGAATTTGCTGGAATATGATATGAAACTAGTAGACCCAACACCGATCTGTATGAGAGCCTATACGATCCCGTTTGCCAAGGAGAAAGCTTTGAAAGAGAAGATGGAGTACCTATTGAAAGAAGGAATTATTTCTCATAGCTTCTTCTTCTTCTTCTTCTTGCGATCGCATCTTTGATGATTACACCGTCAGACGAGTTCTCATGATGAATTCGACTGTTGTTTGAAGTTCCTCTTTAACTCCATATAGCTTTGAGTTTAGTGTTGAGTCATTGGGCCAGTATATCTTTCTTAACTGGTCATACAGAGGACAGTCCTGTAGAACATGCTCAGCAGTTTGTTCGTTTAATCCACATGTGCACAGTGGTGAAGCAGACAATCGTAGCTTGTGCATGTGTTTATTCAGTTTGTTATGCCCTGTCCTGAGTCGAAAAATAGTTGTCTGTCCCTGCCGGTCGAGAGTGTGATAGTCGTCTTTGGGTTGGTTCTGTTCTCTTCTGATAGTCTGGATAGCTCTCTTTTTCTCAAAGTATGTGACTTCATTATCTTCTTGTTCACATTCTCCTCCCTTTTTTGCAAGTTTATCTGCCTTTTCATTTCCGGGTACACCACAATGAGATGGTACCCACTGAAGTATGGTTCTCTTTTTGGCAGCTACCTTGTTTAGTTCATTTCTCAGATGCGGGAGTTTACCACCCTTGAGAGCTTGCAGGACAGACAGTGCATCTGTGAGGATGACTACCTGGTGGCAGTCAGAGTTGGTGTTATAAATCATATTTGCAGCTTGCTCTAGAGCTTGAACCTCAGCTGTATAGTTGGAACAGAATTTACCAGTGGGAATGTGCCTAGTCTCATAGTGGTTGTCAGGATATGAGATAAAGATACCGGCACCTCCATTCCTAACAGCATTAGTTGCTGATCCATCTGTATAGGCATGTATCCATGATTGATCGGGATAGCTTTCTTGGATCATACTCAATGTAGCAGTTCGTTTTTGCAGATCATTATACTCACATCCACTTGTGAGACCACTGACTGTTGTATTAATTTGGAGGGCACTGCTGGCCTGCTCCCATGGTACAGGGTATAGGGTGGGCTTCAGTGGTGTTGTCTTCATGGATAGGTCTTCTTGATGCTGTCTTATAAGTCTTTTCCCCCGATGCACAAAGCTGCTACGCTTTAGACGTCCCAATGCCAGATCATCTAGTCTTGCCTTCATTGGGTGCATTGGCATACTGTTGTACTTTTCCATCTGGATCATGGTTTTTGTGTCTCTTCTATGGGACAATGTCTGTAATCCAGCAACCTTCTGCATCTCTGTTATTGGTGTAGTTTTCATGGCTCCTGTAATGAGCCTGAGAGCTTGATTTTGCACCTTGTCCAAAGACTGCAGATGTGAGTTAGCAGCTGATGACCATGCTGCTGAGCTAAACTCTAAGTGTGGTCTTATTACTCCATTATAAATCTTCTTTAGATTTCGTTCATTTGCTCCCCAGTTGGTACCTGCTAATTTTCTGAGTATGCCTAGTCGTCTTCGGGCCTTTCCTTCTGCATTTTCAATATGCTTATTCCATGTAAGCCTTTGGTCAAATGTCACCCCAAGATAGGTGGGGTAGCTTTCTTCCTTGATCACGGTTGTCCCTAGGTGTATGTTAGCTGATTTGTCCTTGGGGGCGAGGGAGAACAGTGTTGTGGAGGTTTTGTCTGTGTTTATTGTGATAAGCCATTTCTCTGCCCATGACACTAGCATGTCTGCTGCCCGCTGCATTCTATAATTTGCTGTGGTGACATTTTCATCAGCGCACCAGAGTACTAGGTCATCTGCATATAAGGCAGCTTTAACTCCTGCAGGGAGATCTTTCACCAGGTCATTGATGTAAACAAGGAAGAGTGTTGGGGAAATTACTCCTCCTTGAGGTACCCCCTGATGGAGCAACACTTTTCTGCTCTGCAGACCGTCAAGAGTGACTCTAGTTCTCCTGTTATGCAAGTATGACTGGATCCATTTCATCATGTTGCCTTGGATTCCACTTCTCCTAAGTTTTGCAATGAGGCCATCTTTCCACACCTTGTCAAAGGCCTGCTTGAAGTCGACCCAGATCGTTAGGACATTTTTCTTCTCCTGGAAGGCATCTTCTATTGCTTGAGACAAGTAAGTAACTTGGTCTTCTATACTGTAGCATTCTCTAAATCCAGCTTGTTCCGGCACCAGGATCTGCTCAGACTCTACATACCATTTCAATCTGTGGTTGACTATTCGCTCCATAGTCTTCCCAACACAGCTTGTGAGACTGATTGGCCGGTAACTTGCAGCCTCGGTCTTACATTTCCCTTTCTTTAGTATGGGTATTGTGATGGCTTCTCTCCATACTTGGGGTACCGTTCCTTTCAACCAGCTGTGGTTGAATATCTCAAGCAGTTTTGTCTTTGCTGCTGAGCTCAGATTTACTAGCATTTCGTTGCTGATTTTGTCTGGGCCGGGTGACTTTTGAAACTTAAGCTTGGAAATAGCCTTCTGTAGTTCTCCTAGTGTGATGGGTTCCCTCATTGGGGCAGGAGTATCTGTCTGTCCCATGGTTGCCAGTATTTCTTTTCTTATCTCTCTCTGATGGTCTATGTTAATGGGTAAGTTGCTTTCTGAACTGTATCTTCTAGCAAACAAGTCTGCAGCTTGTTTTCCTCTGAAAAGTTTGCCACCTTCATCCAATGTGATAGTCTGCCTTGGTGAGGAATGCTCTTCATTTAGAGACTTGACTAATCTCCAAAGTTTCCTGCCGTCTTTCTCAAGGTTCAGCGATGCCGTTTTAGTTCTCCAGCTTTTCCGCTTTTCTTCTAGCTTTGTTCTCTGAAACTCTGCTACAGCCTTTTTCCATTTGTTGTGAGTTTCAAGTGAAGGCTGAGACTCTGCGTCCTTTCTAGCCTTGTCCATAGCTTCCTGACGTTCTTGGAGTGTGCTGGACCAGTATGGTATGTAGTTACGCCGGCATCCTTTGGGAATGGTTTCTTTTGCAGCTTGTAGTATGCATCTGTTGAAGTCTTTTACCACTTCATTAATGTCTCTGTTCTGTACCTTGAGGGTAGACAGCAGCGTGTTCACCTGATGCCTGAATAAACCCCAGTTGGCTTTTTTGTAGTTCCATCTTGTAATAGCTGGGCCTGTACTGAGAGTTGCACTCTGGACAGTAAGAAAGATTGGGCGATGGTCGCTTCCCCCTAGTTGGTCTCCTACTTCTCTACTAATAGATCCAGCTATATCTGGTGTGGAGAAGGCAAGATCTGGTGTTGAGGTTGTGTGCCATCCTCTGGAGTAGAAGGTAGGAGTATCTGTGGCATTATTGACTAGGATTAGGGAGTGATCATCTTGCCAAGTTTCAACCTCTTCACCTCTGTGATCCAGATGGTTATAGCCCCAGCTCTGGGAGTGGCTATTAAAGTCTCCAACTGCTATAAAGTTGGTGGCTGGTACCTGTATAGAGCTGAGACTCAGGGGTTTGTTGTTCGGACAGTAATAGTTCAGGAGTTCTATTTCCATCTTGTCTACCTTTATCTGCAGCAGCTGATATTCTGCTCCATCCATGAAGGTTTTCCTTTCGTGTGCAGGAATGTTATTCCTTACAAGAGTAAGTACTCCTCCTTTTCGTCTATCTTGTCTGTCGGATCTGAAGCATTGATATCCCCTTATTTTAAAGGTTTGATCTGCTTTCAAGTGAGTCTCTTGGATACAGCAAACACTGACTTGCTTCTCATACAAGATGTTTTCCAGCTCTGTCTTTTTGCTGTATCCAGCCTGCTTGCTGTTCACTCCCTCTGCATTCCAGTGCATCATGACAAGTGGCACTCTGGGTTTCTCTTTTTCTGTTTTGTTTTGGTCAGTAGTTCTCCTACGCCGTCTGTTGACTCCACAAGACGGTCTAGAGGGTCCTCCAGTAGCTGAGGGTGGGCTCTGTCGAGGCTCAGAGCCCGGCACTGCACCTGCCTGGTGGAGCTCCACAGGGCGAGCACCAGAACGAGCACCTCCAGAAAAAAAAAAAAAGCGAGATTTATACTGTGGTTTCCGGTGCGCCTTATGGCCCAGTGTGATGCTCAGCCATCTCTCTCAATTCTGCACCGATAAGTGACATCGGGGACTTAACTTTGCCTCAGTACTGGGAGGCCCCGTTTCCGGGTACACCACACACAGCCAATTGAGGCAACGGTCGCCATGGGCGTGATAGACGACAAACAGTGAAGAATGAGGCAAGAAAGCATTTAACCCATGAAGTGGGGGTGGATTGGTGCAGACCAGAGCATGTACCACTCGCCGGTGGGTTCTGCATCTACACCTATAGGGTTCCACCCACTCCTCAGCCCATTTAGTCTGGCCCCTCACCCAGGACCTGTCCGGCTTGGGTGACCCTGCCAGGAGTAAAACTCCCGCCGGCATAGCTCCCGGGATCATTGAGGCGCTCAAGCTCTCCAACCACGGCAAGGTAGGCTTACATGTGGAGAGATTTCTCATAGCGAATCTCCATATAGTTCCAGTGTGGTTTTGCTGAGGAAACCCTCTGGGGAACATCGTCTGTGTATAGATTACAGGAAACTGAATGCTGTCACAGAAAATCAGGTGGATCCATTACCGGGCACAAATCAGCTATTTGCCAGGTTGAACAAGGCAAAATATTTTTCTAAGGTGGATCTTGGCAAAGGCTATTATCAGATTCCAGTAAAGCCTGAGGTCCGCCCGTATTTAGCGTTTAGCACTTCGGAAGGACATTATGAATTCAACATGTTGCCATTTGGGTTGAAACATGCTCCGAGTGTGTTTTCTAGGATGATGAGAAAATTGTTGGATCCCCTGAATAACCCATGCATCACAAATTTTATGGATGATATCCTTATTGCTACGGAAACATTTTAGGAACACATTAACTCTTTGACTATGCTGTTTGATAGACTGAGAGAGGCTAATTTGACGGCTAGACCAACAAAATGTTGTATTGGTTGTAAAGAGTTGGAGTTCTTGGGACATACTGTATATCAGGGTAACATGACCCCTGACCCCAAGAATCTCGAGAAATTAAAGAAAGCACCGCGGCCACAAACCAAGAAAGATGTGAGATCTTTCGTGTCGTTGTGTGGATTCTATCAGAAATATATCAAAAATTTTAACTCTCTTTGTGCGCCTCTGACGGATTTAACTCGCAAAGGAAATCCTGATAGAATTGTTTGGTCAGCCCAGTGTGAATTGGCATACCAAGAGTTTAAGGAAAAACTTACAAGCAAGCCAATCTTGAAATTACTTTATTTGAGTCAAGAATTTGTGGTGAGAAGTGACGCAAGCTATGTAAGCCTGGGGGCTACTTTGTTGCAAAGGTCATCGTCACCAGACGGGGAACCAATCCCAGTTGCTTATGCTAGCCGCAAGTTGAACAAAGCGGAGCAAAACTATTCAACAAGCGAGAAAGAATGTCTAGCTTTAATCTGAGCGATACGTAAGTTCCAGATCTATCTATATGGTAGAACATTTGTGGTCCAGACGGATCATCAGCCCCTAGTATTCTTATCACAGGCAAAGCATGAGAATGCTCGTTTATGACGATGGTCATTACTCCTGCAGCCATATTCATTCACTATTGAATACATTCCCGGGTCACAGAACTTGGGTGCAGATTTCCTCAGTAGGCATCCCTGTGATCCAAATCAGAGTATTCAGCAGGCGTAGGAGGTAAATTTATCTATGTGTATCACTGTGTTTGAACTAGCCTCAGGCATGTTCTTAAGTTGGGAGATGTGTGATGATGTACATTGATACACCGATAGAATTATTAATTGTAAGTATAAAAATAAGGTAGAAATGAAAATAGTGGAGTTTTGAAGTTTCGTCTTCACCCACGCCGCAAGCGCGTTGAGTTTATCAGACCTTATTGTGGAATAGATGGTACCATCGTTTTCTAGTGTCCTTGAAAAACTATTTATAACATTGTGACACGAAAAGCCTACTCGTTCAGACGGAGTGAAAGAGAGGGAGAGACAGAAAAATGATACCATCTGCACGCGTGGCCGTTTGAAAATACGACACAAATTCAAAATATGTTCGGCAATTGGGTCACGCAAACAACCTTAGCTCTTATAAAACTGACGTATTTCTGACGTAATACGAGAGACTATCGTTTTTAGTTTGAAAATAGCGGTAGAAAGAAGTGAACAGGGGGTAGTTTATAGATTTCAAGACTAACATGGAAAAAATTATGGAATTTTGAACCATTATACATAGGCTCATAAAACTTATATATTCGCGTGCTATAGTGTCTCCTGACAAAAAAATATGTTTTCATTTACCCTATAGTCTAACTAACAGCCAAGATATGGTCATAATACTAGATAGTCACAGACACAGTGACAAACACACTGGTGTTCTGACATTCGCTATCGGTAACGTATTTTTGCACGAGTTGTTGAAAAGAGGCACGAGAGGGTAGGGTAAAGTCCAAAAGAGAGGAAAGTTAGGACTGAGGTAATATGATTTGGAGGGGAATTTGAAAGGGGGAAAGAAATTATGGGATGGCTCAAACTGAATTTTTTTTTTGTAGTGTTAGGCCAAAACCAAGTCTAATTTTGGTGAATGCCAAGTTTGGACGGACAGACCGACAGAAGTACACTAACATTGGACCTTAGATTTAAAAATTTGAATTGACAAACTTAGTAGTTAGATCTCATTGGTCGAAACAGTTTAGATTAATGGGAAAGTTGAAGGCTCGGTGCCATTTTCACGAAGACTGTTCATAGAAGCAGGACGCTTGAGAGCTGAGAAGTGTGTCGTGCCTTGAATATAGATATAATTAATAAAAAGTATAAGGGCGCCATAGTCCAGCAAGCAGTACATCTGAGGTTGTGCTAATTCAACGTTCCTGTATGTGGTAAGACCGAAATTATTAACATTATTTATACTATTAATTATGTTGTTTGACTTGGGTAATGAAGAAAACATTACGACCGTAAGTAAAGAAGTCATTAGTAGACTTATACAAGCTTATTTGTTGCTCCACCATGTTATCAAGCTACCAGAGAGGTAGTAGTAAAATATTTATAGATTGTCACCAGGAATCACATCACCTATCACATTGTATGGAAAAAGATCATTGAGAATGGCAGAGGCGTTGCAGACATTAGGGAGAGGAATATGAAAACTTGTACAAAGTGTTACCTCATTTTATGGAGATGTGCTGAGTTGGTCAGAGAGATCTGATCCAGGTCTTTTAAGTTAAATATTGTATTGTTTGTAAACTTGATGGATTAGGTATTATGCTAAGACAGAACATAATTTTCATGTTACAGGGTTTTTGTCTGGCACTAGTGAGGTGCCAGATTCCTGTGGGAAAAAGTTACTCCAGCAGAGATAGAGGTACTCGCGGCCTACCCTATTTCTTTTGGGACAAGATCAACAGTGGCTGTTGGCAGATCATACATCTATGTTCACTCCTCCAGTGCCAGTTAAGTAAACAAGCCCTGGCACGAGGAGAATTTATCAACTTTTCCACTTCATAAACCCTGAAAGAAAATATAAATAAAGACTATCTGTCAAGAAGTAAAGTGAATCAAGAGAAAAGAAACATTGTGACAAAGACTGGGCGTGATGTTAACACCCCAACCAGCCAGCTCATAACACTTTAGAAATGGCTAGAAATTTAAAAATAGCATTAAAAACTACAATATATGATTAAGGACAAATTGTCCTCTTTTAGTTAATTAAGTATGCCTATTATTTATGTGTATATTTAAATTGATCTCATGTGATTTGACAGTCCTAACCAAAAGAATCTTAGGTATAGGACTAATAAAGTTATAGAAAAAATTGTATATTACTAACTTTTAACAACCGGTGTTGGTTGATTTGATCACATAGATTAATATTGGTGTTTGTGTGTGTGTTTGTGTAATTAATTACCATCACACCACACTTGCATAACCCTAGACATTAAACGTAGTTATCAGACATACTAGTCAAGAATAAGTGTGATTGAGGTCATAAGGTGGTAGCAGAAAGGTTTCCTGATATACTGAACCCAAACTTTGTTATAATCAGGGACCTTCACAGCTGACCTCATTCAGTACAATAGAAACAAAATACAACAACATTTCATAACATCAAAAAGCACCACAGCATGTTCGAGTACTTTGATTTGTTATTATAGTAACATTGGTATTTATCACTGTTTTTTAGCTGTTCGGTTACCCGTCCATTGCCATGACAACAGGGCTGAGGGTAAAACTAATTGCCGCAGAAAGCACCACTACATGAGCATGTCAATGTTTGGTGGAGGCTTCCAGCAATGGGGGACCAGTTACATAAGATCATACAGGAAGTGTAACGTAAAGAGATATTTTCCATAAGTCCTGGAGTTCCATATGACTGTCCCTTGTCGCCGCTTCTCATCTTACTAGCTGTAGATTAGATTATGCACGCAACGACATCGACCAACAAAAATTTATTCAAGTGGACTGTGACAAAACAATTTGGCGATGTGGATGCTCCTGACGACCTGGATTTTCTGTCATAAAACCATCACCAGGTGCAGGCCGCAATGAGATTACTTGATGAGAGGTCACTTTAACTGAGTTTGAAAATAAACAGAGAAAAGACAAAGATTTGATAACAAATTCCACTAACGATAGATAGCCAGATTGCACATGCAAGAACATTACTACAAGATTTAGACTCGTAGCAACAATAAAGACAACGTTAAAGGACCAGATAATGATATTAAAATGAGAATAGTGTCGCAAATTGACAGTAAATTTGAATTTTCCAATCCGTCCCAGTCCCTCTCCCGGCATTTCTCTTTGAATTTTTAGAGACAGCCCCTGTACTATTTCATGTTTCTGGTCCTGCCGGCGCGTCTGGCATCTGATTTCGTGTCGGCCCCTCATTTAATATTTATTCCCTGCTTAAAATAGCATTGCATATGACTCACCTGCGCGTATGTCTGTGATACTTTAGCCCAAGAGATGTTCCTTGCACGTAATAGTGTTTTGAACACACTGGCCGATAAATAGATTCCCCGAGGCGCACGCGGCAGCCTTATTAAGGTTTTTCAGTTGAGCGGCACAGAGTTGTCAACCATTTGAAAGCTGGGTAACTTTCTTACGTCTCCGTCCAGGGGAGAGAAACGCATTCGTTCTGCTCCTTTGTAGCTGCCTTTGAGAGCCAAAGTTGTCGAACGCTGAGTTTGCCGTGTATAATGTTATGTAAAATACAAGGAACTTTAGTGTTTCTAATGTAGGTTCTAGAATAATGTTTTCGTTCCTCGGGGTTACACTACAGCAGAAGGCCGAACACCTGGAAAACCCACGCTACCGCAGATGCTCAGGTCAGCGTCAGTAACAAGACTTTAAGACCTGATAGATTTTAACTTTCATTACACTTCGTCAGCAACTGAGCCCGAGGATAGCCGAATTAGACAGGTCACTTGAGGTGAAAGATATGACCCGTGTGTCTAAATTCTTAGTATCTGAGGTTCCAGGTACTCCTACTGCTAAGCAGATGAAGGATTGTTAGCTTTCTGTTTATTTCTTTTGTCGTTGTCCTACAGAATAGTTTTTTTTTTTTGCCTTGACGTATGAATTGATGTAATTGTTAACGTTGTTATTTTGGTCAATTGTTATTTGCTGATATTTTAAAAAAAAAATTCCTTTTCTTATTTTACAACCTACAGGAATTTTAATAAATTTTATCCATTTGTTAATGCGCTGTTCAAGATCTTCATCCATACCTAAAACTAAGTAACTGTGTAAGCTCTTACTATTTCTCTGTCTGTGAGAAAAAGAGAGAGCGGATGAATACATAAGTGAGATGTGGGGTTTGGTAAGAGTGATAGTTTTAATAGATCTCCTTCCAGGTTGTCTTAAGTTTCTCCCTAATTTAACACATTATCTTTGTTTTTTCTATAACTCTTGCAGTTCACTCAAATTGTATTACTCAGCAAAATACTTCTAAAATACCCAACTCACGACAAATACAAAAAAGTTAGAGAAGTTTTCGTTGCATTGTAAAATATATGGAAACCAAATGAAATCAAGACCAACTTAAGCATAAAAATCTTCAAATGTCAAGACAGTCCTATTGTATGGCTCTGAAACATGGAGAACAACAAAAGCAGAAAGTTGCGGACTTTCATAGAGGGGAGCTTGGGCACAAAGGAAAAGTTCAAATTGTATAACAAAACCCCAGATGTGGCACGGATGGAGAGAAGCAGAGAAATATATATTTTTTCTGTACGAAGGTTTCGAGGCACTTTTATAACGGATAACGGAACGCAAATCACTTCAGAGTAATTCCTGAGGTTTTGCCTCGCGCACGGAATTGAAAATTACGTTTCTATTCCACCATGCATCTAACAGAGAAGCAGACCGCTTTGTCCGCACTTTCAGTTATGCAATGACCAAAAATTACTAGAAAATGAAAACAAGAAATCGAGCACTGGGTGAGCTTGTCATCGTATTTAGAGCTGCGCCCAACTGTGGTGGGTTTTGATGTTAAAGGAAAGTAGTTAGTATATGTCTACAGAGTGAGGTCAGCTATGCAAGTCCCTGAGTCTAATAGTTGAATATGATGTTCTCAGGTACCTGACTGCTACCACCCTACGATCTCACTCTGCGATTTATTTTGGGTATCTAGTGTTTGTGATGTTATTTATATGGCTTGATGTCTAGGTGATAAATACTTTCTTGGACACTACATTGATAACGGCTGTTTTTAGCCTCCACATGTATAAGGTTATACTGGACACATAGATGAATGTCCTCTTGATGTAGAATGAATGTATGGTGGTGTTGTGTGTCAATCCCAATGTTACTTGTATGCCACTGTTAGAGCTGGGCACACAGTAGAATGGTCAACTTGTTCCGACACAGTGTTAAGGATTTAGGTCACCTTGTTCGTCAAGTGTTGAGGCGCTGACAAGGGACAGTGTTGACATAGAGTGAGAGTGTAGATGTAATTTACGCGAATGGGTGTACAGTTCTGTAAGTTGACAAATCACTCACTCTATCACAGCTAGAAGTCAGAAAAGTATAGACTACTGATGACGTTTCATACATTTAATAATGGATGCACTCTAACATCACAGATACAGTCACTCGAACAGGTTGGCAAAACATTGCATGCTTGAAAATGGTCTACGACATCAAATATGCATTTGTATTTAATGTGGATACAACAGAACGTTAGTAGACAGTCACTCAGGGTTCTAGTTGCATTTAATCTCAGGCCTAACTGACTGATCGCGTCAGTTAATGCTTCCAAATATAGATATACATAAACAATGGTTCCCTGACAGAACCTCTTCTGTTGAAGAACTACCGGCTGCAATTAGCAGGCTTATATGACGACAATCTTAAACCACCAGTAATGGATTTCAATAGTAGACAGGTTTCTGTGTTATAATCAGATAGTAAAGCATCCCCGTTCTCTGATCAATATACCGCTGGACAAAAGCGGGATCCAAAATGGCCCTATCTTCGTTGAGCTTTGCTCACCAATGAAGACGTATAAAGGAGTACCAAAAATGGCCCTATCTTCGTTGAGCTTCGCTCACCAATGAAGACGTAAAAAGGAGTACCAATATAGGGCTCTGCCTGTCATATAAATAATGCTGTGTACATCATATGCATAATGGTGCTGTGTAGATCATATGAATAATGGTGCTGTATACCTCATATGAATAATGGGGCTGCTAGCAAAACGTCATCTCAAAATAGTCAATCACACACATACACAGACCATACCATGGCTGCTGATCTAGGCATAGGGAAAAGGTTCAATAAATGTCTTTTTTACCTAAATATCCTAGAAAAAACACTAGCAAATAGCACACGCCATCCCTTGGCGTAAAGAATAAACATTGGGGAGAATCACAGACGTGATAGTCATACAGACTCCAGTCCATCCCCAATATTATCACAGAGACAAATCTTCGGACCATGTCCGCACAGCACTAAGGATCTCTCCCTGACGGAAGTCTATCTCTCCGCCCCCACAGGCTTTGCGCATGGGCAGAACAGCACAGTTCAGAGTTCAACTGACACTATCCAAGGCGTTTCCCGCAGAACGGGTTTTACTGCGCCATAATATGGACATGAGAACAACGTCTTACGACGTGACGACTATCTAAGAATTGCTCACCAAGACAGGTCAACATCGCCCTATAAAGACAGAAAAATATGACAAGAGAAGATAATCATTAATCTAACCTGTCACATAAGAAAAGACGGTTCTCTCACTTGAACAACAAAAAATCATAAAAAAGCCTCTATGCCAACTTTACGTGTAGTGTTGGGCAGAGCAACCTAACCTTCGAGGTGAAGACAGGAGTACGACAGGGATGCCCCTTATCAACCACTCTATTTTTAACAGTCATAGACTGGGTGATGCGCCAGACAACAGAGGGCAGTCCAAGAGAAATAAGATGGACTACATTTTCAACATTGGAAGATCTGGAATATGCAGATGACATTGCACTGCTGGCACATTCACATCAACACATCCAGGAAAAAACGGATAGACTTAATAAATTTAGCCAGCAGGTGGGCTTGAACATCAATTTAAAGAAGTCTGAGGTCATGACGCTCAATGTGAGCAACCCTGAGCCCATATCAGTAAGGAATCAGCAACTGGTACAGACAGATACCTTCACATACCTAGGAAGCATAGTAACACCAGACGGTGGGGCAGGCAAAGACATCAACATCAGAATGAATAAGGCAAGAACAGCATTCTTTAGCCTAAATAACATCTGGAAGTCCTCCCAATACAGCACAAGCACAAAATTAAGATTATACCAGAGTTGCGTGCTTTCTGTGCTTCTCTATGGTGCGGAATGCTGGAGAGTCACAGAGAAGGAAATGTCAAAATTGTCCTCTTTTCACACAACATGCCTAAGAAAAATTCACCGAATCTTTTGACCGAATACCATCACCAACCAAGATCTGCTTACTCGTAGCAAGCAAGAGGACATGCATACCATCATAGCTGGCAGACGCTGGAGCTGGGTTGGTCATGTCCTCAGAAGAGACCCCGATGCCATCACAAGAACAGCTATGCTTTGGACCCCTGAAGGAAAGCGAAAGAGAAGCCGACCAAAAACAACTTTGCGGAGGACTGTGGAGGCTGAGATGCAAAGAATGAACCAGAGTTGGGGCACTGTACGAAGGATGGCCACCGACCGTGCAAAGTGGAATCAATTTGTTGTTGCCCTACAAGACGCCACTAGGCGTGATGGCCACTGACTGCTTTGACGGTCGGCGGTTAAGGATCGAAGAAGAAGAAGAAGGCACATAAGAAAAGACGGTTCTCTCACTTGAACAACAAAAAATCATACAAGTTGACATGTATAATAAAATACAGTAACACTAGGGTAATGAAAATGTAGTGATAAATGCGTTAAACAAATACAATTTAATTCACTAACATCGAATAAACTAGACTGGGTTTAAAGTTATGATATATATATATATATATATATATATATATATATATATATATATATATATATATATATATATATATATATATATATATATATATATATATATATATATATATATATATATATATATATATATATATATATATATATATATATATATATATATATATAATTTAATTTCCTGTCCCTAAAATTTTTTAGGACAGGAATGTTTAACTTAAAAATTAAATTATGATTTTATATTAAATTAACTACACAATAAGGAAATTAGTCCAATATATCTCTTAATATGTTAATGTTTATACCCGTTTATTCCCGGTTGGAGACTACTGTTGTCTGAAGAGTTACTATTGGGAAAAACTGGTATTCACATCATATCACAAACTGTTACTGAATAGGGTGGAGATCGAACATATTTGAGCTAGCATGTAAGCCCTGAAGATTTAGGCTTATCTTAGAATCCGTGTAGGCCCTGGATGACTGGTTGAGAAAACGGCACACGATCCACTGCCGTGTATTCTGGAGTCTGCTATTACTTGTATGCTTTGATAAATAAACAACCGGTAGGTTGCCTCAACTTCTGCAGCTCCGACTTCTGACCAACTTGAACTGGGTGATGTAACCCTGAAACAAGAGGAACAAGCCTCCCTAAGTCTCCAGCTGACTATCTCCACCACTATCAATTTAACATCATTAAACAAGTATTGTGATCAGATAAAATAGCTAACTAAATTAGCTACAGTCTTTAACTTTATTGTGACTTCTTCATAACAGTGGGTATCTTCTTTTCCACATAGTCTCAACGCCCCTGTTAATATACATCATCATCTTCTTCAGCTGAAATACAATCTCTTCTTTTCTTCAAAGTTAATATACCAATAGGCCTGCCAGTGACTTCCTGGTCTTACAGTCAAAATATGTATGACAATATTCAACTCAAATTTAGTTTGATTTGCTTCCTAAGTCTGCTTAGACATGCCTCTGCTCCTAGTATGTCGCAATCTTCCACAGAGGCAAAATGTCGTACACACACAATATTATGGCGCCCTATCTGGGTTGGCCTCTACATAAAATAATGTATTAAAAAGGTTATTCATCTTACCGCAATCAATGAAATAATCACACACTATGTTAAGGTTTAACAGGCTGTCAATGGTCACTTTTAGACAGCTGCTTCTATAGACGCAACGGCAATTTGGTTATTAATTGCTCTGCTTGAAACCTTGCTTGTATGAAAAATCTCTATCAAGTGGCACCCTGCATAGCAGATGCGGTAGTTTTATTCTCCCTATGTCTATCCTAACATTAACCAATCAGTTTAAACTACACCGATTTGACTCTTTTTTGAAAATCCCAAACATTTATTTTTGAAAATCCCAAACATTTTTGTACTTTTATCAATAAGTTCGTCCATCTGCTTCTAACATTTCTGTTTAGACTATGTGTCGCTTACGCTGGCAAAACTTCAAAGTTATACCTCTCCCTTTCCTCCTAGTAGTGTCTATCAAATGAGGCAAGCCAATGTGACTTGTTTCCAAGCAACGACTAGAAAAATGTTACTTTTAAATTGAGCTGGGATATCAGTATGTTCGTATATCTGTGTTGGCAAATTTCTATTTTATGCGATAACTCAGTTACTTTTGAAGCTATCTAAAAGATGAAAAGTGATTATTAATCAGGCTAATGTCCTTTATCTAGCCAGTATATTTTCATCTACGTCTTTATCTAAGTTTTCATCTTTGTACTTTTCTCTTTATTTATAAGTCTAGATACGTTTTTATGGGAAATAGTATAGTATTGAATAAACAACATTATTGCTTTTAATTCCATTCTGTCTTTTCCTTTTTATTCATATTTCAATAGAATGCATAACATTATCTACGTTTTCTGTCTTTCTTTTTTTAAAGAAACACGTGTTGGCCGCCTTCCAAAACGGTTTCATGTTATATTTAAAAATTAGTACGGAGCAACAAAAAAGCCTTTTGTAATCGGGGATGGGTACCCTTGCGTGGCGTTAATAGTTTCAAATCGCATGCCTCTCGTTGGCGTTTTTGAAAATGCAACGTTCTGAAAAACGACGTCTAACGGCAACTGTCGCATGTTGTAACTAATAATAGATTCTTAGAATACGTTAGTTAAAAAAAAATTCAAGGAGTGTAAAATATTTTGCATTAGATTTTATCGTCCTTGACAATTTTCAAATTTTTATAGTAGCGGGTTATAAACGGTAACTCTACGTCACTAGAATTGGACTTTTTGAAAAATATGAGTAGGGTAGGGCAATGGTAGCTATCTTGGCGTATTGGAACAAAATTCAAATACAGTATTATCATTATAATTTGAGCTGGAGGGTTAAAAACGGTGCATTTTATCACACCAACCCTATTTCCAGAGAGTCTTCTGCAGAATCCCTGCACGGTAGATAACCAGTGGCGCAGCTGTCGTTGACAAGGACAAATGGAGAACGAGGGGTCACATCAGAGTTCAACGTCTATGACTGCTTTTGTTAGGAACCTATGTCTTAAAGATGAACTTTGGTCCCAGTGATATATTATTCGTCCCATCGAACTCATTATGATCTATGGCAGGCTTAACAACGGCCTCACTGTCTGGAGACACCAACATCGGAAGCAACCTGCAGCAATTGTGAAACGCAGGCCAGTAAATCTGTAGACTGGACTTTTGGAGTGAACTTTGGCTCTAACTTTATCTATACGTAGAAAATTCTGAGTTAGATCGTCTGTTAAGTAATACGTTTTCATAGAATTCTTTCCTACATACCAGAGTACAAAGCGTTATTTATATAAAAAATGCTTCATCTGATGAATGCATTAGTATATTATCGGGACGAAGAGCTGCTTGTTTGAAACCATTAGTTATTTATATTCTTATAAATGATTTACATTGTACAAGCCGTAATACAACTTGCTGATGTTTGCTGATGACACAACACTTAATGCCGCAGGCTCAGTTATGGGTACATTGCAATTGTTTCCATTATCCCCATTTAAAAATTGTCCAAATATCGTGAGATGGAAACCTAATGTCTATAACACACAATCTGCATCAAATAGTTTTCGTAAATATTTTCTCACCAAACAATTCAAAATTGTCTTTCTAAATTTACGTTCGACGTCCGTTAATACGAACCTACTGGGATAAGTAAAGGTTGTTGGAGATGTCAATAAGTTTTGCACTGTGCCGGAAACTCGTGTGCAATTTACAGTTGAAGCGATTTCTCCGAAACTTTAACATAAAGCATCGCAAGTGGTCCCAAATCCAGGCTGACCTTTAATTACGCTCACATACAACTTAAAAAAAATAGCCATTTCGTTTAGTTTCTGTGTAAAATACCAAACTTAGGTCACATCTATTTAAGCAGATCAGTATTCTTTCTCTTCGGCAGTTTTTTCCTGTTCCATAATATTTATTGCTCGTCAGTTATGTCTGAGATAACAGAACGGTTTTGTTCCTATGTATGCCTGTTAAGACTTCAATGCTACATGATATAATATGTGGTTCTCAGCCACTGTATCCTGATGAATCACGATTGGACCTCTTCTCTGCAATTCGTTCAGTTCTCATTTGGCTGCTGAATTATTTACACATCTGTTAAGGTTTACACAAGCAGTAGGTAACCCAGCAGCTGTGGGCATCCACTTTTGAAACACTGAACTGTCTAAAGATCTACTTTGATAAAATCATGTCTGGTTTCAGGTTTCAGAGAATCTGGAATATGGAATAAGTAAACTCTACTTGTAACTTTTATCTCTGCAGCACCAACTGCCTCCTGCTATCCCATTATCAGAGCAGTGGAAACTTAAAACTAAATATTCTACCGAATGTTAACTTCACTTCAAACAAAAGGTGGCTTTTTATCTTATACATTTTATGAATAAAGTGAATTTTACTGAGCTAGCTTGCGGGTTTTCACTGGGAAGGCATTGACAGTAACTTTAAACCTGGGGACAACGCGCTTTCGAGTGCTTGTGTGAGAGGACTAGTCCGAAATTTATCTAAGTTAACAATCTCCCCCCTCCCCACCTCCGTCATCTAGTGATCTACCAAATGGTTCCTTGGTATCTAATGATAGATAAAGATCGACCGGTTTCAACTTTAAAAAATCTTTACTTGCTTATTAGATCATTGCAAAATTAATAAAACGCACTTTATCCAAATGTTTGTAAATGTTCTCCCAGCCATTAACGAATACACTACCCGTAAATGATGCTTCTAACTTGCAAACATCAAACTTGCTATTTCCATTAGCACGTAATTTGCGCAAGTAAATACTGGTTTATTATGAAAGTTGCATAGATATGACCTTTATTTAACAACCACTTTTCTGTATATATAATTTTTATGACACTAATTTCTCGTTCTTAAGTGCAGAGCAAATTCAACAGCCTATATATTCCACTATGCAGAAATTTGATATCTATCTATCTATCTATCTATCTATCTATCTATCTATCTATCTATCTATCTATCTATCTATCTATCTATCTATCTATCTATCTATCTATCTATCTATCTATCTATCTATCTATCTATCTATCTATCTATCTATCTATCTATCTATCTACCTACCTACCTACCTACCTACCTACCTACCTACCTTCCTACCTACCTACCTACCTATCTATCTATCTATCTATCTATCTATCTATCTATCTATCTATCTATCTATCTATCTATCTATCTATCTATCTATCTATCTATCTATCTATCTATCTATCTATCTAACTGTCTGTCTGTCTGTCTGTCTGTCTGTCTGTCTATCTATATATCTAACTATCGATCGATCGGTCGGTCGGTCTGTCAGTCTGTCTGATTTCCTTCGTTTTATAGTCTCGTGTTATAATTATCTCAGATTTATTCCACACATTAGAAAGAGCTGTCTATAATTTTGAGGCATGTGTTGAGAAGAGAAAAATAAAAATAATTGACGGAAAGAGAGTAGGACAAAGAACACTGGACAGCTAACCATCATAGCGTGGTCAAGTGCACAAGCAGCAGCTGTTCAACATCCCTAGACTACTAGAGACACTTCAATGTGCAAAGACATGATCGCCTACATCAGCCGATTCAACACTTGCTGAAGAAGAGAAGTAAACGATTTGAAGGGAATAAAAGACCATTGGGTGTGCGAAATAGACCAATAACGAAGTTAAGTGTGTAGTTTTAGTTGATAATGAACCTGACAAACACGATGTTTCCGATATATAAACTAACGGATAAAGCCTGAATAGTTTCCAGAAATCAATACATAAGTCTCAACGACTACATCAGTCGTAGTCCACACTCCGTAGACAACATTTTCCTCAACCTCTTCTAGTTAGAGGTTTTCAAACAACGCGTATAAGAATCTTTCTAAAGATGTTTCTCACTGTTATTTTTAATTCGTAACACTGATAGAAAACAACCTGTTCTTTCACACACACACACACACACACACACACACACACACACACACACACACACACACACACACACACACACACACACACACACACACACACACACACACACACACACACACACACACACACACACACACACACACACACGCGCGCACACGCACACGCGCGCGCGCGCTCGCTCGCTCTTATACGTTTGTCACTCTGTCTTAAGTGGTTAGTTCTGTATATCTGTAGAACCCTATTGTCAATTTGTAATTTTCTTTAAATAGATAAATCAACCATTTCGTCCACTTTCTTTGCTCACTTTTATTTATACTTTTGTTCTGCCTTACCGAAATAGATCACTTAAACCGCTGTCATCAAATATGAATACATTGCATAAATATCTGGACACTCCTTGAGTATTTAATACTATTGTGCATTTATTCTGACTGAATGCTATGTCGATAACTATGATATTTTATATAAAAAAAGATGTTATGTCTTTACTATGTCTGATCAGGGATTACCTAGGAAGGACAGCGCTTCAACTGGCTGTTTTAGGAGAACACTACGACTGCATTGAGCTGCTTCTGGAAAAGTCTCGACTGGACATTATCGAAGAGGGTCTCCTCCATGCCATTAACACGGAGAATGTCAAAATCTGCGACATGTTCCTTAGCCACCCTGTCTACTCCGATCAAAGAGCAAGAATGCAGGTAAGTGTAATAGCTAAAACAATAAGAACTTAAATTATTAGATGGACCTTTGTTTTATTAATGAAAAACATTCTATTGAAGATCAGCCACTTCTTAGTGTGTAGAGTCTGGTGATTGCCTATGAAGCTTAGAGACAAACAGTGATATGTTTAAAGGATTATCATTATCTCTTTTGCCTCTCCAATCTTTACACAGTTCATGTATGGCTGCACCCGCACCGCCGTAGGCAAACCCCGTGCTACATTCTTGGCTGACTAGCTAAATAACATGAATGAAGTAGGATAAACCGAACAGAAAACTATATATGTGGCACACTAGCCGCACGCTTATCACAGCATAAGACAAGCTAAAGACTGGTCACGGTGGAAAGGATTCGTCTCCTCATCATGTGACCGATAAAAAAAGCAACAATTGATAAGGGTAAAAAATGTAGAAACTGCTGTGCAGGTAACTTCTGCTTCGTTGGCAAGGAGTCTTCTGTACAGCGCGACAAGGAATAAGTAATTCCAATAATGAGACAGGAAGTCCATAACGACAAATGCTGCCCAAAATCTGTCGGAAGGAAGCATTCTAAGAAAGGTCAGCTAATGCCTGGCTGGAGAAACCGAAACATTGGAATAAGGAATGGTAAAACTTTCAGTTATAAAAGAAAACAAAAACGACTTAATTTGACAAGTAAATAATTCTAAACTTGATATATTAGGTGTGGGGATGGAAAGTCTCACATATGTTAGGTACATAAATTATATATTTATACAAGGGGATTGACATAAGTCTTGGGCCTGACCATGAAGGACATGTCACAGAGAGCTGAAATTTTGTATAGTGTTTATTCCTTTTCAATATAGCCACCGTCTGAATTGACACACTTCTGCCATCTCTGCTTGGCCTTGAAAAGACCTTGAGAGTAGAACACCCTATTTTTCAAACTAAACCAGTCATCACATGCCAGTATAACCTCTTCATCGCTGTCAAAATGATTTCCTTTTAGCTGTTTTTTAAGATTTGGGAATAGAAAAAAGTCTGATGGAGCCAAATCTGGAGAAATGGTGGGTGTGGAAGAATTTCAAGATTCAAATGGTTGGCTGCTAGCTGCACAAGCCGTGCTTTGTGAGAGGGCGCGTTGTCTTGAAGCAAAGGAAGATTTTGAGTGCGCGTTATCCCTCGTTTCCTGGTCACAACCTTTCTTAGTTTGGTGAGAAGATCTGCATAGTACTGTCCATTAACTGTGTTGCCACGAGGCAGATAATCTTTCAAAAGGACACCTTTGCCGTCCCAAAAAAACAGTCAGCATCACTTTTCCTGCAGATTTCTGCGCTCTCGGCTTGACAGGTGTTGGGGAGACCGGGGTTTTCCATTGCATGCTGGCAATTTTGGATTCGGGGTCATAATGGTGTACCCAAGTCTCATCTACTGTCACCATGGTCTCCAAAAAATTTTTTGACTGACACTTTTTGAGCAACTGTTGACAGCAATTTACCCTCGTTTGCTTCTGTTCACGTGTCAACAGTCGCGGAACCCAGCGTGCACACACTTTTCTCATGTTCAGTCTGTTGTGTAAAATTCTATAAACTGTTCTTTCATTTAGTTTTACTCTACTAGCTATCTCCACAATTGTCATTTTTCGATCCTGGTCAATGATTTTCTTCACTCTTGTTGCATTTTCATCGTTGCACTCTGAGGCTGGTCTACCAGATCTTGGCACATCAGCAACATTTGAGCGGCCGCACTTAAACTGTTGACACTAGTTTTTTTTACTGAAGTATATGAAGGACGAGAATCACGAAACACTGGTTCCATCGCCCTGTGTATTTCTGTAGGTGTTTTTCCCTGAAACATCAGAAATTTTATCACAGCTCTGGCCTCCTTCTTTTCCATTGTTTTGTCAAATCTTTGGAGCAGCAGATCCGGTCAATAGGGTACATTGCGCCGTGCACCGTAGCGGAAAAACCCATTGAAGAAACAAACGCGTACTTCATACATTCAGTGCAAATAAGATGAACTTTAAATGTGCCAAGTTTCATCTTCCTCCTGTGACTCCTTCATGGTCAGGCCCAAGACTTATGTCAATCCCCTTGTATAATGCTCACGAGGAGAACTACATAGACCTGTAGCTAGAATATTAATAAAACAAAGGAAACAGAAAAGTATTTACTCGGAATTTACACACAACAATAGAATAATATTTTTTTTTAAATTATAGCACCATCATTTGAGATAGTAACTCAAGACACACATTTCTCATTCCTAGAACACAGCAAAGGGGGAATAGACGAATGCAACGAAGAATTATAACAGAGTAAAATCTACAGATAAGCTTATACTTACGGAACACGGGAATGTAAATATAGGAAAAGATCGATATATGTAGATGGTAAGGCAATCTTAAACAGGAAAAAGAGAAGATAACAAGGAGACAGACATAGAATTCTATAAAGAAAACCCGCAGGTTATATGTCATACAGTATATGAGCAAGGTATGAGGAAGTAAAGTACGTACATGGAAACGGCACGGGATATAAATATGAATCAGATTGACTTTATCAAAATAAAAATAAACAAATTAAAAATGAGTGTCTGAAAAAATATGGTTATATCCTGGAACTGATATAAATTTAGACCACTTGCCGGTTTCGATCAAAGCTGGAATATCGAAACGCTGGAAAAATACAGTAAACAAGAAAAATAACATACCTCATACTGTAATATCAGCAGCCTGAGATAAGACAAATACCATAACGAAGCAAAAATAAATATGAATGCGGACTGACAGGGAGCATGGAACAGTACAGAAAAGAACCCTAAGAACATAAAGTAGACATACAATGTGACTACTTAACAATTATCACAGGATGACAATTTGCGAGAAAATGACGTTAACAATATCGTACGTACAATGACAGAAGGTAGAGAGCAAAAGAACAAAACATACTCACGTGTATTGAATAATAGACACGGAATTACGCACGACATGTAAACAAGTTAAAGAATAGTGAATAGGAAAGAAGGCAAGTAAACAGAAGGCATGGTAATAAAACATCCAAGATGCACGTATGAAGATATAAATAAAACATCCAAGATGCACGTATCAAGATATAAATAAAACATCCAAGATGCACGTATCAAGATATAAATAAAACATCCAAGATGCACGTAGGAAGATATAAATAACATTTCAAAAAAGAACAGGTTTGCCCATTGAGTAGCCTGTATAAAAATGAGAATGGATAAATCAAATCTGAAAGGAGCCGCGCTGGTGTAATGGTTACCACACTGCGCAGGCGATCGGGTGATCCAGGTTCAAGCATGGTCGAGAACATTTGAATAATTGTCGTCGACCGGGACTAGGACTGGATTAATTCGAGCCCTGACGAAGACATTTGAAGGAGTGTCGTCAACCAGGGACTGGCGGCTCCTGAGCCGACCAAGCTCTAATGGGTACCCTCCGTAGACAGCAAGTATCTGCCTGAATGGTGAGTGGACACCTATCAGTGTACAGGGAATAAAAAAAAATTTAAAAAAATATTTTAAACACACACGCTTTTAATGCACTAAAAAGCCACAAATAATTTTTCAAGGAGTTAATAGCTTGCAGTCAAAAAATGTATGTATTTTATCCATAAGTGTCTAATGAAGTATAAAGCAGAAGTTAATTTCATGCAGAATCAGCGCCCCCACGCTTTTTGTCAATTTGATGTTACATTTTTTGACTGCAAGCTATAAACTCCTTGAAAAATTATTTGTGGCTTTTTAATGCATTGAAAGCGTGTGTTTAAAATATTTTTTTAAAATATTTTTTATTTTCTTCTGTTTTAGTGTTATTTTTTTGTTGGTTTTAAATTTAAATCAAATGTAATCGATCCGCTAATGACATCATCAGTTTGCGATAAACGAATCCAGAGCACAGGAGGCGGATTTCATTATTCAGTATTTTAGACCGAAAGTTAATATTTTTTTTTTTCGTTTTATTTTAATTTTATTTTGATAAGAGTTGTGAATTACATTTTTTTTTAAATTTATTTATCAGTTGTGTGTCTGTGCATGCGCGTTCGATAGTGTGTGTGTGTTTGGGGGGGGGGGGGGGGGGCGGGGAGAAGTTTCAACATTTCTATCAAGAGAGACAATCTTGTTGGAAAGAATACACCTAGATTATTTGCAGTTATCACCCATTTCCGTGCTGACAAACAAATAAAATGATTATTAATTTTTATTTTATTTTATTTTATTATTTTTACGACTGATTATTGTATCGTCATCGGGAATACACAACTATGCCAAGTTTCAGAGCTGGAAGTGATTGAAAAATCGATTGCAAGATTTGAAGGTGACTCGACAGTGACATACAAGGCAAGTTAAAGAAAAGCGTGTGAAAAAGGGATACTCACGTAAAAATCAGCCTTAGGTTAGATATACTAACCGGAGATTCTCGCCTCGAGTAATAGCCGGCGTACGTTAAAAAAAAAAAAAAAAAGTTGGAGGGTGAGGAAATATCAGAAAGACAGGCATACATTCGAGGGTAAAAAAGGGGGAAAGTCGTAACCATAAATTTTTTGTGTGAAGAGCTAAATATTTCTTAGTTAGTTAGTTAGTTAGTTAGTTAGTTAGTTAGTTAGTTAGTTAGTTAGTTAGTTAGTTAGTTAGTTAGTTAGTTAGTTAGTTAGTTAGTTAGTTAGTTAGTTAGTTAGTATCACTTTCAGTCATTACTGCCTATAGGAACACGCAGCCGAAACGATGTCGGGCAGGAGGTTGGGCGTTTGGATAAAGATGTCAAGCTGTGCCCATGCAGCGTGCCTCTGCTGGTGAGTCCAGAGAATGGCGCAGCCGATACAGTCTTGCATCATTGTCACTTAACTCCAGAAGCGTAGGGCTTGTGCCCCGCTCTCCGCTTGACTAAGTAAAGAAACAATAAAAGTAGTGGTATTTCAATTGCGTTCCCACCTAAGCTACACCCTTCATGTGTCTTCACAAAGTCGGACTAGAGTCGAGCTCAGCAGGGTCTGTTTTCCCCGCTGATTCTATCAAGCCCGTTCCCTTAGCTGTGGTTTCCCTAGATAGTAGATGGGAATAGGAAGTAGATGGGAATAGGAAGTAGATGGGAATAGGAAGTAGATGGGAAAAGGAAGCAGATGGGAATAGGAAGTACATAAGTAAAGAGAGCAATAACTGTAATGAGAAAAACAAATCATTAACATGGATAACATAAACATATAGGATAGAAGCCCTAGAGGTCTGGTAACGATAGATTTACGCATCTATATCAAGACATATACAATACAGCAGGGGTCGGCAACCAGTCGATCCCGATCTACTGTTAGATCCTAGTGGATTATTTAGTAGGTCTTTAGGCGACTGCAGAAAAAAAAAAGAAAGACTTTAAACTAGGGACATTTTGGACTAGATCTCTCCTGCCGGCATTTAAAATTGCGATGTCCCTGGGATCGAACTTATTTTTTTTTTTTCTGCATTCCCCATGAAAACTCTTGAGCTGGCTACTAAAATATATTTGTGAACTGAATGAGATAGGAATGTGTGACGTATAATGGAAATATAGCCTACAGTGTCTGACAGATTTCGTGACCTCGTAGCGTCTATGATTCGCTAGCACAGCCATGCAACTTACAGCCTGCGTTTACTCATCTTTTAATCCACGCCTCTTTTCCATACGTGACAGTGAGGTCTGTTACCCAGGCATTATACGTGCCAGTGAGATAGGTCATACATTTTTAGTAGACCAATCAAAATCATTGACGGTGACAAGGGCCCACAACACCTGTCGGGTTAAGAGGTTAATATTATCATTAGGAGAGTTCCATCTAGACGACCTCGAGAAAGGGTGTGTTTTCGAAGTGTGAGCTGAAGAGAAAGCCATGTTTGAGCTGTCTCAACTTTCGGGGAACCACAAAGACAAGTTTTAAGTTGAAGTTTTTAAAGTATTTCAGAAAGAAGCATTACTGTGTGTAGACTTTAATGACATCGTTTTTTTCACAACTGAATATAAGCGGTAGCTATATTTCTGTACAAGGAGGAAAGACTATGTTGAGTAGTTACACATGTAAGTAAGATCTCAATGTGTATTTCAGTCTCCAGATAGGATTGGATTTATGTAGAAGGAAGAAAACCAAGAAAACAGTCACAGATGTATATGAGGACTCATCATCTGAAGAAAATAATAACTTTAATTATTGTAGATAAAAGACGCCACTACATGTACTGAAGAGTTGAAGAAACAAAGGGAAACAAAGGACTAGGTGACCTAGATCGTGAGTTGCACGAGATTCTTGGATACTCACACAATTTAGAAGGAAGAAAAGTAAAGACGGAGACCTACAGTAAACTACAATCATAACAAAGAATATTGATTGGTTTTCAAGCTGCATTTGTTTATTTATGTACTTTGTAAATAAACCTTGTTATATGACTCAGCCGAGTTATGCAGATTGGTCGAATGATTTGAATGAAAAAAATTACAACACAGAAGTACACCACTATAGCACCTTAACACCATCAGTCCGAGAGAAGAATGAACCTGCCACATTCCACAAGAATCTACATCTCTAGCGGGAAGCTAGTAATAACACTTGATGGACATTCATTGAAAGAAGATATAAAAAGTAGAATAGGAGCACACGGTCACACCTGAAACGTAAACAAACGGAAAAACACCGGCTCTTTTTAGTAGCCGCTCGGGCAGAAATATTTTCCCGAGGGATCCTTTGATGTTCATACATACAGGGGGAGACAACTCTGTAATCTCCAGAAGCGGGCAAATCTACTAGAACCCGTTACACGGTTCCCAGTCTTTGTTGTCGATTAGCAGCGCCGACAGAAGCGACCGTGAAAACCTTTTATCGGGGAAAACGTAGTCTCCCGATTTCTGCTATGCGCTATAGTGGGAAAAGTAACGTCATCTATAGATCAGAGAGACAATAATGTATATAAACTGTGGCTTCTCAAATCAGTTATCAGTTGTTGCTCAGAATTTTGGATAGTCTAAACACGTCGTTTAGAACCATTGTGGAAGGTGTGGTAATAGCCTTCGTGGGGATTTCATTCGGATTTTCTGGTAATAGAAATTTGTGCTTAAGTGTTAAAATGTGTTAAGTTTTACCATTATAATTCACTGTGATTTCCTAGCGTTAAAACTAGTGAAATAAAATAACGCGCAGATATTTCTTGCCAGTTGTCAGTTTAATGTAATTTTACCACCCGCTTTATCACATAAGAAGAGACGTTTAGTTGACTAATTAATACACTAGGCGTGACTTCTTCTTCTTCTCCTTGCGATCGCATCTTTGATGTTTACACCGTCAGACGAGTTCTCATGATGAATTCGACTGTTGTTTGAAGTTCCTCTTTTGCTCCATATAGCTTTGAGTTTAGTGTTGAGTCATTGGGCCAGTATATCTTTCTTAACTGGTCATACAGAGGACATTCCTGTAGAACATGCTCAGCAGTTTGTTCGTCCAATTCACATGTGCACAGTGGTGAAGCAGACAATCGTAGCTTGTGCATGTGTTTATTCAGTTTGTTATGCCCTGTCCTGAAGCGAAAAATGGTTATCTGTCCCTGCCGGTCAAGAATGTAGTAGTCGTCGTTGGGTTGATTCTGTTCTCTTCTGATAGTCTGGATAGCTCTCTTTTTCTCAATGTATGTGATTTCATTATCTTCTTGT
Organism: Oreohelix idahoensis; assembly: GCA_024509875.1. Classification (NCBI taxonomy): domain Eukaryota; kingdom Metazoa; phylum Mollusca; class Gastropoda; order Stylommatophora; family Oreohelicidae; genus Oreohelix; species Oreohelix idahoensis. The sequence goes on along the minus strand of JAMPIV010005230.1, from coordinate 667,891 downwards.
TCGCATTCTCCTCCCTTTTTTGCAAGTTTATCTGCCTTTTCATTTCCGGGTACACCACAATGAGATGGTACACACTGAAGTATGGTTCTCTTTTTGGCAGCTACCTGTTTAGTTCATTTCTCAGATGCGGGAGTTTACCACCCTTGAGAGCTTGCAGGACAGACAGTGCATCTGTGAGGATGACTGCCTGGTGGCAGTCAAAGTTGGTGTTATAAATCATATTTGCAGTTTGCTCTAGAGCTTGAACCTCATTTGTAAAGTTGGAACAGAATTTACCAGTCGGAATGTGCCTAGTCTCATAGTGGTTGTCAGGATATGAGATAAAGATACCGGCACCTCCATTCCTAACAGCATTTGTTGCTGATCCATATGTATAGGCATGTATCCATGATTGATCGGGATAGGTTTCTTGGATCATACTCAATGAAGCATTTAGTTTTTGCAGATCATTATACCTACATCCACTTGTGAGACCACTGACAGATGTATTAATTTGGAGGGCACTGCTGGCCTGTTCCCATGGTACTGGGTATAGGGTGGGCTTCAGTGGTGTTGTCTACATGGATACGTTTTCTTGATGCTGTCTTTTAAGTCGTTTTCCCCGATGCACAAAGCTTCTACGTTTTAGACGTCCCAATGCCAGATCATCTAGTCTTGCCTTCATTGGGTGCGTTGGCATACTGTTGTATGCAGTCAAGCTATAGGTCGCTGACTGCATTCTCTATTGCTGCATCTTTGGGTCCCAGACTCTAAATACCATTTCAATCTGTGGTTGACTATTCGCTCCATAGTCTTCCCAACACAGCTTGTGAGACTGATTGGCCGGTAACTTGCAGCCTCAGTCTTACATTTCCCTTTCTTTAGTATGGGTATTGTGATGGCTTCTCTCCATACTTGGGGTACCGTTCCTTTCAACCAGCTGTGGTTGAATATCTCAAGCAGTTTTGTCTTTGCTGCTGAGCTCAGATTTACTAGCATTTCGTTGCTGATTTTGTCTGGGCCGGGTGACTTTTGGAACTTAAGCTTCGAAATAGCGTTCTGTAGTTCTCCTAGTGTGATGGGTTCCCTCATTGGGGCAGGAGTATCTGTCTGTCCCATGGTTGCCAGTATTTCTTTTCTTATCTCTCTCTGATGGTCTATGTTATTGTATAAGTTGCTTTCTGAACTGTATCTTCTAGCAAACAGGTCTGCAGCTTGTTTTCCTCTGAGAAGTTTGCCACCTTCATCCAATGTGATAGTCTGCCTAGGCGAGGAACGCTCTTCATTTAGAGACTTGACTAATCTCCAATCTTTCTTGCCTTCTTTCTCAAGGTTCAACGATGCCGTTTTAGTTCTCCCGCTTTTCCGTTTTTCTTCTAGCTTTGTTCTCTGAAACTCTGCTACGGCCTTTTCCATTTATTGTGAGTTTCAAGTGAAGGCTGCGGGAGCCGCGCTAGCGTAGTGGTTACCACACCGCTCTGGCGACCGGGTGATCCAGGATCAAACCCGGGTGACGGCATTTGAGGATTTTTCGTCGACCGGGATTTGGACTGGATTAACTCGAGACCTGGCGAGAGCATTTGAAGGAGTGTCGTCGACCAGGGATTGGCGGCTCCTGAGCCGACCCAGCTGTAATGGGTACCTCCAAAATCGGAGAGTATTTGCCTGAATGGCGAGGGACACCTGTTTCTGTACAAGAAAAAAGAGATACTCACGTAAAATCAATGTCAGGTTAGACATAAATAATAACCTGAGATTTCGCCTCGAGTATTAGCGGGCGTACCAAAAAAAAAAAAAAAAAAAGTGAAGGCTGAGACTCTGCGTCCTTTCTAGTCCTGTCCATATCTTTCTAGCGTTCTTGGAGTATGCTGGATCAGTATGGTGTGTAGTTGCACCGGCATCCTTTGGGAATGGTTTCTTTTGCTGCTTGAAGTATGCATCTGTTGAAGTCTTTTACCACTTCATTAATGTCTCTGTTCTGTACCTTGAGGTCAGACCGCAGCGTGTTCACCTGATGTCTGAATAAACCCCAGTTGGCTTTTTTTTGTAATTCCATCTTGTAATGGCTGGGCCTGTACTGAGAGTTACACTCTGGACAGTAAGAAAGATTGGGCGATGGTCGCTTCCTCCTAGTTGGTCTCCTACTTCTCTACCAATAAGTCCAGCTATATTTGGGGTGGCGAAGGCAAGATCTGGAGTTGAAGTTGTGTGCCATCCTCTAGAGTAGAAGGTAGGAGTATCTGTGGCAGTATTAACTAGGATTAGGGAGTGGTCATCTTGACATGTTTCATCCTCTTCACCTCTGTGATCTAGATGGTTATAGCCCCAGCTCTGGGAGTGGCTATTATAGTCTCCAACTGTTATAAAGTTGGTGGCTGGTACCTGTATAGAGCTGAGACTCAGGGGTTTGTTGTTTGGACAGTAATAGTTCAGAAGTTCTATTTCAATCTTGTCTACCTTTATCTGCAACAGCTGATATTCTGCTCCATCCATGTAGGTTTTCCTTTCATGTGCATGAATGTTATTCCTTACAAGAGTAAGTACTCCTCCTTTTCGTCTATCTTTTCTGTCGGATCTGAAGCATTGATATCCCCTTATTTTAAAGGTTTGATCTGCTTTCAAGTGAGTCTCTTGGATACAGCAAACACTGACTTGCTTCTCATACAAGATGTTTTCCAGCTCCGTCTTTTTGCTGTATCCAGCCTGCTTGCTGTTCACTCCCTCTGCATTCCAGTGCATTATGACAAGTGGCACTCTGGGTTTCTCTTTTTTCTGTTTTGTTTCGGTCAGAAGTTCTCCTCCGCCTTCTGCTGACTCCACAAGACGGTCTAGAGGGTTCTCCAGTAGCCGAGGGTGGGCTCTGTCGAGGCTCAGAGCCCGGCACTGCACCTGTCTGGTGGAGCTCCATAGGG